>QLOD02000038.1:12321615-12338941 GCA_003260245.2 Sideroxylon spinosum | reverse complement strand
ATTATTATTATTATTATTATTTGTCAGTACAAACATAAACATTTATATTGGGGATGGACAATTGTTGTTGCCCCGTTACAACCCGAGACAATTAGCGAAGTTTCATATTCCAGCTAACCGGGAAACTCATTTTGTAAAACTACAAGATTGACTATTTAAAGCCCGGTCGGAGCTCCAAAGAAGTTTTCCATGAGAATAAGAATGAAGAAAGCAATAAGAAAATAAGAAATCAATGCAAATAAGATTTACGTGATTTGATAAGATTACCTAGGTCCACGACAATTGGAGTATTTTTTTTTTTTTATTAACTTCAAAATCCTTTATAAGGTTACATAATACAATAGAGAGTATATATATACTAAAACCCTAACGGAGTCAATAAGACCAAATACTTATACCACACCACGGGGGCTATGTCCTCCACACTCCCTTACACCCGCTCACTTCACTTTGCTACTTTCTACTCGGGAAACTCCTCATACCTTCCTAATTCTCTAATCTGAATATGAACCATATATTACAACAATCTCCACCTTGGTAAATATTCACGCCTTAGAAAATTCTATAGAACTCCACTTGGAATGAGTAAGTTGGAGGAGTGTCATTTCCTATTTAGCACGTGGAGACATTGACCAAGTTTAAGCAATTCTCGAATTTTTCTGTAGTGATAAGCTTTGTTAACATGTTCGTTGCATTCTCTGATGTTTGAATTTTATCAATTACCAATTCACTCAAACTAAGCAACTCCTTGATCTTGTGAAATCTTGCGTCAATTTGCTTCGTTCTAGCACCTAATGCTTTGGCAAGAAAATAGCACATTGACTGGCATCCCACAACTTTGCTCCACCTTGCTCAATGCCCAACTTCGTGACTAACCCTTTCAAACACAAAGCTTTCTTAGCACCTTATGTCATTGCCATGTATTTCGCTTCAGTTGTGGATAGTGTAATAAGTGACTACATCGTAGACTTTCAACAAATAGGTCCACCAACTAAAGTGAACACGTAATGTGTGTTGGATCTTCTATCATCCAAGTCTCCTGCATTGTCAACATCCGCAAATCCCTAAACCAAAGTTCCACCATTCTACTACTCCAACATAATATCCCAATCTGTTGTACCTCTTAAATATCTGAGAATCCATTTTACTACACTCCTGTGTTCTTTGCCTGGTTTCGTTATATATTTGCTTACCATGCTAACTACATTTGCTATGTCTGGTCTACTACACACCATGGTATACATCAAACATGCCACTACACTGGCATATGACACCTTTGATATCTTTTTAACTTCATCTTCTGGCTTTGGACATTGAGAGACTGATAATCTGAAGTGATCCCCTAAAGGTGTACTAACTAGTTTTACATCAGCCTTGCTGAACCGCTCAAGTACCTTTTGTGACTTCCTATCTCGACGAGTTTCCATGCTAAGAATCTTCTTTACAGCCCCTAA
Organism: Sideroxylon spinosum; assembly: GCA_003260245.2. NCBI lineage: Eukaryota > Viridiplantae > Streptophyta > Magnoliopsida > Ericales > Sapotaceae > Sideroxylon > Sideroxylon spinosum. The sequence goes on along the minus strand of QLOD02000038.1, from coordinate 12,337,487 downwards.
GTCCTTCATTTCAAATTTTTTATTCAGTAGTGATTTCAATCTGTCTATTTAAATCTTGCTATTTGCAATTATCACCATATCATTAACATAAAGCATTAATAGGATATATAAACCATTATCAAGTACCCTATAGTAGACACAACAATCATACTCACAGTGAGTGTAGCCAATCTAGATCATGTACAAGTAGAACTTCTTATGCCATTGCCTAGGTGATTGCTCAAACCCATACAATGACTTATTTAGCTTACAAACAAGATGCTCAATTCGTGGTTCTGTTGCAGTTGCACCATGTACATTTGCTCCTCCGAGTCACCATGAAGAAACGCGGTCTTCACATCTAACTGCTTCAACTCTAGATCATAGTATGCTACTATAGCCATCACCACTCTGATCGAGGTGTGCCTAACAACAAGGGAGAACACCTCATTGTAGTCAATCCCTTTTCTCGGTAAGTACCCATTTGAAAGTAACTTGGCCTTGAATCTTTCTCCTTCTTTTTTTGAAATAACCTCTTTCTTTCGATAGACCCATTTGCACCTAATCGGTTTCTTCCTCTTAGGAAGTTCCACTAACTCCCAAGTACCATTCTTATGTAGAGACTCTATCTCTTTTGCCATAGCTTCCATCCACTTATTTTTCTCCTAGAAACTAATAGCCTCTTAAAAAGCAATAAGATCACAACTATAAGTAATGACAGCATAAGAAACCATATCATTAAAAGTATACCTCTCCAGTAGCTTAATGACATGTCATTGTTTACCCAAAGCAATGGATTGGTACTCTTGGTCAAATGTATCAGTATCATCTTTACTTGGAAGACTAGCCTCTTCATTAGAATTATCAAACTTAATCTGTACCACCTATTTATTACCGCCACTATCATCAATCGATACACTGCCATTACCTTCTTGAGAAGCCAAAAGCATAGAAGTTTCATCAAGCTTCAAATCCTGGTTGATCACATTCTTCTTTTGTTTAGGATCCCAAAACTTAAACCCCTTAACACCTTTCTCAGAACAAAAGAAAATTGTAACACCCACACCATAGGCTATATGTTTAGCTCCTTAAGTAGAGGAGACACTTCTAAAACTCTGCCCAAAGTACAATAATAATCACCACAATATATGAATACACGTTAACTAAAAACGTAACCTCAAGTTTATATTATAACTGTAAATAAAATGAACAGAAAACCCCACAATTACCTGAATACATACAAATTTATAATTTTTAAAACATATTAGACAAAGCCTCAGACTAACTCTATTGAAACTCTAGATTTATTTACAAAAACTCTGAGTACAAACATATGATTAAAACTGGGAAACCAACAACTCAAGTTCTCTTCCAAGTACTTGCAGCCACTTCTAGGCTTAACCTGAAATTGGTAGATCTAGGCGTGAGTATCACATACTCAGTGGAAGTATTATACTTGAAATAAAAGATAATAAGCATACTCTAAAAATATTCCATAGTAATTATATAATCAAATGTCCCACAACTAAACAATAACTAGTTTAAATGTATCAGAACTGACAGTGATAAAAATATCTCAATGCACTATTTTTCTTTACTTTTCATTTATCAATCCTTGTCATCAACATTAGGCCCCAGTTGGACATTTCATAACATATTTGTATGATAGCCAAGTTAATGATAATGCAACACACATCTGGCTTCGTCTGGCCTATGAGTTGAGATCTCAACTATGGATAGTAGTTTTAATTTAGCATGTCCCATTAGGTTCATCTAGCTTCATCATATTTTTCCTCTGGCCCCACCTGACCTCATATTTTTATTTTCTAGCCCCATCTGGCCAACATGTAAGTGCAATGCACACAACTCATACTATTATGCAATAATATTTTCTTTTCCTCAAATAAGAATATTATTCTCAACTTTATCATTCCACAAATTATCACAATTTACCATTAACACAAAATAATGGATAAATAATCAATATTCCTAGTTCTTTCTGAGTAAATAAATACTTTAAACTTTGATGATCAGTGAAAAACACCAATCATCTCATCATATAAATAATACCTCCATAATTTTAGAGCAAACACCATTGTAGCTAACTCCAAGTCATGGTTTAGATAATTCTTTTCATGAGACCTTAGTTGTCTTGAAGCATATGCAATCACTTTGCCAATTTGCATCAACACACATCCTAACTCTTGTCTTGAAGCATCACTATAGATCACAAATCTAGTATTACCTGAGGGAAGAGCTAACACTAGAGCTGTAGTCAGTCTGTCCTTCAATTCCTGAAAACTCCTTTCACCATCATCATTCCATTCAAAATTTACACCTTTACGAGTTAGTCGCATCATAGATGAGCTAATAGAAGATATATTTTGAATGAAACAACTATAATACCCTGCCAATCCGAGAAAACTAAGCACTTCTGTTACATTAGTTGGACGCATCCAATTCAATACTGCCTTAACTTTCTTAGGATCAACACTGATACCACTATCTGGAATCACATGTCCCAAAAACACTACTCGATCCAACCAAAATTCACATTTACTGAGCTTTGCAAATAGTTGCTTCTCCCTCAGAGTTTGTAAAACTATTCTAAGATGTTGTGTATGTTATTTCTTACTTCTTAAGCAACTCAGAATTTCATCAATAAAAATAATTACAAAGTGATCAAGGTAAGGTTTAGATAATATATTCATCAAGTCCATGAAAATAACTGGTGCATTAGTCAATCCAAAAGGCATAATAAGAAACTCATAATGCCCATATCTAGTCTTGAAGGCTATCTTAGGCACATCACTATCGTATACTTTAATCAAATAGTACCCAGACTTCAAATCAACCTTAGAAAACACGGTAGCACCTTGTAGTTGATCAAACAAATCATCAATTCTAGGCAATGGATACCTGTTCTTTTACTGCTACCTAATTTAGTTGATGATAATCAAAACATAGTCTCGTAGTACCATCTTTCTTTTCCACAAACAACACTGGTGCTCCCCATGGTGATACACTAGGCCAAATAAAACCTTTGTCCAATAAATCTTGTAATGAACTTTCAATTCCTTCAATTCTGTAAGTGCCATTCTGTAAGGTGCAATTGAGATTGCTATACTGTTCGGTAATAATTCAAGAGTGAATTTGACATTTCTATCTAAAATTACCCCTGGCAACTCATTTGGAAATATATCTGAATACTCACACACAATGGGTAAGTTACTAAGTTGAGTCTCTGGCTTTTTAGCATCCATCACATAAGTAATATACCCACAACATCCCTTACTTAACATCCTTGTAGTTTTTAGTACTGATATCACACAATTTGGCATAATCTTACGATCACCATTGAAAACTAAGTCTGGCTCTCCTGGGACTTGAATCGTCACTTCTTTAGTAAAACAATCAATAGAAGCATAATATACTGATAACCAGTCCATACCCAAAATAATATCAAAGTCACATATGTCTAAAAGAATTAAATTGACAACTGAACCCTTTCCGGTTACCTGCACTACATAGTCTCTGTATACATCATTTACTAATATTGCATCACCAGTGTGAGTAGCCACAGCCAACATAAGGTCTAATTAGGAGATTGGTTGTTCTAAATGTAGGCAGAATGCTCGAGATATAAAAGAATGGTGGAACCAGAATCTACTAATACACGAGCAAGTCTACCAGCAAGAGAAAGCATACCTGTAACAACATCAGGAGATGCCTGAGCTTGTGAGTGAGATCCCCTGGCTGCTCCTCTACCTTTTTGTGTAGTCATTGAAGGAGCCCTATTACTACTGGCTGCACTAGCCACAAATGTTGCTGGAGCAGGTAAAGTAGGACAATTTCTGGAAATGCGCCCCTCCAGACCACATCGGAAGCAAGTAAAAGGCCATTGCGTTGGACAATCACTGGCATAATGTCCCATAGTCCCACACCTAAAGCATTCCACATTTCTTACTCTTTCCCCAACATCAACTCCTGGTGAACCAGATGGTGTCTGCCTTAAACTTTATCCCCGAGTCTTGCTATAACTTGCACTTCTAATCCCCTTTTTATTGGCTTGCGCCTCTATTACTCTAGAAGTCTTAACTCCTCTACCTAGAAGATTCGCCTTCTATCTTTCTAGATGCTAGAAAATCAAGTCTAGTCTTTTTAGATTGTTCCCACCTCCCAATTGCTTCCTAAACATCATTTTCTACTTTTTTTTATTCATTAAATCCCCATAACTTTTTATTTCAAAAGCAGAAATTTGGGATCTGATAGAAAGCTCCAATCCCTGTTGGAATCTCCAGTATTTAGGATCCTCTGTTTGCACCAACTCTGAAGTTAATCTAAACAGTGCAGTGAATTAGGCTTCATACTCTGCGACAGACATCTTCCCTTGTCTTAAAGTAATAAGCTCTTGTTCCTGCCCATATCTATATGATTAGGGAAAATACTTGTCAATAAAGGTATTAGTGAATGGATTCCAAGTTATTCCTGCGGGTGACAACCTCTTAGTAGCCTCCCACTAAAGTCAGGCTTGATTTTTCAACATAAATGCTACCAGAACGATTTTGTCTTCATTAGAAATCCTCATTACTTTAAAGATTGCCTCTATCCCTTTCAACCAATCCTCAGCTTCCAAGGGGTTAATAGTACCAGAGAATGACGTGGGTCCAAACTTAACAAATTGCTCATAAATAGTACCATAAGCTTTTAGCCTGATTCTATGCTCTGTTTACAACTCAACTAATCTGCCTATTACCTCAATCACCCTTCCCACTGGGTCTGGCTGTTGTTGAATTGGAGGCTGATCCCCCTGACCTTCCGATTATCCTGAAGCTTGTACCATTAGTCTGACCCACTGAGCCTACTTCCTCCACTACCTCAGGAATGTGTTCAATATCCATATTTTTATCTAACATTAAACTCAAGGTGAGATGTAAAACATAGTTCAATCATATTTATAATTCCTTAACACTTAATATCTATGCAAATAAATACCATGCCACATTCACTGAACTCCATAACACTTCTCCTATAATTGGTTATAAGTACCAAACACTGACCAATCTACAGAACCTTCAAACCTAGGCTCTGATAACTGTAACACCCACACCTTAAGCTATATGCTTATCCTTAAGTAGAGGAGACACTTCTAAAACACTGCCCAAAGTACAATAATAATCACCATAATATATGAATACACATTAACTAAAAACGTAACCTGTCAAGTTTATATTGTAACTACAAATAAAATGAACAGAAAACCCCACAATTACCTGAATATATGCACATTTATAATTTTTGAAACTTATTAAACAAAGCCTCAGACTAACTCTGTTGAAACTCTAAATTTATTTACAGAAACTCCGTATATTATCATATGATTAAATTTGGGAAACCGACAACTTACGTTCTCTTCCAAATACTTGCAACCACTTCTAGGCTTAACCAAAAATCGGTAGATTTAGGCGTGAGTATCACATACTCAGTATAAGCATTACACTTAAAATAAAAGGTAATAAGCATACTCTAAAAATATTCCATAGTAATTATGTATTCACATGTCCCATAATAAACAATAACTAGTCTAAATGTATCACAACTGACAGTAATAAAAATATCTCAATGCACTATTTTTCTTTACTATTCATTTATCAATCCTTGTCATCAACATTAGGCCCCAGTTGGCCATTTACATATTTGTATGATAGCCAAGTTAATGACAATGCAACATAAATCTGGCCTCGTCCAGCTTATGAGTCGAGATCTCAACTATGGACAGTGGTTTTAATTTAGCATGTCCCATTAGCCCCATTTGGCTTCATCATATTTTTTCTCTAGCCCCACCTGGCCTCATAGTTTTACTTTCTGACCTTATTTGGCCAAAATATAAGTGTAATACACACAACTCATGCTATTATACCATAATATATTTTTTCCTGAAATAAGAATATTATTCTCAAATTTATCATTTCACAAATTATCATAATTCACCATTAACAGAAAATAATGGATAAATAATCAATATTTCTTATTAATACAAACAATCACCAACAAAAATATATAAATAAAATCTAGTAATTTATATTCACTATCTTTTACCTTAAGTCTAATACATCCACCTGAATAGCGAATATTTTGAAAGTCAAATTGTTGGGGTGATTGCTGCTAATTATCCTCGGGTCCCAATTTTTTTTTTTTTTGTACTAATATCCTTATATATATAAATGTGCATCCCATGGCTAGGTAAACCGCTTCACCCATTCACTTTCCTATTATTTTTTTTTCTAGACTTGCCACGTGGGCCTATATGTCATGCACTTATACACCACACCCATAACAATATTCCAGTAAAGCCACCCAAGTCTTGCACACCTTACTTTAACAAAAGCTAGTCATGTGGATAAGCTTGGATCAAATAGGTAACCCAATTAGTATATTAAAATTTAATTAACTTACTAAGTAATTTCAATTAAAACTAAAGAAATTTTAAAATGATACGAAATTAATGTAATTAACTTTCTAAGCATGAAATAAAAATAAAATTAAATTAATAATGCATTTAGAAATTCAGGGTGTCACAAAAATGCACTTCCTAGATTTTAGGTCATGTTTGGACTTCTCATGACTATACCCATGACCATAAGCAGAGCATCTAAAAATTCTCACATTAGAATAGTCAACCTCATGGCCAAATCACTCTTCTCCTACAACTTTGTTATTTGATGAAATCTATGGTGATCTATTTATGATGTGACAAGCCATGTTAATAGTTTTCTACCTAGAAACGCTTTGGAAGCCTTTCGTTCAGCCTCATACATGCCCTCTCTACAAGTGTCTTATTCAGCCCCTTAACCACACCATTTTGCTATGGTATCGTTCAGACTGTAAAATGCCATTGAATGCCCTACTCTTCACAAAACTTCAAAAAAGTTCTATGTTTTTGCATTTAGTACCATTATTAGATCTCAAATACGTGATCTTTCTTCCTATCTAATTTTCCACTTCAGCCTTCCATAATTTGAACTTGGCAAAGGTTTCACATATTTCATAAAGTATACCCAAAATTTTCAAGAGAAATCATCAATAAAGGTGAAAAAGTACTAAGCAACACCTTTAGACTATTCTCTCACTGGTCCCCACATGTTTGAGTGCACTTAATCAAGCATATCACTAGTAGTATACTTGGCCTTCTTGAATTATGCCTTACACTGCTTCTCGAGGACACAACATTTGTAGATATCCAACTTGCATGTCTTTGCACCTTTCAGCAGATTTCTCCTTCCTAACTTCTCTAAACCGTGCTCCCTAATATGGCCTAGCCACATGCCATAGCAATGTTTTGTTTAATTCGGATTCTACAACTAATGCTCCCCCTAAAACTGTACTCCTTATTAGTATGTACATGTTCCCTAGCTATTTTTTGCCCTTCATAACTAGCATAGCTCTTTTTGTAACCTTTAGGACTCCACTTTCTGACTTGTAACTGTAGCCACTTAAGTATAAATTACCCAGAGAGATAAGGTTCTTTTTCAATTCTCATACGTGCCTGACATCATCCAATACCCCTACTAGTCCATCGAACATCTTGATTTTAATGGTTCTTCACCTGGTAACCTTGCATGTACTATAGTTATTTATTAAAGCATAACCGTAATCTACTGAATAATAAGAGTCAAACCAATCTCAATGTGGACACATATGATATGAACAACCAGAATCTAATACCCACAGATCATGTAGCCTATCAAGATTACCTACTGAAACTGAAAGCATATCTCCATCTTCAGAATCTGAATCATTCTATAAAATTATACCAAAATTTGAACTGCCTTTGAACTTCTTCTCATCTATTTGTTCCACTTGGGAAAATTCCTTTTGTAGTGGGCTATCGATGTCACTTGTAATAGTTAACGCCCTTCAACTTTATGCCACGGAATTTAGACCTTGAACTATATCATTTATCAAAACTCACTTCCTTCTTCGCTACACCATCAGAAACCTCTTTTGCCACAAGCCCTACTTCTTGAGAACCCTCGCTGTTATTCAGCCTTTGTTGATTAAAGGAAAGTAAAGCACTTAAAACTTCGTCTAGATTTAGGGTTTCTTTTCCCTATAGCAGCGTGGTCACGAGATGTTCATATGAAGAGAAAAGAGATATTAACAACATCAGGGTCTTTCCTCATCTGTGAGTGTAATCTTGAGCCTCAACAAATCACTGATAATTTGATTGAACGTGTTTATATGGGTGACCCGATCTATACTCTTCAACATCTTCAATTCGTATAGCTTATTGAGATATAACTTATTAGAGAGTGATTTTGACATATCTCGACTCTCAACTTCTTCCAAACATCCACCAGAGAACCCTCATCCATGACGTGGTACATGACATCATCGGCCAAATAGAGCCAAATCATATCAATGGCTCTCCCTTTGAGTTCCTCCCAATCTTCTTGGCTTGTTCCTTCAGGCTTTTTACCGGTTAGAGCCTTCATCATCCCCCTGTTATGATAGCAGATCCTTCACATGTCTTTGCCATAATATGAAGTTTCCAATCCAATTAAACTTCATCATATTGAGTTTTGCCATTCTAGAAGTCCCAGCTATGTCAATCACGAATATGATACTAGTTTGTTGTATTAATAAAAATGAAGAAAGAAATAAAAAACAAGAAATCAATACACACAGGATTTACATAATTCAACAAGATTGCCTACATCCATGATGACTAGAATATTTTTCTTGTTAACTTCAAAATCCTCTATAGAGTTACATAGTATAATTGAAAGTATATATGTACTAAAACCTTAACCTAGTCAATAAGACCAAAATAACCATACCACATACCACAAGGGCACCCCCTATGCCCCCTTACTTCACTCTATTACGTTCCACTCTGAAAACTCATTGTCCCGTCCTAGTTCTTCAATCAGAATATCAACCACATATCATAACAAATTTCAAAAAAAAATCCAAAAAATTTTAAAATTTTCACTTTTTCAAACTTAAAAAAAAAAATTCTAACCTTTTCGAAAAATTTACTAAAATCTGTTGGTGTAGACCATTATAATGTGTTCCAATAGTTTTGACAGATTTTTTAAAAAGTTAAACTACCATTTGTACTGAAAAATTCCACAAAACTCCGAAGGTTTTCAAGATTCCTTATTAAAATTTCATCACGTGTAACTTTTTATGCAACTTTCAAAAACTTTATCTCAAATCAAACACATACACAAATAATTTCAAAACAACCTTCTACACTGTAAATTTCAAAATGTTTATTTTTGTAACTTTTGAACATTTTTCGGAGGGCCAAACGAACTTATAGATCAATCGTCAAGAAGCCTTTTAGAGCTGAGTTGTCAATCATATTATGTTCAAATTTAGAATTCGTATTGATTCGTGCGTACTTGTCTTTATACTTAAATATCTTTAACATTAATTGAACATAAAAATTCAATGAACATGTTAACCATGTCAATTCGCATGTGTACTTATGTTTACATGCATGAAAATTTATTGAACATATTAAATAATTATTTTATTTCAAAATCATATCAAATAATTCATTTTGATTTTTGTATTATCTTAAAAGCTTGGTTAGGTGCAAATAATGTACTCTCTAGGAGATCACCCATTTTGATACTGCTCTTACTCATGCACGATTAACTTCAGAGTTCTAATTAAATCCAATACTCTCACAATTTTAAAATGCATTGTACTAAATATTATATATGTGTTACTTTCTTCCTTTACTGAAATAGTGTGGGACAAATGGTATTACTTCTCTATTTTATCCCCATTTCACTCTCTTACAAGAAGAATCCCTCACACTCCCTTGCAAAAGACTTGTAAACTTATTACTTTAAATGAAAATACTAATTAACTTAAAATACATTTTAATTTCAAAAATATTATTACCATAATATTCAAGCAATTAACTCATTTGGATAAAGTCTCCATAGTATTTTCTTTTAAACTTATTTTGAAACTGTGAATTTGATAGGATTTAGTTTCATTTAATGAGAAATCTCATCATCTCTTTTTGAAATTAAAATAAAATTTTATGAGTTGGATTTGATTTCATTTCATAAATTAAATTTTGAGATTTTTATATCATTTGAAATCTAATCTAAAATAATAGAACATGATGAGAATTCATTATTTTTTTAAGCTATTTAAGTAAGTGGATAACTTTATACTTGTACATCATATTTATTTTTATTTACTATTAACATGGTTAAATTTGGTATTTTTCTTAAATTAAATCAATTCGATTCTTAATTAAATTCAAAATATCTTCCGAACACAAAATTTTATTTATTAAATTAAATTAAATCAAATCAAAGCCATTTTTTGTTTTAAAATAACGTCAATTCTTAAAAATAAATATTTAAAAACGGACTATTAAAGACTTCTCGTAATGGGATTAGTATAAGCTAATTATTGTTGATTCAAGTTAGAATAGGTACATGGCATGGTGCCAATAAAAATTTTGGCGGGCAGAGAAAGGAACACTTGAATGGGGCAAAGGATTCAGGTTCCACCGGAGACCACGTTATATATTCATATTTCTAAATTTTATTCTTATGTTGATTTTAAGATGACAATAATATTTACAGATTAAAATAAAGCATTTTTATATTTAAGAAGTGAGTTTTATGTATTTATTGGAAGTAATTGTTAACCAAAGGTAAGTATTGGAGTGAAAATTTTACTGCAAGGACTATAGCAGAAAATATAGGATTGGGATTGGATTATTTTTAATCCAATGGCTCCGTTAAAATTAATTTCAAAATAAAAATAAAAGTTAAAAATTCTAATCGAAACACAGTTGATGCAAAATGTAAAAACTCATACATAAATAAAGTACAAATAAATCTCAACATTTCATTTTCCATTACAATCCTTCTAGTGAATTTTTTCATTACAATTCCCTGGAATCCCAAATAAGATGAGTTTGGAGTAAAAAAAATTAATAAAATTTAATAAAAGTTATAGGTTCATAATTCGTATAATATTTTCAATAGTTTTTAGCGAATATCGGAGTTCTAAATGGAGCCGTAATGTATAATGAACTAGGTCAAACGGTTGACTTCATTTTTTATTTAATGTAATTTTAACAAAGGATTTTTTTTTTTTTTTTTTTTTTAAGTGATGGAGTGACCTCTCTACCACGGGCACGGTTGATTATCGAGTGAAAGTGTATCATGTTTAAATTTATAATCTGTAGTAATTCGTGTTAAATCTTATATATTTGTTTTTAGATTAAATATTTTAAAATTTGATAATATTAAATAATTAATTTATTTTAAAATCAAATCAAATTATATCAAATTTAAATTAACATATTTGTATAATATCGATGACTATTTTCTCTATTTTTTATTTTTTTCAATAAATTTGTAATCATATCAACAAAATTAGTATAGTATCTAACATTGCAGATATGAGATGGGTGGAAAAATTGAAACTTTAAATGACGATCAAGAATTCAAGAATTTCGAAAGTTGTCAAATCACATTCTAAGTTTGACATCCTAGGTTCCCACTCTTGATTAGGACAAATCTCTCAGATTTTTATCGCATACCACTACCACATCTGGCAACAAGGCATCCCATCTCCTCATCACCTCTAGATTTGATAATCATGTCAAGGCAATGAATCATCACCCACCAAAACTTGATAGGATCCATTACTCCCTCTAAAAATCTTGCCAAACAGCCCGTTAGTTATTGAGCACCGATCTGTCTATGCCTAATATCTCCTTTTTGTGCATAGAGATAGAGATAACTAGTTAGAGAGAGAGAGGGTTTGTGTGAGAGAGAATCACATCCCCCCACCCTTTCCCTAACTCAGCAGATCGTTCTCCTTACATTGAATCTAGTTATAGCCTCAAAACAGTCCACGAATTTGATCCCAACGCCCTCGACCTTCCTGTTCCCCTTTACCCCAAAGAGAAATGGAGTGAGAAAGATGAAAGGATAGCCATATCAAAGGGGTAGAGGACTTCTTTTTTTATTTTTCTCCCCTCAAATTTAGGTCTAAAAACTTATACTTAATACATACTTGATAAATATAAATTTATATTAATAAAATTAATTAATATATCAAAAATAATATGTTTATACCAGCATCAATAAAAAAAATAACCTTACATACCTAATAATTTATCAATTAAAATGAAAGTAATTTTTCATTTCATGAAATTTATTAATTATTAAATCTATAATAAATTTATATATACTTTCTCATTCAAATTATACACGTGACAATTTGCAAAATATTATCTTCCATCTCATATCGAATCTTTCTTTTACTTTGTTCTGATAATATTCATGGCAAAAAATGCATACTTCACAACCATTGGAAACTTTTCTTTATTTGTTTTACATGAACTTGCCTCATCTTTTAGTTTTCTTTAATTATTTTCCTCTCTTAAATTCTTAAATATTATTTGATGTTGGCATAGTCATAATGATCTTGAAAATTTAAATTATTTAGTTAAAATTATTTACTACAAAAAGTATTTTAGCAAACAAAAAACTCATTACTAAAAGTTAGATTTTCGTTGCTAAAGAGTTTTTGCAATGAAAACTATTTCGTCGCTAATTTATCCCTGAAAGTTGGCCTAAAAAAAGTTTTAGCAGCAACTAATATAATTAGTAACAAAATATTGATGGGGCAAAAAATTCGTTTTTAAGACTTGAGCAGTACTTTATCAATAAATATTTTGTCCAAAAAATATTATATATGCAGACTTCCTAAGGTCGTTTGTAGACCGAAATATTACTTTTTTGTACATAAATCTATAAATCCATTAACCCACTCACAATAATACATTTAGTAAATATGTCATTGCTCTTGATACCAATTAATACCAATAAGATTAATACATTTTATTACAAAGTAATAAGTGTTGCGATTAGATTCATGCGTCGGGGTCGACGAGTGCGGGTCATGGGTCTTTATTGCGATATAGTGCGTTCGAGATTACCCAAATGTGAAAAATAAAGTTTTATTTTGAAAAAAGGCATTAAATATAGAGACCAGAAGTTTTCATCCAACACTTTTGAAAGGGGGCATTGAGAAACCCGAGTTTTGGTTTAAGTTAAAAAGGTGTTTTGATTGATATTTAGAAACTATGATAAATGGCCCCTTTTTATGACTCTTGACTAGTTTATGGAATTAAAGGAAATGGGTTTGGCAATTTGGTTACGCAAAGAAACCGTTAGAGACATCCGGAGTCCCTTTTCACTCATTGTAGTCGTAATCTCACGATATAATACTTTGGTTTATGATGCATCCAACCCAATGATGCATGAAATGCGAGGTGATGGAGCTTAGTTTTATGTGTGCAAGTGTAGTGAGATGTCTAATTATGTAGCAATCATGTATGCATAGAGTTAGGTATGTGGACTTATGTAGTATTTATGAATGTGTGTGCATGCTGAGAATAAAGTGTGTATTAGAAGATGGTCTATAGAGACTAGAGTTATCGAACTCAAGCTATGTGTTTGAGCCACCTATGTACCCTATGAAGGGATTAGGTCAAATGTAGTTCAGGCCTGAGATGCTCCGACCTATGTGTTGATGTGATGAGAGGTAAATTGGTATGCAGATCCAAAAGCCTAATTCTAAGTTTAAGTTATAGCCTGGTGTGGATGATGGTTTATGAAGATCGTGAAGATCGTAGTCAAGCTATTTACTTTGAGTTACTTACGTGCCTTTCTAAGGGATAAGGTCAATGTATTTTTAGGACAGTGCCTAGTGCGGTATGATGATGTATGAGTAGGTGACCGATAGGGCCAATGTTGTATACAGGATCAGTGTGAAGGTGTTTTGCTCCTGAAATGGGATGAAGAGTCCTAACTCTACTAGGAAATGGTTAATTGGAGAAAAGAACCTAGGGAAAAGATCCTAGTTCTAAGGTAGCACCTTACATTGGGGTGACCGGAGTCAAGCCATCTACTTGAGCTTATTACGTACCCTATTAACGGAATAGGTCTACGTAGCTCTAGAGCTGGTTTGAACAACAGTGGGATAACCGAACTCAAACCTTCTGTTCAAGCTACCCATGTACCCAGTTAAGAGATCAAATCTATATAACTCTGACTGTGGGAATGAGCCTAGCTCTAAGGATGTGCTTGGTACTTTGAGTGAATGTCTCATATTGAAAGCTCAGTTCCTGATGATGATGATCAAGTACGTGTAAAGGGCCTAGGGGCATAATGTGATGTTAGTATTTTTCTACCATTTGGGAAAGGAATTCGGCTCAATCGAGAGCTTGATTCTTGATGATGGTAATCTAGCTTATGTGAAGGGCTTAGAGGCCTATGGTGATGAAAGTGAATGTCTACCATTTAGGAAAGAAACTCAGCTCAACTTAAGAGCTCAGTTCCTGGTGATGGTAATCTAGTCTATGTAAAGGGCCTTGGTCCTACGATCATAGAAGTAAAGTAGTTGATATGATCAGATATGCAGGTATGTTAAATGTGATGACAATTTCGATTCTATTGTGGATGACAATTAAAAGATGCATGCTTTCCTTAGAAATCAATGGCTTAACCAATTTTAAGTCACTCTTAGTTTCTGGAGCCTTGCTTTTCAAAGTGAATGCTATGGAGTGAAAACTTTTTGATTTCTAAGTATGTGTAGTGGGTGTGTGTTTAAAATGTTTAAATGCATGCTAGCATGCCAAGGCATATGTCACTATATCAAAACAAGATGTATGGTATGTCAGAGTATATAATAGAATGGTAATTGATGTCCTAGCATGTTACATCATGACGTAAGATGATGAATGAGTATGGTAGCATGGAATAGTATAATGATAGCATGGTCTAATATGGTGTAGCATGGCATTATGCTATGTGTGCATGGTATATGTTGACAATGACATGGTATATTATGGTGACAATGACATGGCATGGTGAGTATGATATGTAGCATGGCCTAGCATGGTAATGTGATGATATGGCAAGGTTTGACATGGTAGGCATAGTACTAAGACATGTTATGGTATGATAAAATGATGTTCTGGCATGGTATGGCATGCTAGTATGATGTGGACATGCTATTTATATGATGTTTGAAATTTATAAAATTTGTTTTAAGTATATCTGATCAATATTATACATCGGGTATAACCCAATCTTCAGTTATGATCTGGATGCCTTTCATTAACAAAGAAATTATTTACATAATTAAAATTATTCTATTCTAATTATGCAAACAAATTGATTTGAAAGAATAAAATAAAAATTCTAGAGAGAACATTACACCTAACTTTGGAACTCAAGAGCGAAAAGGCTTGGAATTCTTCCCGAAACACCTTGAAAACTCCTAGCGGCCGGCCTTAGAGAGGACAAAGAGCAAGCAGCCAAATGGGATAGGAAGGAAAGGGGTGGCCAAGTAAGGGATGAAGAAAATGAGAAGGGGAGCCTCTATTTATAGACTTTTTTGGTGCCAAAGTATTATATGTAAGATTAATCAAAGAAGTTAACATAACCTAATAATCAAACAAGTTTGAAATGATAATGAAACTAAAATCTTTTGTAAACAAGCTTTAAATGCATATTTGCTAAACAAAGTGGGCAAAAAGGTTTGAAAACACTATAGAAAAAGAAAAAGCAAAAGTATCAAACACACTTGAATCACTTAGAAATTAAGCATATTTGAAATAGTAAGAAAACAAAAATGTTTTGTTAAACAAACTTGGCAAACTTATTTGTTAACTTAGATGAGCAAACTAATTTAAATCACAAGTTAGGCAAGTAAATTTTCAAAAAAAAAGTAAGTAAAACAAACTTGAATAACTACTTACACAAAGTTAAAAAACAAGTTTGAATATCAAAAAAAGCAAAAAAGTTTGAAAAGGCCTTGAAGACAAA
>QLOD02000038.1:12259173-12292137 GCA_003260245.2 Sideroxylon spinosum | reverse complement strand
ATGTACTATTGTTTTTTTTATTTAAAATAAATTGTTTTCCCCCCCCCCCCCCCCCCCCCCCCCCCCCCCCCCAAAAAAAAAAAAAAAAAAGAAAAAAGTTTATTGGAGCTTACATTTTGTCGTGCTAGAGGTGTATCATTCAATTGAACAAATACTCCGCAGATTTCTCAGGTCTGGCAAGGAATTAAAGAAAACTAAGATTTCTCTGGGGGGTGGTGGGGGAATGAATCACCTATTTTACAAACCCCACATCTACAATTCAGATCCAGAAAATGCAGATACAACTAGTATAAATTCAAAAGATTTTTTATCACCTTCGAGTAGGCTAGATTTCCAAGAATAAAATTAAACTACTAATGCCAAACACCCCGCCCAAAACAAAAACAAAAAAAAATGAAAGAAAAAATGATCTTACACAACAAATAGTTGCTGCCATGGTTAACTCCAGCCTCAAGTTCTGCAGATCAAACCTTGACATATATCTCAACTAAACACTGGCAATGGATTATAGCTATGCATAACCCCATAATACCGCATCATAGACACCCGTTGGTTCAAATTCATTTTCAGCTCAACTTGCCAGAGTTACTGCTCTGATCCATCAGGACCCCATTTTCTACACAAGAGAGATTTAACGTAGGCTGTTGCCCCAAATTGAATCCATTACACTTGACTGATCCTAGAGGGACTTCTCTAGAGCTATCAGTCTTTGTTGGCTTACAGGATTCCACATCTGGCTCATTATCAGAATCATTAAGGCACGTTTGCTGTTGTGGAAGCATCTCCATTCGTTTCAAAGATGGCACATCACCTTTACAATACCTCTTCCACATATTCCGGTATGTTGATTCGAGACCAAGGATGAATTTTGATCCATTGCAAATGGGTGACTTGGACATGAGATCCCGGAGACCCATTCTCAAGTTGGAGAGACTTGTAACATCTGAGGCCAACTGGACTGCCAACTGCACATATTCATCTTCATTCTTGGCAACAAGATAGCCTAACCCTGTACAAAATACCCAGAGAGTCTATATAACTTGGGAGTTTAGTAATTTTACTTCATATGTGCTAAAGTGGGAACGGTAATGGCCAGAAAAAGCAATTGA
Source organism: Sideroxylon spinosum (assembly GCA_003260245.2). NCBI lineage: Eukaryota > Viridiplantae > Streptophyta > Magnoliopsida > Ericales > Sapotaceae > Sideroxylon > Sideroxylon spinosum. Next base: position 12,291,028 of record QLOD02000038.1, on the reverse strand, counting down.
ATACAAACAAACAAATGTGCTAAAATGTGAATTGCATCAGCAAACACAGAAACCAAATCGAAACAAGAAATTCACACCCATGATACATTATAAATATCAAAACTCCAATTACTAAGCTCTAGAAAAGAGATCTTGTCTGAGAAAGGTTTGTGAAGTGTGCAGAAATGATGGGATATTATGCTGCTCACAGGAATGGCCCTCCATGGAGTGAATGCTCCTGTTTTGGGTGGTTTTGTATTTGTGGATGGACAAGGCTGACCTGGAAATTCTGACTGCTCAGAGTCATCTATATTGAGAGCAGGCTAGTCAGAGAGAGAGAGAGTTTCAGGCTATACTAAGAGTTCTTGATCATCTGTGAGGTTGATGGAACGCATATTTATAGGGAATATCAGGCCATTGACTCTGGCCTCCCCAGTGCCAAAGACCGTGGTCCTTGGGACAGGGAGCCAATACTGCATGGTTTCACCCATCATTGGAATGATCCTTCTTCATAGGAATGCTGTGGATAGGCGTTCGGAGCGTACATGCAATAAATAAATTCCCCAGGGAGGAGTACGCCCATGGGGTGGATTCCTTGCAACAACGATGGTAATGATGTGGCAAGGCCTGTGAGGCGCTCACATCGTGATACACCTGTGTTTCCCTCAGGTTGATGTTTTCAGACAATGGTGGGTATTATGGCAATGTTCCAGGAACTAGATCTGAAACAAGAATTAAGAAATGAACTAGGAAGATGTCCCATCGCCGGATGAGAGTTGAAAATTTGTGACCTTTTGGGTTGAAATCTTTGGTTAGATCGAAGGTTCTAGAAGCCGGGGACTCAAATTGCCAGAAAGAGAAGAAGGAGATCATAGCCTTGAGTAGTCTGCCTTTCATGTCCTAATAACCCCGATTATTCCCTACTAGATAACAATTTAAAATTTTTGACCACAAATTCAGCCCCCTTAAATCTATCAACAAACCGAAATAATGGCTTTCAGACCATAAACCAACGTTACAACGCCCTGGAAAACTATATTTAGACTGCATCCTATAGCAACTGAAGTTCGTGATTGTCATAAAAAGGGAAGGAACAGCAGTGGTATATTTTTCTGCTCTCATAATATTCATTCTTTTGAATCTCAATCTCAAATTGTCTCAATAACCAGGTTCCCAGCTTTCTTATATGGAATGCATCTTTGTTGTATTAGTTTTTAGACATGTATTACTGAAACAAGGAAGATTTAACATAGAAAATAAGAATAATCAACCAGTAAACTATTTTTAATAAAATTATCTTATCTATGAAATAAGAATAATAATGATCAACCACTGCAAAAGACGTAAATATATTTACTACTTTCACAAAGGTATTAGGTAGGGATGGTTCTAACCTACTGCCTTGAGAAGACTCACACCTACATTATGAGCATGAACCGAACCTCCCATAGTGACACAGGGAACTCCCATATACAAAGATTCACATGTAGTAGTTGTTCCAGCATAAGGAAAAGTATCCAAGCTGCACAGAACAAGAAAATAAAGAAAGATTAGACACGTCTCCAGAATGTGATACACACTGAACTCCCAAACCAGTAGAAAATAAAAAGCTAAAGGATATCAGGTGAAAAATTAAGCTAATTCGAAGGATTACCAGATCAGCTCTGATTCATTGTAGAGACACCATCTTATTTAAAAACAAAGCAAGTGAAACAAGACCAAAGGTAGTCCCTAGGGCATGAGGCAGATATATCATTGACGTGCCTTTTTCCCTATCCTATTACTAGGAGAATTAGAGTATCAATGCCAAATTATTACAAATGGGAGTGTACTTATACGTGCAAATATAAAAGGCAAACTACGTCGACCTCCCCTCAACATTTGAGAAAATACAGACAGACTTCTAAACATTTCAAAATTACATACATCTCCCTTGTTTTTAAACTATTATAACAAAATTTCCCTCCTGTTAGGGGTAGAACAAGAGAAGCTAAAAAAACATTCTGAAAAGTCAATCATACCAACTCAGTTCAACTTAGCCTTTTTCCTAACTAAATGGGATCTACTACATGGATTTTTTTCCCATTCCACTCAGCTAAGGGCTGTTTCCTTTAATAAAGCTATCAAGCCACATCTTTATCTGTTATTTCTACCAATATTAGCTTTGGTCTGCCCCAGCGAATATCACTGCCCACAATTTGGACAGACGCTCCTTAGCACATCCATGGGTCTTCATTGAATATGACCAAAACCAGTTTGCTCAAGTACTTGTGAGTCCATATTCTTAATGCAATTTATATGATTAAAATGTTTAGGGTCCATTTGTGATTAGCATAAATTATTACATATTTATACATTGATCGAGCATGCCAATTATACACACGTTTTCTAAAGGCTTGGTATTAGATTAAATATCTCATTCCTATGCAATTGTGGTGTCTACGTGTTTGCAGATGATAAAACTTGGCAATTAAGGGCTAAGAGACACCAAGGGTGCATATGAGGGGCCACCAAGGCAAGAGGATGAGAAAAAAGTGCCAAAACAAAAAAAAAAAAAAAAAAAAGAAAAGAAAAGAAAAAGAAAAAAAAAAGTTCTAGATTCATTTGGACAATTTATCAAGCATGTGGCATGCACACAAAAAAGGGACCCTCAAGCCATTTCCAAAGAGCTTGGGATATGCCCGGCTATCCTAAGGGTCACCCAAGACAAGCCCAAGGTCATCTGAGGTCAAAGGCATGTGTTGAAACCAAATTAAAATTAAGAGAAGCCATGACAAAAGCCAAGGACCAAACTCAAGAGCCACATCGTCTTCAAGCCAAGCTGAGGCCTCACAAAGACCTCCGAGCATTCAGTGAAGCACCTAAAACATGCACAAGTGACCACAAGTTAAGCCAAGCAAATAAAAGTTCAAACAGGTGATGAAACACCCCCCCCAGCATTTTATTGAACGGGTGGCGTGCATCTCGGAAGTCAGCAATATGGCCACGCAAAGACAACCAAAGTTGTCCATGTCTTTCTCAATCTCCCAGGGGCCATCCCAATAATACAAAAGATCAATTACCATGACTACCAAGAGAAGGAAATGGACCCAAGCTCAAAACAGTCCAAGAAGTGTTACAGCAGAAAATTTCAGCACAATACTTCTTCAGTTTTCTGGTCATAACTTTCAGTTCGGATGCTTGATCGACCTGTATGATATACCATTGCAAAGAAGACTAGTAGTGCTACAACTTTTTTGTTGAACCATCTTCAAATGAAGATGTTTCGGACCCCAAATATTGCTTCAAATTTGGACCAGAAATCTGTCCGGACAGCAGCTGTGTCCTGCCACTGTCCAGCAGCGTGCCTGGCCTTCCAACAGCCTACTCAGTGCGTTCCGTGTTTTTTTGGCCCCAGGCCAGCATTTCCACCTCCATTTCAGCCATTCCCCATATGCCAAGTGTCCTAAATCAATTGGATAACTATGTAGGCCTTGTGTAAGGTATAACTTATCCTTCCGTTGCCTATTTAAACCCCTCCAAAGCTGAAAATAAAAACAACACTCCATAAGGGGACTAGCCCACTTGGGGAATTTCTCTCCTTTCATCTCCGTCGCCCTTCAATATTTTAGATTAGTAGTATTTTGATTATTGTAAGAAGACTTTAATATTTGCAAGCAAGTTTTGGTTTAATTTAATTGTTTCCCCTCTCTTCTTTCATCTCCATTTCCCTTTCTTTAAATTAGAGTTTAAACAATGCAGTTTTCATTGCTTGTTATTAGATTATGTTTTAAGTTCAAGCATTTGTCTTCTAATTTTAATTTCAAGTACATCAGTAGGCTAGGCTCCCCCTTGACTCAAAACCACGAAAATAGTTTGTTGAGATGTGTGGATGAGCATGCTTTGGACATAAACTCTAAATCTTAAAATTAATTGAATGGAAATCACTTTGTAAGGAAATCATCTATTAGAATCTCCTTAACAATGTTATAGTCGAGTAAGGAATTTATGGATCCTATTTCATGATATCGCTAATCCTGATTCCATGTCTGTCTTTTTAGGAGAAGTCTACCATCTGCAATCCTAACAAAGTACATCTTTCCATCACATTGAAGTTACTTGCTAAATCTTTCAACCTATTACCACTAGGGATAACTAAGTAGGCCGAGATAAATAGCATGCTCAACTTACCCCACCAATATACTATCATTAGAATTAGTTTGTGGCCAAGTCTTTAAATACTTGTCTTTTAATTTATAGCACTATCAATACTGCAATTTCAATGCCACACTTTAAATATTGTCTTTAAATACTTGTATTCCAATAATGCCATTCAATACTTGTCTTTAATTAATTGTTCAAACCAATCCAAAGAACTCAAAGCAAATCAAACTAAAATTGAATTTTTCCCTTCTTTCTTAACCACCTAATAAAATTCAAATTAACCAAATTTCAAGAATCATCAAAGTCACATCACTAAAGCTAATTAAATTCAAATCTTGAAACTAACTCCTTGTGAATTCAACCCAGACTCAACCGGTTATTTTACTATATTTGACTCTTACACTTGGAACAAGCAAGCAATTTTGGCACTTGTTAGAATCTTTAAGATATTCTATTATGAGCTGTGAGGATTTGAATGAGGGATTTGATTTAGGTTATGATTATTGTATTTCCTAAATTAGTTTAAATTTTTTAGGGCTTGAAGTCGGTTTTCCTTCGGCGGCTTCTGATTTGTCGCTTGCCAGATAATTGGTTCTTAATCAGATTTCTGATTCTCGGCCATTGTTTATTCTGTTTTGTGATGATTTTTAATTCCACTGATGCAAAGACCTACCGAGAAGAAACTTCTTCTGTTGCACCTACTATACCAATTGATAGTGTTCCGAAGTTCCATTTCATGTGAAAAATTGAATGGCACAAATTATCTGACATGGTCCCATGTAATGCGGATTTTTTTGATTGGCAGTCAGTTAGAAAAATATATTATAGATCCTCTACCAGATTCATAATCTCCTTCATATTCACAATGGCGGGAGTCAGATGCTGTTGTTACGTGTTGAATCTGGCATAGTTTGGAGCCTTCAATTTTCGTACAGTTACGTTATGTGACTCCTCTAAAGCCATATAGGACTCATTAGCAGACTCATTTTCCTAGAGGAGTATTATTTCGAAAATTTTTGAGGCATACGAGAAACTTTTTTCTTTTTATCAAAGCTCTCAATCATTATCTGAACACTACACTAATCTTAAATCCTTGGGTGATCGTCTTCTATAATTTCATCCTTTTTCAGAAACTATGGCACGGATAATACAACAATGGGAAGAGCTCAAGATTGTTTTACTTCTTGCTGGTCTCAATAATAATCTCTGCAGTTATCGGGATCAACTTCTAGCGAGAGCGAGTATACCTACCATGGCTAATGCTTACTCCTATCTTCAGCGTTCTTTGGGCCATCATTCTCAACCAGCTTCTTTGACCATAGTACTAATTCAACTGCTCTTATTAGTGGTTCTGGTGGCCATGGTTCTCGTGGTAGTCGTGGTAGTTCTCGTAGTTCTGGAGGCGGCACTAAGAAATGTGCACATTGTGGGGGCACTAGTCATACTAAACCATACTGCTAGAAGAAATATGGCCATCTAGTCCACCAGCACTGACTCTTCTATACAAAGTACTTTTGTCTTAAGTGATCTAGTAACATTTGGCACGTTTTCTCCGAGTCTCTTCACCCCTACTAAGTTAGAGGCTATTATGCAGACTCTTTGCATCTCTCGGTCTTCTACTGCTACTTTAGCACAGTCAGGTAATATTACTTGCTTTACTTCTCCATTGTTCTCTCCATGGGTTATTGACTCTAGTGACAGTGCTCACATCTCAGATTATCCTTCCTTATTTTCTAACAGAGATACTACCATCTATAGTATCACCTTAGGTGATGGGTCCTCCTGTCCTGTCGTTGGTAAAGGATACCTTCAACCCTTATCACTCCTTAACCTAACCCTTTAATCTATTTGTACCTAAATTCCTGTTTATTTTGTTATCTATTAGTCAATTAACTGAAACTTTGAATTGCTCTATAACCTTTTCCCCTTCTTCTTGTACTTTTCAAGATCTCAGGACACAGAAGACAATTGGTTCGGGATGTGAACAAGCAGGTTTATACTACCCTGATCCTATTAGCTTTACTTCATCTCATTCAACTTTCAATGCACCCATGTCTCCGTTTCAGTGGCATTGTCGCTTGGGTCAAAAATCATTACCTCGTTTAAAGCTTGTTGTTCCTAGTTCAGAGTCTATTTCAAGTCTTGAATGTGAGACTCGCCAACTTGGCAAGCACCATCGTAGTTCGTTTTCGAGTCAAAAAATAGTCGTTAGTTTGAGCCATTTGATGTAGTCCATACAGACATCCAGGGACCTTCAACAATTACTTCTATCAATGAATTTTGGTATTTTGTCATTTTTGTTGATTATTCTCGTATGACTCGATTGTTTTTTTATGAAGAATCGTTCTAAATTACCTGCTATTACTTTACGACCCTATAATGAGATTCTAACTCAATTTAATTAAAAAAATTAAAATTATTCATTATGATAATGCTCTTGAATACATTCAGTTTGTCATGACCCGATTTCGTGAAGTATGAACATAGAAAGTTTGATGAATGATACCCCGTTCATTTACTGGATGTCACACGTACTCTTCGTTTCAATATTAATATTCCAAAGCAATACTGGGGGGATGTTGTTCTTGCTGCTTGCTATCTTATCAATCGAGTTCCTTCACCTATTCTTAGTAATAAATCCTCCTCCTCTCTCTTGAATCCTTCCGTTACTTCTTTTCCTCTCCCACTTCGTATCTTTGGTTGTGTCGCCTTTATTTGTAATCTGGATCCAAGTTCAGAAAATTTTTCTCCACATGCTCATCGTCGTCGTCATTCTTGGTTACTCTTGCACACAAAAAGGCTATCGATGTTATTATCCTTCTTGTAAGTATTTTGTCAATGCTGATGTTATCTTCTTTGAGTCCACCTATTATTTTCAGATAAAGGGGAGTTTTCTTATCGTGAGACGGAGTTTTCTCCTCCCTGTCGAGAGGGGGAGTTGTCACACACTACACAAGTCACCTTTGTAGATTATCTAAAACTTCCTGTTCCCGTTTCTAGTGTACCAGCACCGTTAAAGGTATATCAACGTTGTACTCGTCCTATGCCAATTACTTCTATTCCTGTTGATCCTGATCCTAAGCCCCTTGAGACATATGCTATAATTCCTGAGCCTTTAGAGACACCTACCATAACTACTTCTAAGCTTCCTGTCTCAAGTTCAGATGAAACCAAGTCTCTTGAAATTGATGATTTTCCCATTACTCTGAGAAAAGGTAAACATGTGTGTACTCAACATCCTATAGCTAAATTTGTTTCACATCATCGTGTATCACCTCATTTCTAGTCTATTGTTCGTGCTTTGTCCTCTGTCTCCCCTCCTACCTCTTATAAACTAGCATTATTATCTCCTGACTGGAAGAAGGCAATGAATGAGGAGATACAAGCATTACAACATTATCGTACATGGGAACTTACTTCTCTTCCACCTGGAAAGAAGATAATAGGGTGTTGTTTGGTATGCACGATCAAATATCCGTCAGATGGATCTACTGAAAGACTTGCGGCTCAACTGGTAGCTAAAGGATACATCCAGAGCGATGGTGTTGATTATCAAGAGACTCTCTCACCAGTAGCTTGTCTTAATTCAATTCGTATTTTATTGGCAGTTGCAGTGAGTAAGTCATGGCCTCTATTTCAATTAGATGTTAAAAATGCCGTCTTACATGGTGAACTTCAAAAGGAGATATATATAGATCAACCTCCTGGGTATATTGCTATAGGTATTGAACATTTGGTTTGTCGTTTACACAAGGCTCTGTATGGACTTAAACAATCTCCACGAGCATGATTGGATCGGTTTAGCTCCGCACTTCTTGACTACGGTTCTAGGCGGTCCACAACTGATCACTCAGTATTTGTATATTATTCATCCTCTAGTATTATTATTTTAGTTGTTTTTGTGGATGATATCATCATTTCAAGGGATGAAATTGCGGGTATTCTGCACTAAAAGAGTTATTTGGGAAAGCAATTCAAAAACAAAGGATCTTGGTGCATTGTGCTATTTCCTAGGGATTGAGATTGCACGTTCTTCACAAGGTATATTTTTATCTCAAAAAAAATATACATTGGATTTATTCTTCGAGACTAGTCTTCTAGAATCTCATCCTGTTGATACTCTTATAGATTCTTTCGTTCATTTGGAATCTAATAGTGGTAAACCTTTCTCTGATGTAGGGAGATATCGCCGACTTGTGGGTAAACTAATTTATCTTATTGTGACACGACCTGACACTACATATGCGGTTGGTATAGTCAATCAGTTCATACATACTCCTCATCAATCCCACTTTGATGCTGTGTCGTAATTTGAGGTACTTGAAGAATTCACTTGGTCAAGATTTACTCTATTAACCTTCCACAACGATAGATGTGATTGGATACAGTAATGCAGATTGAGTTAGTAGTCGTTTAGATCAGAGGTCTACTTCTAGGTATTGTATCTTTGTTAGCGGTAATCTCATAACTTGGCGTAGTAAGAAACAAATTGTTGTCGCTTAATCTAGCGCAGGGGCTGAATATCGTGCCATGGCTTATACTGCGTCTAAAATGCTCTGGGTTCACTTTTTCAGGACTTTGGTATTTCAGCTCCAGCTCCTATGTCTAAGTTTTGTGACAATCAAGCTGCGATATTCATTGCTAACAATCCTGTTTTTCATGAACGAACTTAACATATTGGAGTCGACTACCACTTCATGAGGGATCTCTTGCTTAAACGCGACATCGTCACTTTATTTGTTCATTTTAAGTCTCAATTAAGGGATATCCTCCCAAAACCTTAACTTGAACTCCATTTCAAAAGTTGTCTATCAAACTAGGTATATTTGATCTCTACGCTTCAGTTTGAGGGAGAATGTAAGAATCTTTAGGATATTCTATTATAGCTGTGAGGATTTGATTAAGGGATTTGATTTAGGTTATGATTATTGTGTTTCCTATTATTGTGTTCCCTAAAATAGTTGTAATTTCCTAATATAAATACAATACGAGAGAGTTGAGAAAATCATCTCTCTCAATTTTGCCCTATTACTTCCAACTACACTGTTGTCGAGGAGTTAGAATAATAGAAGTGTAGGACTGGGTAATTTTAATTACTTGGATTACTTTTGAACATTTTTTTTCTCTTTTATTAAAAAAAATAATAAAAAAAATTCAAGCCATCATTATCTCTTTTTCATCCACATCTATGGCCAACTTGCCTAATGTGAATGTAGAAGTAGAGGTTAATGGAATTTTTATGGTGACCCACCCATTCATTATTACATTTTGAATATGTTTATCATGAACGTGGACGACTGCTTACATGAGCCTTTGGATACCCACTCTTCCATAGTGTCTAGGTAAACTTTATGGTTACACTTTTTCCCTAGAGACATATTACCTCCCCAGTTTCACAGGCACGAGGGTGAGGACCCATGTCTTCACCTGAATAAATTTCAGATGGTGCTATCGTACCAATTATGGTATGGACGAAAACTTAAGGTTTTTGTTTTTTCCTTTGTCACTACAAAATAAGGCCGGAGTATGGAGTTATACCATGAGTGAGTCTATCCAAACTCAGGATTAATTATATCATGCCTTTGTTCAATGATTCTCCCATTCTTCTCAAACCCCCACCCTTCGATTGAAATTAGAAAATTTTTCTCAAATTAAGGGTGAAGCATTCTTCAAATGGGGGAGAGATTTAATGAATTTTGCAGAACTTCCCAAATCACGAATAGGTGCAGCATCATATGTTTCGGTTAATGGTTTGTCAATCGAGATGCACTATGTTCTAGATGACTTAGCTAGGGGTGAGTTCCTTAATTTCACCCCAAAAGAGCCACGGAAACTTCTCGAAGGTTTTTATAATCATTCAAAGCCAAAGGGAGAAACTAGACTAATAGTAGAGTCCAACATCTATGACAGCAACACCAACCCTTTCTTGCACGACTCCCCTTCACATGAGTACGATTCTTTACTTATAGGTAGTAATGTATGCAAGGAGCCCATTGATATGGATTTTTCATGTCTCAACCTCACATCACTCACTACAGGCCACTTTGATGAGTCCCAAACTCTTTAGTTTGTCAAACCTGAAAATGATACACATTTGGAGACCATAGAGATCACAAGTGAGTCATCTTTCCAAACTAAGCCTCTTTAGTCTCACTTGACTCTCCCATTCATGAAGCTCTGTTTCATCCTTTGGAGAGCTTGAAGGACATGCTATCCATACCTACCACTAAGCCTGATGCTTAACCCACCCCAGGCCACATTAAGTCTCTTTGACTCCATCTAAGCACATTAATGAGAAGCAAACCATTAAGCCAATGATCTTAGCTCACTCATTCACACTCTCGAGGGTTGATAAAGGTGCATACCTCTCACCTCTTGACTTAGCCGCCCCACCCGAAATTCTTACATTTAGGGGATATAAGAAACACAGAGGAAGAACATATGAGACTTCATAGGTGTCAAGACTGTAAGCTCACCATTGACACCGCACTTGCATTGAGGTCACATCTAGGGTCTGATGAACCCCACAAGGCCATTCATTTCTTGGCGAGTTTTACACTCAAGGTGCATCCACCCTCGGTTCTTCATGATGCAAAAATAGAAAAACGGTGATAGTAAAGGAGTTGAATTGAATGATGCAATTATTTTGACATAGAATTGCATCTTTGTTTTTTTGAAACATGTTTTGATTGAACCTATTTCAACAAGTCATTGATGGTGTCCTTTTAAGAACTTAGTTCAACTTGAATATGCATGCATGACCTTTGTTAGAGTAGAGAGTTGGATTGTGTGAGAATTTTGACACTTGTGCTTTCATTAAGAGAGTATTTACATTTTATTAATTGGTTTGTTCAATTGCAGTTCATTCAATGACTCCATTAATCTTGAATTTGGGCTCACATTTGGGTTCGAAGAGCATGTTTGAGTATTAAGCCTCTTATCTAGCTAAGTTAACCCTTGAAATGAGACTAGGCTATGGTTAAGAATTTGAGCCTTCATGACTATTATTTGTTCACATTATCCTTAGGAGCTAAGTTGTGCAATGAAAAATTGATTTTCTTTAGAATAGCCACATAATTCTCCCAAGCTTTAAAAGAGAAACATTTATTACCTAACCCAAGTGTCTTCGAGAATTTTTAATGGATAATGAGTTGTAGTATAATGGAGAAATTGAAAAAGGCAACACCCTAAGAATGTGAAAAAGCCAAGAAATGTGGAAAAAAAATAATAATAAAGAGGAAAGCCTCGAGAAATGAAAAAAAAATAAAAATAAAATAATAATAATAATAATTGGCTATTGAACGTTTGGCTTGAGAAATGTAATGACAATGTGAAAAAATAAACAAGTTATCTTGAAAATAAGAGGGGTTGGCCAAATATGATTTTTCCAAGACATTCTTTGAACTTCCCATCTTTCCTTGGAAGCCCATTCACCCCTTGGCCCCATTACAACCAAAGACCTAGAGGATCTTTGGAAAGACAAGACTAGAATGGAGTCTCTTAATTGGCTCATAATACTTGGAATTACTTGAATTACCCTAATTGTAAACCATTCTTTCACAGAGTTATGCCAAACTTGAACTTTCATTTCTTAAACCGTTCTTGGCTTTGGAATTGCACTTGAATGATAGTTAATCTTTTAATGTGAACCATGAGCATCATATTCTTGAAGAGTGAACTCCCTTTGAGATTTGAAGTAGAAGCCTTCAGGGAGTGTGTATGCATGTTTGATTTGAACTTTGCTCTAAAATGAACAGACACTTGCATTGAAGAGTTGAATGGTTTGCTCAGTCATACAAATCTTAAAGTATAGCCTCTGAGAAACTTTGAATGCAATTTTGTTGTCAACATTGTGGTCAATAGCATAAGGACCCCTCACATCAACCATGGGCATTTCAATTTTGTAAACCTGTTTTGGCCCCGTTTTCTATTTTGTGTTTTTGAAAACAAAAGAATAGCTTAAAACACATTTAGTCATTTGTGCTTTCAAAACTTATTTTAAAAAACAGAAAATAGGTTTGCATGTAAAAAACAAAATGTCAAAAAGTCATCTTGGACCTTTTTAACCCAAAACACAGAGAATCGCAAAACACGGAAAACAAAAAATATCAAACCAAATAAGTTATCAAGTCTTATTAAAATTGAATCTCAAAATAAAAAATAAAAAATCAAAATCAAAAATAGAAAATACAAATACCAATAAACGCCATCTTAGTTTTTCTCTCTCTCAAGTCTATATATTTCTTTTCCATACCTCCTCTTTCCTAATTTCCTCTAATTTAACCCATCTTCTCTACCACTTCCTTGCCATAGATCTCATTATCTTATCATCAAATTAAAATACATCATATTTGTGACTTGTTTAAATGAGAATGCCTACAAGGGAGCAAAGAATTCCAAATTATAATCTAATATTAGGGTTTCAATACACACATATATGTATGTATTCTTGGCAAGACGGGGAACAACGGAATGATACAGTTTAAGGATTGAGAAGTTGCAGGGTGCAAGTGATCAGGGTGGAGATCGGGGTAAGGGGAACAGCTGACGGGTGGGATGTGGATGAGAGAAGAGCTGCAGAGAAAGGGGTTTGAGATGTAATTTGCAGCTACCAATGTCGTTTCCATCGAGTCTCCTTGCCAAATAAAAATGGAGGTTGTAGTGGGGTAGAATTTCTTCGTCGCTGTTATAACCAGTGTTACCAATGCCTCTTCATTGTCTCCTTGCCCAATAGAGAAAAAGGGTTGTGCCATTACAGTATCATAATTACCCTTGGCTGCTAGTGATAGCCATAGCCATGGATATTAGCACGGAATCCAAGCCATGTGCGTATAAACCGGTATATTTGTGAATATATTTCCATGGCCATTCAACTGAGCTAACTCGGCTTATAAAATAGTTATCTGAGTTTACTAAATCGATTGAATAAACTAACTTTATAAAAGAAGAGTGAAGAGTAAAATTATTATTTTAAAATTTATCAAAGTTACTCCACCATTTTCCTTATCATGAATTAACAGTAAACTGATAGGACGTGTGTGTTACATAAAATTAAAAGCACCGCAGTTATATGTAATTTTTAAATGATCGGAGAGGTCTTTGTATTTTTGCAAATGTCAAAGAGACGCATGTGTAATTTTCCCATTATAAATGGAAACAAAACAAGTACATTCAGCAAGCAAGAAGAAATTTGAACGAATCAGATAAACCTTTCTTGTACTCTTTTGCCAGGCAGTCTTTTCTAGTGGTGCTTAAACATAGAGAGTTCGGAAAACAAATCCTACATTCACACCAATATTTAAGTATCCACTAATTGATTTGTCCATTCCGTAGCTAGTAATCTAAAATAGAGTTGAGAATCTAAAAAGGATTCAGAAAGAAAATTTCAGATGATGTAGAAAAAAGGTGTGAGAAAGAGCACAAAATGAAACCATAGGAAGTTGGTGTCGCAAGATCCAGTTCCTGAACTATTTTGAGAAAAGCAAGGACAAAGAAGGATGAATTTTTTATTAGTGATCTAGCAAAAGTACAAAATATTACCTGATGTCCATAAGAGCATATGCTTGCATGTGGTCATGGTTGAGAAGAATTAGAGGCAAAAGATCAACTCGCAAGGGTTCCAAACCTAACTGCTCCAGTGTTGAAAGGAATCTCTGCCTTACACTATCACAACAGAAAGGCTTACATTTTACAACAAGTCGAGAGTTTGGAACTAAGCATAAAATCCTTGCCCAAACTTGCAGCACTTTAGGTGTTATCTGATAAGAGGGAAAAGATAAAATCACAGTTACAGTGATATGATGTTGGCTACCTAAAAACATTTCTTTAGATCCTAATCTATACCTTTGCTAGATTGTTAAAACTACCAAAAGTAATGAAGCCATTGGAAAGAGCTGGAGTTGGAGATACAGGCCCAGCTTCAGGGGATGGTGTATAACAAAGGAAACATTCAGGTAAACGAACCAACTCCTCGATGTGCCTGTCATTTAACGATTTATCCAAAAACATGCCAGTCAATTACCAGTTCCATGAGAAATTTCAAATTGCAAAACCATGCTTTATTGTTCATGAGAATTAATAAAATAACTAGAACTTGGAATATACTGCCTACTTTTGTCTGGTGTCAGGAGGGTCAGCCAATGCATCAGAGATCCGATAATCAATAGTAGGCAAGCCAGTTGTATTTGGGTAGCCAATCCAAGTCACCTAACAATTAGGCAAGCCAACAAGAATAAGTACATATTAGTCACCCCAACAAATCACACCTGCAACTACACTAATTTTTAACAAATGAGGCAAGTGACCATGTTTCAGGGACTTATGTACATACAATATGACGACATTCACCATGCATCAAACAGGTCTAGAATAAAACAAAGGCAAGGCAAAAATAAATGATTATGACGCAATAGCATGTGCGGATAGTGCAGCAATGTGGTTACTGTTAGAGAGAGCAGGGTGATCAAAATAAATTATTATGAAACATAGCATGTCCAGCAAGTGCAGAAATGTGGTTATTGTTAAGAGTATGGGGCCTTGATGATAGGTTCGTGCTTCCTAGTGATTCACCCAAGAACTAGGGAACAATCCAAAGTCATCTTGCTTTTTCACTAGCATTCAAGGCAAAAATGGAGTTTTCTACATGGTCAGACATGCGCTGCACCTTTCCATTTCTATAGAAAACTTGGTTTTTGGCTACAATTGTTAAATATTACCTAAATACCTAGAAAAGTAGAATTTCTACATTGCTGGAAATGGGCTACTGCCTAAACCGTCTTCAACAACTGTCCGGACACAAAAATCCATGGACCGAAACACAAAAAGCCTCTAATAAAAATAAACTAAATACTTATAAGTCTCAAAATAAATGGGTCCAAATAACATCTAATAAAATAAACTCAATTTAATAAAGTCCAAAATAAATGTGTCCGAATAATAATAAAAATAAAATAAATCTACAAACTGATGTCCTCATCATTACCATAAGACCATTGGGGAACAACGGATTGATGGCTGGAGTTGGAGGATTTGTTAAGGCCCTCCCTCAATTAGCCAGAGAGAGAGAGAGAGAACCATGCATTTAATGCACCTGTGCTACCATTTAACCACCTCAACCACCACCATCAACAAGTGTCACGCCCCTATTAGACCATAAACTCCAATACCTTGAGCTTCCCAAAAGTAGTCAACCCCAGAGTCATTGGTAACACAACAACCAGTGTTGGAGAAGAATACCAACTAACTGACACAGAACAAACCTCCATAACATCCACAGCAAACCAACTTCGAATCATTATTGACCAAGTATTGCTTTGTCAACAAAACGAATTAGCTTTCCCAACAAACAATGACTGCAATTCTACAATGCAACCAACCGATAGGAACTCTGCCTACTGCAACAAAATTCATAGCGGAGCCAGCAAACTCGGGCAACAAACCAACCGCCTAAAATGGAGATACCTTCAATTCCCCGCTTGGAGTTATCGTACGATAGACCAACTTCCATCAGCACAACAAGATGGGCCTCCATCAACTGTCCTTGCAGTGACCCAACTTGACTTGCCCAGTGGGGGTCCACCATACCTCACAACAGACCAACTACTTTGAGGGATTCTAATTTGACAAGCATCCAATCTGCCAATTGCCTGAATGGAAAAAATTATATGAACCGGTCTCAGTTAGTTCAAACCTTTTTGAAAAGAAGGGAAACTGAGTCATCTTCTAGGAATAGGTCCGAAAAAAGGAGACCCTAAGTTTGATGTCTGGGATGAAGAACACTCTATGGCCATGTCTTGGCTGTGGAGTTCCATGCTGCCTGAAATTAGCTACAATTTTATGTTCTTACCCACTGCAAAGGACATATGGGAAGCTGCTAAACAGACTTATTCTAAGGCCGGGGATGCTGCCCAAATTTTTGAGATCAAGACTAAGATCTCTGGCATTAAACAAGGAGACCGTTTGGTTGCAGAATATGCTAATTTGTTGAGAATTTGTGGCAAGAAATGGATCATTATCGGTGCATCGACATGGAATGTAGTGAAGATGCAATCTCATTGAAAAACTTCATTGAGAAGGAGCGTGTATATGATTTCCTTTTTGGATTAAATACAAAGTACGATCAAGTGAGAGTCCAAATATTGGGGAAGAAAGAATTACCCTCACTCAATGAGGCCATTTCCATAACTAATGCTGAAAAAAGCTGCAGGGGAGTTATGCTATACTCATCACCTATTGAAGGGTCGGATATGGTGGAAAAAAATAAAGATAAGAAGCTCTCAAACTCTAATACTAGTGGTTCATATAGTGGAAAAACTGAAGGCAAGTCTTCTAACAAGGATGGTCTCTGGTGCTCCCATTGCAAGAAGCCCCGTCATACTAAAGAACAATATTGTAAACTTCATGAAAAACCTCCAAGTTCCCAATGGAATCAAAATTTCAAAAACAAAACCCAAGAAGGCCAGGGATATATGACTCAGACCAAGGAAGAAGAGTCGCAGCCAAGCAATGAAAGGGAGAATGTATTCAACAAAGAAGACAATGGAAAGCTGAAATTACTCCTTGACTCATTAAAAATGCCTCGATACTTGTTCCTTAGCAAAATCAGGTAACTCTCACTCCTTATATGCTTTAAATGCCTCTAGTTCCAAATTGTCAAATGCCTGGATTATAGATTCTGGAGCTACGAACCAAGTGACTTAGGTCACTTGGCCAGGGCTTTCAGCTTCTTCACAAGAGGTTGGTAGTTCGACTCCAAGAACTAATAAGTCTTGGAGAGTCTCCCGGGTTGTCCATTAAATTACAAGGGTGTCCGCGATTGACATGAGACCAGTGTGCAGGGGCGTGTGTTGATTTCCTGAGGAATTTTGATCCTAACAAAGCCCGAAGGGCCTACAGATGGCTTCTCCCCGTTACAAAAAAAAAAAAGATCCTGGAATTACAGATCATATGACCCACTCTTCACATAAGTTTATTACATATCAACCATGCACTAGTAATAGAAAAATCATCATTGCCGACCGGTCATTAGCCACTGTTTCTGGACAAGGAGATATTGTTTCAAGCCCATCCATTACTCTTAAAAATGTGCTCCATATACCTAAATTGTCCACCAACCTTGTGTCTGTTTATCAACTGTCCAAGGATTTGAACTGTAATGTTAACTTTTCCTATAACTCCTCTCTTTCAGGACCAAGTTACGAGGAAGACGATTGGACATGATAGGACAGAACATGGGCTTTACTACCTTGAGTTACCTGATGGCGATATGAGATTTGAGAACAAGCCATCGAAACTTTCTTTTTTGTCTCATTCAAATAAAGATCAGATTTGGCTTCAACATTTTCGTTTTGGGCATCCTTCATATGGTACTCTTCGTTTTATGTTTCCAAACTTGTTTAAGAATGCTAAAGATAGAAGATCTTCATTGTCAAGTTTGTGAGTTTACTAAACTTCGTCATGTTTGTTTCCCTTTGAATAATGAAAGATCTTTTGTTCCATTCTCTTTAATTCATAGTGATATTTGGGGTCCATCTCGTGTTCCTAATATTTCAGGGGCTCGTTGGTTTATCTCTTTTATAGATGATTGCACCCGAGTTACTTGGATTTATCTTCTTAAACAGAAATCTAATATGAGCAATATTTTTCCCATTTTCCATAATATAATCAAAACTCAGTTTGACGTGGGAATTAAGAGAATAAGGACAGACAATGCTAGGGGATTATTTTAATCAAACCTTATCAGCTTACTTTCAAAAAGAAGGCATTGTTCATGAATCTTTATGTGTTGATACACTCCAACAAAATGGTATAGCTGAAAGGAAAAATGGTCATCTTCTAGCATCTGCTCGAGCCCTCCTATTTCAGAATCATGTTCCACCAAGGTTTTGGGGGGGAGCTGTTCTAACTGCTGCACACATAATCAATCGTACTCCTTCTCGGGTGTTTGACTCCAAAAGTCCAATAAATTTTCTAGCTAGATATTTTCCCAATGTCCATCTTTCTACTAAATTGCCTCTTAAAGTCTTTAGATGTGTTTCCTTTGTTCATGTTCACTCTTATAGTCGGAGTAAATTGGATCCTAGAGCAGTCAAATGAGTCTTTATAGGATAATCTTCTACTCAAAAAGGATACAAAAAGGATACAAGTGTTACCATCCTGCAACTAGCAAAACCTACATTTCTACTGATGTCACCTTTGCTGAACAAGAGAGCTATTTCTTTAATCCTTATCTTCAAGGGGAGCTAGCTGGATTGGAAGATAAGGAGTCGTTTTTGAGAGAGCCATCCATTCTTGACAAAACTCATCAGTCTGATCCAACTGACCCTACTCTTAGGGAACCATCCATTGAACTTTCAGAGTCAATAATTTTCCCTGTCACAAAACAATTACAAGTATACTCAAGGAGAGTGAAGTCAGTGAATAATCCTGTGCATGTTCAAGAATTTGACTCTTCACTTGGGACTGAGATAAGCCCTTCTATTGAAATCTCTCCCTTTATTTCTAATTTAGACCTACCTATAGCTTCAAGAAAGGGTGTGAGAAAATGTACCCAGCATCCTTTATCTAACTTTGTGTCATTTGAAAGGTTATATGTATCCCACAAAAGCTTCCTCACCCATTTAAACTTTGTAGCAATTCCACAATCTTTATATGAGGCACTTGGTAAGGAGGAATGGAGACAGGCTATGAGGGCTGAGATGGAGGCTTTGAAGAAGAATAAAACATGGGAACTAATGGAGTTACCAGCTGGGAATCGACCGGTAGGGTGCAAATGGGTCTTCACAGTGAAGTACAAATCAGATAGATCCATCGAAAGATATAAAGCAAGACTAGTAGCTAAAAGGTATACTAAGACCTATGAAGTGGACTATCAGGAGACTTTTGCACCAGTGGCAAAGATGAATACTATAAGTGTATTACTATCTTTAGCTGCAAATTATAACTGTCCCTTACAGCAATTCGATGCGAAGAATGCTTTCCTACAAGAAGACCTTGAAGAAGAAATATCTATGGAGATTTCACATGGCTTTGGAGTGAATAAAAGAAATGGTCAAGTGTGCAAACTGAAAAAGCAGTATATGGACTTAAGCAGTCTCCTTGAACGTGGTTTGGAAGCTTTACTATGACGATGCAAAAGAGAGAGTACAATCAGAGTCAAGGTGACCATACACTATTTATCAATCATTCAGCTTCAGGGGGAGTCACAGTTGTGATAGTCTATGTTGATGACATTATTGTAACCGGGGATGATTCAGAAGAACGAGAAGCCCTTCAGAAATATCTAGCAAAGGAGTTCGAAATTAAGGATCTTGGAAAGTTGAAATACTTCCTAGAAATTGAAGTGGCTCGATGCAAAGAAGGAATTTTCATTTCACAGCAAAAGTATATTTAAGATCTCTTGGAAGAAACGGGCAAACTAAGATATAAACCGTCAGACACTCCAGTTAAGCCTAATCACAAACTTGGAGAATGCGCAGAAAGTGAGCCCGTTGATAGAGGCATGTACAACGTCTAGTTGAAAAACTAATTGACCTGTCTCACACACGGCTAGACATAGCCTACGCTGTAAGTTTTGTAAGTCAGTTCATGCAAAATACTAAGAAAGTTCATCTTCATGCAGTGAACCGAATATTACAATATTTGAAAGGCAGTTCAGGTAAAGGAATTCTTTTTTAAAAAGGGCACAAGGATGGATATAGAAGCTTACACAGACACTAATTATGCTGGTTTGATCACAGACCGTAGGTCAACATCTGGATATCTCACATTTCTTGGTGATAATCTAATAACTTGGGAGGAGCAAGAAACAACCAGTTGTAGCGAGATCAAGCACTAAGGTAGAATTTCGCTCAATGGCTCTGGGAATTTGTGAGATGCTATGGCTCAAAATTATTTTGGAAGATTTGAGGATCATATGGGATACACCTATAAAACTTTATTGTGATAATAAATTGACAATCAACATAGCTCATAATCTAGTCCAGCATGACAGAACTAAACACGTGGAAGTTGATAGATATTTCATAAAGGAGAAGCTTGACAGTGGCCTTATATGCACTCCTTATATTACTACAGAAAATCAATTGGCCGACGTTTTGACTAAGGGGTTGCCAAGTCCAACATTTCAGAAGATCACAAGCAAGCTGGGATTGAAAAATATCTATTCCCCAGCTTGAGGGGGAGTGTTGCAAATCTGATTTGATTAGAGGATTTGTAGGTAATTAGAGCCTTGTAATTAATTGTAATTAATAGCTAATTGGTAGAATTAAAGGGATTTACCATAAATAGGAGATCTATTTTTCACTATAAATTGGCCATGTAACAATACAATTTGAATGGAGGAATAAGAATTCTCTTTTCCCTCAGCCAACAAGACAAGATAGAACAACAAAAGCCAAGCAGATTGCTAGACCCCCTACCCACACCTGAAAGACCTTAGGAAAGTGTTTCTATGGACTTCATTATGGCACTCCCAAAGTCTGAAGGATGTTGCACCATCATTGTTGTGGTAGAAGATTCTCAGAGTATGGGGTTTTCATTCCTGCACCTAAGGAGTGTTCAGTTGAGGCACCTCTTCTTTAAACAAGTGGTCAAGTAGTAGGGAGTTCCTAAATCCATTATCAGTAATAGAGATTCAAGATTTACAAGACGCTTTTGAAGGGAGCTCTTCAAAATGTTAGGATCAGAGCTTAATTTCTCCACTAGTTTTCACCCACGAACGGATGACCAAACAAAGAGGGTGAATGCTTTGTTGGAGCTATATTCGAGGCACTATGTGAGAGCTAACTAGCGAGATTGGGCCAAGTTGCTTGATGTGGCCCAATTTTCCTATAATCTGCAACGGAGCAAGGCCACAGAACGGTCTCCTTTGAGTTAGCTATTGGACAACAGCCCTTGATGCCTAACGCAGTCACTAGTGGTTACATAGGTAAAAGTCCAACAGCCTTCAAATTCGCTAAGGGGTAGCATGAGCAATCTGATATGGTCAAGGCCACCCGAAAGATGAAGAAATTGGCAAATACAAAGAGATGGCACATAGAATTCAATGAAGGGGACCTTGCTCTGCTTAAGATCCTACCGCACCAAGTTACAACTTTCAAGCATCTTCACAAAGGGTTGGTGCGCAAGTCTGAAGGGCCAATCCTTATTATTCGAGGGGTTGGCAAGGTTTCCTATCAATTGAAGCTATCCCCAACTCTACAAAAGGTCCATCCAGTCTTTCACGTAAGCTTATTGAAGCCATACCACAGGGATGTGGAAGACCCTAGCCGAGGAGTATCCAAAAGGGCACCTACTAGGGTAATAATATCACATGACCACTAGGTACAAGCAATTTTGGCCCATAGAATCGTGCCCAGACGAGGATTCCATTCAGGACACATTAAATACTTAATCCAATGGAAGGGCCAACCAAAAAGCGAAGCAAGTTAGGAGCATGAGGATTACTTATGGCAATTTAGGACAACACTTGCTAAGTATTGGAATGAAGCTAAGCCGAGGATGTCGCCAATATTGGTGGGGGAGGATGTCATAACCTGCCATGTCAACGCCTAGTTGGCACCCCACAGACGTAATGGCCATGGCAAGATGGCAATACTCTAGAATGTTCTATAAGGCTCTAGGCAATGCTAGGCAGACCTTGTACATCCTAGAACTCTCATGCACATTCTAGGTAACTCTTGTAAATATGATAAAAGATTGTAGAGAATTCTAGACTATGTCAGAGGCTTCCACATCTTGTAAATATCTTAAATATTATCGTGGAGGATTCTAGAGCATCAAGCTCCACCGTTAGATCAAACAAATCTTCACTGTCCATTGAGGAGGTGGAAGGCTATAAATAGGGGTCACCCCCTCATTTGTAACCATCCAAGTTTGAGTGAATAAGTAAGGCACTCTCCGAGTCTCTTTGTGTGTTCTTGCTCTCTTTCTTACTTCTTTGTGAGCTTGCGAGAGTTCTCAACTTCCTAACAAAGGTTAGGCTGACTGAGCACTTCAACAAGGGGTTAAACTGTCTAAGTGCTGCATGGGTTAAGGCGTGAAATTGTAAGCCCATGACATACCCAACACATTCTCACCTTAAAACAACTTAAATCCCACATGAGAGAGAACCACAGTGTGGCTGGAGAAATAGATTTCAACATTCGTCCACCTTACCCCATTAAGATAGCCCGACTCCTTTCCCAGAAGGATATACTATACCCAATTTTGTAAGATGTGATGGAAAGTGAGGAGACGCTCGAGAACATATGGTACGATTTATTAACACGTTGGGAGTACATGGTTCGAATCAAACTCTCCGTTAAGAGAATTCTCCAAATCTCTAATTATAAGGCTTACAAGTGATATGCTAATCTCTCAGTGAGTTCAGTTTTCTCATGGGAAGACTTGGTAAAGAAGTTTAGGGCGAAGTTCTTTCATATTGAAGAAAGGCTAACCAAGGCAAAGCACGCTCCATCTCATTCAAGAATCTCCGAAGTACGGTGAGGATCTTTTGACTTATGTCAAAAGGTTTCATGAGAATATCGTGGACGTATAAGACCATCATCTCCAAAGGTCACCTGGCAAAGATTTGCATAGAATGAATGTACACTCAATTCAAGGTTCACTTGGTAAACCATCAATTTACACACTATTGAAGTCCTTATGTGGCTACCCACAACCTAAGTGAAAAAGTAAGGGGAGCATCAAGAACATTGAGTCACCTCAACCCCACAACTTCGCACCCCAGTTACACCACTAGGCGTTATCAATCTTGTTATGTACACAATGCCCACACCATAGAGATAGCAATAGTGCGACCATCTTATTCGAAAGGTGATGATCAAAAAAGACAACATACAAATGAACAGCCACCACCTTTTCCACCTCATGTTTCCAATGCAAACTTGAAATCTCCCTAGATGTTTTGATTATTGACGGAGTGGCCTTCGCACTAGAACTAAAAACAACACCAATGCAACAAGACAAAAAAGAAAGCCAGGATTTTGTCTTTATCAACAAGCCATGAAGCACCCAACAAGATATTGTTAGGCCTTTCAGTCCTTGTTCCGTAAGATGGTGAAAGAAAATGGATTGGAAATTGCATAAGGGATGTTTTTAAAGACCCCCTCTCGCATCATAAAGACAGAACTCATAACATTCTAGTGATTTCCCATCATGATGAGAACAAGGACATCCAGGCATACAAAGTCACTATCCCTATGCTGGAGGAATGCCCAGATTTCAAAGAAAAGGAGGGTGGAGATGCTTAGGAAATCAACCAAATTCAAACATTTTTTCGATCAATTTGGCCTATCAACCACAACACGATTCCAATCAACAAAGGCTCTCTTGCAAGTTGTAGAGAAAATCAAGAATGCATGGATTCCAAGTTCGGTGCACAGAGCTTTTCGTGACAACTAGCAATCAAGTTCACGGAGGCCAACTGCCAATTTCAACACCCACACAACCTACATGGAATGGATATTTACAAGGACTTACGAATAGAGGGGCATCCATAAATATCTTGCCGCTAAGAACTTTTCAACTAGCAAAGATCCCAAGAAGTCACTTGATAAAAAAGTGTATTATTACTAACGCTTTTGGCACTCGAGAAGAAAAATCGATAGGTTTTTGTGCATGTCACCATGAAAGGGGGAGAGATTGCATCCCCCAATGAGTTTTCACGTGATTGATGCTGCCCCATCTTGTAACACCCTTTTGAGTCATACATGACTTCATCAACATATAGTAATTCATCAACCGACCATAATGTGTCAAAGTTATTAGAGAAACAAACTGGTCACCATTAACACTACTCCCAGGCCCTTCCAAAGTCCAAACAAAGAAGGCTCACTTAGCAGATACAAGCTTTTTTCCTAGAGAGCAATGAACATCCCACGCCACATCGGCCGCAAGAATCCCCATTCTTAAGTGGTCAAACATTGTGGAATCCTTCTCTCAACACAGCCAGAGTCATAAGCGTCACACCTCCCCACATAAGGACCCCCCTTTAACAAATCTATGATTGTCAATTGGATGGGTAGAAGAGGGTACCTAACCTAACCTAACCCATTTAAAATTCGTTGGAATATATCCGAATAAAATTACAAGAGATTTGGGATTAAAATTTAATACTCATGCAGATTTGGGACAGGTTTGAGATTTTCCTATAGATTACCCGATACCCGTTTATACTAATAGGATATCCGCTAAATACATGTTTATGGGGGATCCTCTACCAAAGAGCTCCCAAAGGATACTTGGCTAGATGTGCATGAGAGGTGGAAGCAAAAAAAAAGGTTGCAGCAAATCCATGAACAAAATTGACGTACTGGAAACGTTACCTTGTATAGAAGGATGCAGAGACGAGGTTACTACAAGCCAGAGATGATGAAGGAAGCGGCCAAAGTGCAACAATGCCTTAAATGCCAAGACACTCCATCTGGGGAGTGTAATTTCACTAACACTCCCGCAGATTAAAGAACTCTCTACATTGACTACCTTGCTAAAAATTACCTTCTCGCCGATCGGATGTATGCGGCCATGATCAAAAAAAAGACCTCAACTATTTTTTTCTCAACAAAGGCTAGCTCTATTGCCCTAGTTTTTTAGGCAAACCATTTGCCTATGAAGGACGGAAGCACGAATGGCTTTGGAAGTGGCTCATGAGGTTGGACACCAAGAGGGTAGAAATTATACTCAAATCTCCTCAACATGGGATAGTATTAGCCAACTATAAAGAAGGATGCAAAGGAAATTGTCTGTCCCAAGTACACAGCCACCTAATGCACACCCCCCTCCCGCTGGATTTATGGGCGATGGTTACACCTTGGCTATTCCATAATTGGACCATCCCTCTCAGGTAACATTTGGATTGTAGCCACTACAAAGTTGTACACCAAGTCGGTGGAGGGGACCCCACTCTAGCGAGCTACTGGACCCTACAATAGCAAACTTTAGACGAGAACTTATTATACGTTGTTTTGGGATTCCAAAGATAACCCTCTCTGATAATGGCACTCTTTTTGGCAGCACTCGGGTTGGACAACTTTCAACATCATACGATATCTCACATCATACGATATCTCACATCACTGGTCCACCGCGTACTATCCAAAGGGAAATACACAAGCCAAGGCAACAAATATAACACTCCTAACTATCCCCAGTTGAACTTTGGAAGATTATTGGTTGGCTGGAAGGGTAGAGCGGAGACTGACTCCTACTCTTATCACGAGGGGGACTGACGCACTAGCTGTAAGGTTAGCAGGGTTGCATACAGCACTAGGTTTGCTTAAGGGGATAGCTGTTTACTCGCACCTTACTTCAAAGATATCTTGCATCAGGGTTTTAGGGACTGACTGGACGGTTAGAGTGTTAGCTTTATCCCAAGATGGAGACAAGAACCTTCTACGTGCATCCACTCCAAATGGCACTTTGGGCTTACAAAACATCAAACAAACACTCGACTCAAATGACTCCCTTCTCCTTGGTCTATGACGTGGAAATCCACGAGAATGGCCCTTCGAGGCAAAATCACTTTGCAATCCAAACAAGTGGATTCGGAGGCCTTGGATGAAAGACACAACAAGGCAAAAATTAACCTCAAGGTATATCAAACCCAAATCAAAAAAGCATATGATGCCCTGATAAAGCCTAAACACTTCCAAGAAGGAGACTTGGTGCTGAAAGTGGCTGGCTACCCATGTGATGAGGCAATATCGGCACCAACTTTACACTGAAGTGGGAAGAAGGGCCACATACAATAAAAAAGATAAATGACAGCTAATACTACAAGGATGCCAACCCAAAATTTGGATAAATCAATGCTCCCATAAATATCAAGTGATTGACAATGTGTTACCCTTGATTGATCAATGAAGACGCTTCTTTTGACCAATTTATTTCACAGTTAAATAATCTATGTTTCACCAAGGCAAATTTCCAACAAAGAATACCCCCCTGGATTCTTTCACTAGGACCCCCAAGGTTAGAGTCCCCTACACTTGGTTACCCAATCAAATTCATAACAAAGAGTTGCCCCGCTAGAATTCATTCACCTAAACCCCCATGCGAGCTCATAAGATCCCCTACATTTAGTCACCTAAGCAAATTGCAGAAATTTTTTCCTTGGGACCCCTGAGTATCCCTTAGGTCCCCTTGAACTTGGTCACTGAAGCGTGCCACTAAAAAGGATTCCCAAGGTAGCCCATAGCATTCATGGGAATCTCTTCACTTGAATTTCCCCCCTTAAGGCTACCTACCTAGGGCAAAAACCTTTAGCGATTGGCTCTTCAATAATATCATCACATTAATGAAATAAGCAAAGAAACAATAGAAACACATCGCCATCCATTAGACAAATAATAAAGCAACAAAATGCACAAAATTCTCATTATTTGTCAAAATGTTGTCCATTACAAGGATAAAACAACAGTAAAAAGACAAGCGGAATAACAGAAGTTAGGCAAACCGCATTGCAATCACTTCAAAGAAGCCTTGGGTAAAGCATGGACACCAAACCTGGAACTCAACGAAGTCTCTACAAAAGTAGCTGTGGCAGCCGTGCCCACGTCTTCTTGACCCTCGAGACCTAGTAGTCCTTGTAACACAACCTTAAATCTTCAAGCAATCCCCACCTTCTTCTTGTGCCCTAGCAACCACAGCTACTAGCTGCTATACTTCTGCCCTAAAGCAATCCAACTTCTCTAGAGCATCATGCATGTCGCGGTAAACACCATTTAGCTGAGCATTAGCTTGAATATAACTCAAAGATCCAATAATTTCCTTTAAACGGTGCTAGATCCACTCTACATTGAGGGAAAATCCAAGTAATGAAAGACATTCTCGAAAGAAGTTGGCCTCTTCTAGACTCAAACCTTTAAGAGAAGTATTAGTTATATTTTGTAGGAATAATCCCAATTGTTGTAAACCTAGACGACTGATGGAAAGACTACATGTTGACAAGCTTAGATGCGTTTGATTAAGAAAATTAGGATAGTTCCTCATCGAGGAGGGAGGTTCCAAAAGCCGTGATGGGTTCAATTTCGGTTTGGCGGGTAATTTCCGAACGAAACATCTTATCTAGATAGAAGCGAAGGGAATTGGTGGCAGCATAGCAAACTGCTGAGGCATCAATTGATTAAGAATGAACACATGAGATGCAAGGTTGAAGGTCACCGCAGCCATTCTAGAAGCACCAAGAATGGGTTGCAACACTATCACATCTCGAGGGGTGGTTGGTTGATTAGAAATACTAACCACATTAGGATGTTGTTCCCCTAGATAGCAAACGTCAGTTCCTGAGGGAGATTGAATTAGGGCTTCCTTCTTTCTAAAGAATCATGCTCAAAAGAAGCTTCCTAATCTGAACAACCCAATTTTGTCATCGCGGGGAGAAGAAACCTTCTCAGAAAAAAAAATCATGCTAACTATTCTCTTGATCTCCACCCATTACATTAGTTTCTTTTTGAGCACCCAAGGCTTTCTCATGAACCAAAGCTCAAGTAGCGAAGGAGGTACTAACATAATCAACACTGCAGTGGGACTACTTGATGTCGCAGGAACTTTCTTAGTCGAAGCCTCTAGCACCACATCGAGGCTACTCCCTTTTCACAGTGGCCCCTCAAGAGTCCCATCAAACCCCCCAGCCACCAACAGGTTACCCTCGTGAGAGTAGTTCAAGTAGCACTTTCAACACTCACTAAAGGCTTGGGCAAAAATTACAGCAACTGCCTATCTCACGGGAACATTAGCCCCTCCTACGGGTTGAGCTTGGATAACACCTTTGTTCTGTGCCACTGGGGAGACACCTTCTGCGATGGGCTTCCGTCCATCTTCCAAAACTTCTTTCTCCTATTGAAATAAACTCTTCAATTTTTCTAATCCAAGGGCTAACCTCGAAGTATTGACATCGCCTCTCACAACCTCCTTTTTCCCAACGGTAGGTAAATTCTAAGCCTCTTTAATGATGCTCCCTACACCACTTGCATCGTCAATGGGAGGAAAAGTTTCCACCCCTCCAAGATCACTCACCTCCTCAAATGTAGATTCATGTAGGGACATATAGTTGAAATGCCTTTGATACTTTTGGCCCGATGATAACAAGTGAAAGAATGGACAAAAAGAAATAAATAAATAGGCTACTTAACCTTTTGGTCATATTTTTGGCCTTAAGACTAACTCCAGTACGGATGGCCACTTGGTCCTCCCTCTAATTGTCAATTTTAGTACAAAAGGCTCAACAATATCAACTCCAATAGGCATGCCCTAGTAGCCACACCCACCACCAACCCCAAATATTTTCAATATCGCGACATCTTATCCCCACAGTTGCGACTCCCCTTAGAAAGGTAAAGCAAAGCAATATCCCTCAACACCACAAGCACGCATATCTACAAAGGGCGAGATTAAGCATACTCCACGAATCAGTTAAAAGTTGATAAAACAACAACACGCTCCCCTAAGAAGTTCAATTTCCTTTATAACCAGCTTGCAGCAACTTTCACTGGACAACGATCAATTTCAACTCCTTCGAACCATCAAGGTGACAAAAATGATGTGAGGCTCTAAGCAATAATCTTCACAATACCAGGACCAAGTAACCTCTAGTCAAAACCAAAATGATGGGAAAAGCAATGGGGATTCTATGCCACAAACCTCCAACTATTATCAATTAACGCAAGTAGACTCCACAGAAGAATCCACCCAAACCATAAAATCACTCCGGGCCTCCAAGTGTCCTGTTAAGAGATTGCCACGAGAGTTCCCAATTTAGTAAAATTTGGCGAGCTTTATACCTGGGAGTTGCTCTAAATATGGATGCCACAAATTGTCCGTTCCAATCTATCACCATGGACAGATGCCCCCAATCCCTTGTTCCTACCAACGAGCAATTCTCGACTTGTCGGTCTTTACAAGAGGCTTTCGACATTCCAACCCTATCTTCAGAGAAATCCAATGGCTTGGAAACAAAACTGGGAAAATACAACCAAAATTGCATAAAAGAGGTGCAAACATAAGCACATCATACTTCCCAATAGAATTGTCAAAATCTACCTTGATCAAATCCAACCGATGAAAAAGCTTACCGAAGAAGATAAGGACCAAGGCAACTAACTTACGGCAACTTTACCCAGCCAAAATATCAAAAACTCTAAGGTAGATATTGTTTGCGAGAGTCCCCTCCAAGATATAGGGAGACAACCACATAGCTAGATACGCGCAAAGGTGACAAGGAGAATCAAGCTGGGGACCATTTACATATTTACCAGTATCGTCATGAGGTTTCGCATATAGTCCCTCCACCAATATCTCATCCACCCAATGAATGTATCACTACAGACTGTCTTCTTCTTTCTTTCATTGCCAAACCAACAACCCAAGTTATGCTTACAAGAGTGGCCCTCCAACAAAGCATCCTTGATAGCCCGATCTTCCCATCGATGGGAAGAAACAAAAATCCTCTAACATAGGGCCAATTTCACAATGCATGATGATAAAAGTGTGGGTGGATGTCGTCCACTACGATAATAGCACTTCCATGTCAAGGACATTTTAGTTGACCCTTAAAACCCATATACCCTCTCACAGTCTCTAGGATGCAACTTGGGCCAATATGTTGACGTAACAAGCGCGGCGAAGAATAAAGACTGACTAGGAATCCATGGCTTCCGCAAGAGTAGTATAAATTAAGAAATGACAAAACAAGTAAGGGGGGTTCCCTCTCCAAATTCAACTGGGGAATATTATCTTGATTTTCAGGCTCCAGTTCCAATATCAAAATGGGACCCATTTAAGGACACTTCGCGGCAAATAGCAGTTGCTAATCCTAATAGTTATTCCCCCCAAGATAAGAAGCATGAAGCCACTCACGCTCTGCAAGGACCAACTCATCACTACCGCACTTTTTAACTTTGGATTTTCACCAAGCAGCTTGATATTAAGTAGCTTTACACCAGGAGTACACCCTGCGGCATCAATACCTTGACAGATCCATCGATAAAATGTAAGCCCCCACTCAACGGGGCAGTAATATAGGGGACCCAATGCCGTGTGCGCCCCAACTACAATCTCTATTGACCAATCGTGGAAGAATCATGCCGCGTAGAAGGAAACCACTACCCCCCCCCCCCAAACGCAAGTGGGAGAAGGGCTTTTGAGTACCAACCCCTCCTTCTAGCGTGTACTCACCCTCACAGTGAGCACCCCGCGACTAGAGGCATTGAAGGACAAATGCAAGATCACTGATTAACACCATCAACACTAGCATCAACTCCTTGAGTTAGAAGAAAGACCGAAGGACTGGTCACTCCACTCTCCCGCATGGTCATCCCTACAAGGGCACCATAAGAGAGGTAATAACTCACCACGGGACCATCAAGGACAACCAGGTTCGCGGCTGAAGTTGAGAGATTCTTTGAGGCTCTCCCTCAATCGACCAAAGGGGGGAGAGAGAGAGAGAGAGAGAGAGAGAGATGCATTTAATGTGTTTGTGCTAGGATTTAATAACCTCAACCACCACCAAGTCACTCTCTTATATAACCACATAACCCAACACCTTGAGCTTCCCAATACCTCGTACTGGCGTCTAAAGATCTGCCACTTACATCCCAAATCCCTATAGCTCGGAGGACCTTGACGGGGTATTCACTCTCACCATTGACACTTATCCTTCTGACACACTTAAACCCTACTACACCGCAAACATTTCCTACTTACGAAGTCAACATGTACTAGGAATACCTCCACCGCCCTCACCTTTAAGACATTACACTTTCACCTACCAAATCCCCCCGGGGCTTTAGATTATCCCAACTCTCAACCCGCTCACATCTGGTGCGATTCCGCTATTGATAACAACCAACATTATTTCTAGATGACTGAAGTGCTCCAGATCACTCCCATCCCCCACACTGGTGATACAAACAATTTATTTCATTACG
Organism: Sideroxylon spinosum; assembly: GCA_003260245.2. NCBI lineage: Eukaryota > Viridiplantae > Streptophyta > Magnoliopsida > Ericales > Sapotaceae > Sideroxylon > Sideroxylon spinosum. The sequence continues at coordinate 12,259,979 of QLOD02000038.1, read as the reverse complement.
TTTGTTTTGTATCAAGGATCCACTTTAAACCACTTATCTTTTCATTTTGGTTATTCAATCATATTTTCTAGATGACTGGAGTGCTCCACATCAGTCCAATCCCCCACATTGGTGATACAAACAATTTATTTCATTACGTTTGTTTTGTATCGAGGATCCACTTTAAACCACTTATCTTTTCATTTTGATTATTCAATCATATTCAATGCCTCTCTCGATATATGTAATTCACAAATAACATTTTATTGATAGATAAAACTAAGCATGAGTTTAATCAATCAAGTTTCAAAGCATACTTTAAAATTTAGGGGGTTTTAGAGTAAGTATAACTAAAAGATAATATATGTATTGTAATTTCTATAAGAATAAAATTATGAACAATGGCATAGTGAAAATTAAAGATGAAAAGGTTCCAAAACGTGATATCTTGGATCAGCATTCAATGCAAAATGAGGAATTTGAAGAGAATGCTATCCATTGAATTTGGATGCTTTATGCGACCCTATAATAACTATCATGTTGAAAGAAAATTTCTGTTGGACAATATGAAATACAGACATAATAAGAATGTGGACACAGATACAAAATATTGAATTTTTATATATTTCTATATATGTGAATATAACACCATAAGAAAACTAAATCAATAATTAAAACATTTTTTTTTTTTGAAAAAGATAAGTAAGATTTATTAATATAGCATCGAATAGATGCTAAAAAAGAAAGTACATACAATCGAAACCTAAATCACTGCAAACTAGCGATAAAATGAAGAAAAGAGTACATATCAATATTTTTCCCTTCTT
>QLOD02000038.1:12234001-12259073 GCA_003260245.2 Sideroxylon spinosum | reverse complement strand
ATACAATCGAAACCTAAATCACTGCAAACTAGCGATAAAATGAAGAAAAGAGTACATATCAATATTTTTCCCTTCTTCCACCAATTTAAACAAATATGAAAGAAAAAAACTCTTGGCCCTCAAAGTATTCATAGCAATATTATCAAAAATCCTCCTATTGCATTCCTTCCAAATTATCCAAAAAATGCAAAAAGGAACCATGTTCCATATCTTCTTCCTCCTCCTTCCCATTGATTGACCCCACCAAGCTAAAAGAAATCCTTTGATGTTGTCTGGGAAGCAAAAATGGACTCCAAAACATAAGAGAGTTAGGCTCCACAATTCAGTAGACCATATACAATGTATGAGCATATTCAACATATAAAACATAATAAAATATGAGATCGAAGATTTTATGATTTTAGAGATTTTGACGACTCAAATCTATGCTTTGTTCAAATCAACTCAAGAATTCATCCAAAGTGAATGGAATTAAAAAGGGGGGAACATACACCCACACAAGAAAATGACAAGGTAATTTCCCTAAATATACCTGAACAGGTGCCGGCCGATAGGCCATCATTCCCAACTTATTATTAGCAGTATGACCCGTAAGTTCGACCAATATATCAACGTTATCTTCTCTAACCATACTTGCAACTTTCTTCTCGTCAATACCATAGATATCTCTCCATATTCCACCCTTTTTTAAGACCTTATCTCTAAATCTGTTAGTTTTTGCATCTGCCTGTAACATCAAAAGAAGGGAATATTTATCAAGCTTTTCTTTTACCCAGGCAGACCAGAAAAGTAATTTGGCTCCGGCATCTATACGGTAAACATTAAATTTTTTAGATAACAACAGTTTAAAGGTAACCGGACGTTTAAACTAGAAGCAAATTGAAGTTTTACAGCAGCATGATAAGTTGATACTAGCAAAGGGGTAAGAAGGGAGAAGCAAAAATGCTATTAGGGGCGTAGATAACGTAAACATTTCTACATTTACAAACAAAGAAATATGGAAAATACCTTTACAACGGCTGAATAAACAACCACCTTGTAATTTGCATAGTCATGATAGACAAGAGGTGCTTCAATGAAATATGATACAGAATGAGTAAAATAATCAGGTGATACATATCCAATAACAAGTGGTCGCTCAGGATTTTTTGGATTGCTCCATGTGGAGTACTGTGGATACAACCTCATAAAGCGCCTACCCCAATCTCTGCAAGTATACAGTTAACTGATTAAGGCCAAAAGAAGCTAAAGCTTTACATACGTTTAGGAACACAGAAACTCCCACTACTGAACAAAGATATGAACTATGAAACATGCAACAAAACAAGCATACATAAATTGACAGCTTAACATCAACATCCAAGGAAAAAACATAAACCTTTCCAGGTGAGTAGTTCCTTGCTGAAGATTCCAACAGATATTTTACCAAGGAAAAAGTAACAAAAGAAAGGCAGCATAAAAGGGTGGGAGTTTCGCTATTATTTGATGCATAGTCGTAGTGGTATCTCGAAAATGTATCTAGAACTGTCAACTAGGAAGTTAATATACATAGTAGGGACATAAAAATCTACAGCAATGCTGCAACAGACCCATGTAACATTTCTCTGGTAGTTGCTTCTTTTAAAATCAAATTCTATGATTGTTCAAAGAAGCTTCTTTAGCAAATACGAATGCACATAGAGAGAATAGATGATTTAACCTGTGAGTCTCAAAAAGTTTATCATCTGTGCCCTCATATATGTAGTTCATTGCTAGCAGTCGATTCTGCAAATAACATTCAATAAAATGCGATTAGATGCTTTGTGGGTTTTTTTTTTTTTTTTTTTTTTTTTTGGGGGGGGGGGTGTTGTTTTGTTTAAGGGGTAACCATTGCGAATCATTAGATGCACTCAACCAATAAAAACTACTTATTTTCAGCTAAAAATCCGAATCCTGAAATGAACATATCCCGTATGCAAAGGGAAGGCTACCGACATTTAACCCTGCCCAAATTCTGGAATGCAAGAGCCTTGAGCACTGATTGCCCCTTTTTTTTTTTTTTTAATTAAGCAAGTGAAATCCATTGTCCACCAACTCGCTAAATTGAAATAATTGATATTATTGAGAACAACCGTAGAGAAGCAACAGTGAATGAAAGAAATATAGTCTTTCAATCCTAATGAAAAGGGACACATTTTATGGGTGGATATGGAAATGACCATGTCCACACAACCGGAACTAAGCTCAAACAAAGGATGAGGAGGGTTGTGGTATCATTTCCTATGGACATGAATCCAAATGAGAATTTCGTTGATGTGTCAACTATTAGTGATGTGTTGCATCAGATCCCAAGTGTAATGAAAAATAGGCTAGGGTTAGCAAGAGTGTTCCCTCGAAGCGACACACCACATCAGCGCCTGGATGTGGTAACGAGTAGGCGAGGGTTCCTACGCCTTAATGAACTAGTACAGGCATAAAAACAACTAGTCTAGGAGTGGGTAACAGATAACAACATGAAATATATGCTCACTAATAGGAAAATTAAGGAAATTAGTAGATACTTTAGCTAGAAGAAGAGTTAACATAGCTTCTCTATTAGAGACAAAATGGACAGGAGAGAAATCTGGAAAAATTGAAAATATTGATTTTGAACTTTAGTATTTGGGGGAAGATAATCATAAAGTTGGGTAAAAATAAGGGATCTCAACTACGTGGCTGTAAACGTTAAGAGAATACGGGATATAATAACGTCCATAGAACTTATATTAGTTGAAGAAACCATTAATGTTATTTTTGCTTAGTGTTTGGTTTGCGTTGAGTATTCATAACCATTTGCGTTCCAAAATCATATTTCTGTGTATGAATTAAGTTTAGGTTTGAGTCTTTTTTGTCATAATTCACTCAAGTCAAAGCTAGCTTCAAAACGGAAGTCTTGAAAGACTTTTTTGTCAAAAAAAGCAGGCAAGACGCTACTGTAGTTGCACCAGTGGTCATCATATCATAGAAGTTTTGTTGGGTGCTTAATGATATGGTGGTTGCTCCTTCCAATGGGACCCATACATGACATGCCCATCATATACAGGTGTGCATGTTTATTGCTTATGGGGAAAAGCAGCAAAGGGAAGAAGCTTTCTTGTGGGTACCGCATCTAAGTCACTGAATTAACCTTGTGATTAAGTCTAACTTGTAAGAAGTCAAATACAGTGGCTAGGTTTGATAATCATATATGCTCGGTCTTGGTTCATAAAATTACTGGGAAATTTTGAGGGGAGCATTTTGCTACTAGGAATTGGATATGGAAATCTTGGAAGAATTATTTTGAAAAGTCTATTCCTATTCCTAATAAGAGTTACGAGAATTTATTCATCTATTTAACAAGACATATTAGTGAAGGAAATTATGATGTGAGGTATAAAAATCATTGGGAGCAAAAAAGCATTTTTATGCATAACTGAGAGATCAATCTTGGAGACATTAAGACCTCCATTGAAGAAAAGACAACCACAACTTCTTCATTGATTGAAAATCGTTTGAGCACTCATGGGCTCTAGCATGTACTGTTCGTAGGCTTGGTGGTTTCTAGCTGAGTTGAAGAACAAGAGCATATCCATAGATATCGGTGAATCGTGTGATAGAGCTCGAGTACAATCAACACAGGACAGGTTGGGTTCTAGTTGTTCTTGTATTCAGGTAAACTCTTGTAACCAACATTATTTCTAGTGGATTGTTTTTCAAGGGTAATTGCCTTAGAGCCTCGATGTTTAACTAGATTGGTTCTAGAATTTCCTCGATAAAATTGTGGTATCTTTATTTGTGTGATTATTTTACTTTTCTGCAATTTAGTTTATTGTTGATCGTGGTTTGCTTGTTTGATATCTCCATAGAAGTTTGAAGTTGTTTTGAGACAATCTTTAGAATTTTTCCCTTGCGCCTCCCCCCTTCCCTTCAAAAACAAAAAATAAGATTGAAGCAAAAAAACAACTTTTTAGAAGATTTGGATGGACTTATTCAAGACATATCCAATGGAGAAAAAATCTTTATAGAAGGAGATGGGAATGGGTATGTGAGGAAAAACAGTGAAGGTTTTGTGCTTAGGCTAAGGGGTCGTTGATTTTGAGATAAAAATGAGGCAAGTGAATCAATTTTGACTTGGTAATAGCAGCTACTTGTTTTACAGGAAAAGTTACTCACTCCATAGCCTTTAAAAATCATAGTAGTCAAATGGATTTTTCCTCACTAGACAACTCAATCGCGCTTCATGTAAAGATTGTAAGATAATACTAAGTAAGCATCTAACACAACACAGATTGAAGGTACTAGATGCTAAGAAGTTGAAGAAAATGAATAGAGGAAATACACTTCTAAAAAAACTCAATGATAAAACCTAAAAGTGAAAATAAAAAAATAAAATAAAAAAAGTGGCTTTTAAGGATAAAATGCTTAGGGAAAATGAAATTTAGACGATAACGTAAATATCATGGGGAATGAAAAGGCTAGATATATTGAATGAGTAGCTACATAGATACTAGGTATATCTAAGAGAAAATTTCCATTCTCAAATGAGAGATCGTAGTGGAACGAGGAGGTTCAATTGGTGATTAAAGCGAAGAGAGGGTGTTACAGGATTTTTTCCAAGGATGAGGGAGTAGATGAAAGGCATAAAATGGCTAAAAATTAACAGAGAAAGGACAATTAGAGAAACTAAATATAAGGCCTTAGATGAGTTGGCTAGAATAAGAGAAAGGAAATTAACAACTTATAGTTAAATGTATAAAAAATGACAACAAAGCTCATAGAAGAGGATAATAAGGAGAGGTGAAGAATCATCAGTTGGCTAGCAATCCATGTTAAGCTTAGCACTGGGGAAAGGATGACCTCTTGGGGTATCAAGACTAGCTCCTCGTGTTCTTTGCTGGATTGATGATGAGAATTTGGACCATTTGTTTTATTAATGTCAATTTTCTCATGATATCAGGTCCACAATCTTTGGTCTTTGACTTATTTATAAATCAAACCAAACCAAACTAAGCCTTTTCCCACTAGGTGGAATTATTTATAAAGACAAGCAAAATTGGAAAGGAGAAATAGATTGGGTGATTGGTAAATTTAGCAAAAAGGGGTTTGCCAATATCGTTCGTAAGCTTGCTTGGACAACTTTGATTTCTCACAAGAATTTTCAATGGTATCACCACAACTCCCCAAGGTATAGTGAGCAAGGTCAAGCATGAAGTCATGCTAAAATCTTGCCAATTTAGAAATATTAGACCTACAGTTAATAACATAGACATATGTACAAATTGGGGGATCCTAACTCTTGTATAGCTTAGTCATATACCATGTAAATCTTTGTACTTCAAGGGTATGCACTCTAGACTTAGTATTTTTTTTCTCCCTTTGATCCAAATTCATCTTATTTACCAAAAAAAAATACACGGAGGTGAAGAAGTTATTTTAGTAAGTTGTTTAATAATTGCCACGAGAAGAGTTTTGGGCACCTAATTAACCCTATCAATAATAGAAATGTAATTTTTATACATACGATTACGTTTGCAAAAGTAAAGACAGCTATGAAAAAAGATGAACATAAGAAAAACTACAATTCCAAATGGTATTTCGCTTGAAGCTTGGAAGTGCCTAAGGGATGATAGGATAAACTGATTAACAAAATTGTTGATTAGGATCTCGTATACTAGTAAGATGCCTAATGAATGGAGGAAGAATATCTTAGTGCCTAGCTACAAGAATATAAGGGATATCAATAATCGTAATAATTATCAAGGCATTAAGCTTATAAATCACACTATAAAAATTTGGGAGAAGACAGCAATTGAAACTAGGCTAAGATGTGTGACAAAAATGTCAGAGAACCAAGTTGGTTTTATGCATGGCAGGTCAAACTATGAAGCTATTTTCCTAATAAGATATTGATGGAAAAATATAGAGGATAAGAAAAAATCTTCACATGAATTTTATTGATTTACTGAAAGAATATGATATGGTCCCAAGAGAGATTTTATAGCGGATTATGGAAAAGAAAAGAATAGCTACAAAAAATAAAGTGACCAAGGACATGTTTCATGGAGCAGTTACTAGCATAAGAATCAATGGCAGAGACATAAATGATTTTCTAATAACAATTAGTTTGCACCAAGTATCTACTTTAGGCCTTATCCTTTCACTTTGATTATGAATGAGCTTACTAACACATTCAATACATCATCCCTTGGTGCATGCTTTCCTAGATGAATTGTATTGATAAATGAAACTAGGTTTGAAATTATGATAAAACTTTGGAGGCACACTTCAGAGTTCATAGGTTTTAGAGTAAAGACTAAAGCAAAATATATATATATATTGCAATTTCAACAAGAATAAAATTACGAACAAGGGTATAGTGAAAATTGAGAATCAAAAAGTACCAAAAAGTTATTAATTTCGGTATCTTGGATCAGTTATCCATAAAAATGGAAGGATTGTAGATGATGGAGAAGTGGCTTGATTGTTTTATATTAAAGTAGAATACCTATAAAACTGAAATGAAAAATTTTGTAGGACAGCTATAAGGCTAACTATGCTTTATGGTACAAAATGTTAGGCATTAAGAAACAACACTCTAATAAGATGATAGTAGTGGAAAGAAGGATGCTAAGATAGGTGTGTGGTAGTACAAGATAATATAGCATATGAAATGAATATATTCAAAATGAAAAAGCCGAGGTGCCTTTAATATAAGAGAAGTTGGAAGAGTTATATAAAATGAACACACGAGGACGATCAAGGGAACTAAAATTTCCAGTTTTGAGCTAGAAAATAGAATTTTAGTTTTCCTTTTACTTGTTTCACAGGCAAAGTAGATCCATCGGTGAACCAATTTTTAGATTAGTAGAATCATTTGAATAGATTTTGTATAGTGCTATAGTATAACTTTTGTACATGGGTGGCAGCCTCTTAGTGCCTTCTCTAACAAAATTTTATTCTTTATTTTTAGAAAAATTTTAAATACTCAGTACTGTTTCCTTTGGCAAATATAACAAGAATTATGAGACAAAGATGAGCAACTGTTATCTTTCCTCAAAAGTTTTCAACTTTGAACACATATCCATTTAATTCTTAGCATCTTACAAAATTTAAGTCTTGCTCATTGCATCATCTCAAGTCACCGGGCTGAAACTATCTAGCTAAACTCAGAGATCCTCCTGAATAACTTCAATGACATGCTCATGCGAGAAAATGTCCAGCAGTTAAAACATTAAACCGAGTGGGATAAAAAAATAGGGCAACAATACCTGGCCCGCATTGCGAGAATCAGGATCAATCTCAAGGCACCGCTCATAAGCTTGAACGGCCAGAGTTATATTGCCAGCATCTCTGTAAAGAACGCCTACATAAAAATAAAGAATTTTAAGAAACTAGTTGATAGCAGAAATGGAAAGAGTTCCAAAACAAGTGTGCATTTACATGTTCAAACAATTAAAAAAGTGAAGACATGCTATACAGATTTTATTTTTCAAACACAGTTTTGACAAGCTCACTAAATCCTGATAAACTAATTGCTAAGTAATTTTGTTGCATTACCAGCAGGCCATTTACTTACGAGAAAAGGCAAAGAAAATAAATAAATAAGCGGACTTTTTTTTTCTCTAAGAAAATGAGTTGAGTTCCTCTATTGCTGTGATAACCCTGCAATAGCTATCAATGTACGGTCCGTACCTCCTGGTAAGTAGTGCATGGTCACAGAAAAAGAACAGGAATCTGTCCATATTGGTACAAACTAAAAACCTATTCCGAAACATTTATCTCCCACCCCTATGCAAAAGAAAAAAGTGATGGCTCCTGCTTGTGCACCCAAAGAAAGAAACACAATAATATTCTCATATCTAGTTTACTGCCTGAATTGCGACAACGACTACATTAAGCAGGTTCATATTTGACAAAGAAGCAAAATCACACATGCACAAAGAGGGGGGAAGGAGGGAGATAAGGGCTAGGAAAGAACAAAAGCCCATCAACATTATTCAAATCATCAAGTCTGCCAAACCATTAAAACTATGAGCCTATATATAGGCTAACAATCTCTTAATTCAGAAAAATGAAACAACATCCCACTTATTAAGGAACAATGCAAAAATTAATCCCTAGACATCCTATTACTCAAAATAGTCTAACAACAATGAAATAAACTGATCTTCTAAGATGTCCTCATCAACTCTCCCATGCTAAGAAGAAAATTATGTTGAGTGGAAGTCATGCAATCTGTCAATTAATCACCCAACCAAAGCTCAGCAGTTATGCAACCTTCATTTGACTCCCGTATATGCACATCACTAGTGGTTAAACATGGTGCCCCCAACAACTCTCTAGGGGTGGGAGGAACTTGACTCTAGCAAGAGAAGATCCTATTGCTATAATAGAACTCCAATGCATCAAAATCAAGGAGCTGCAGGGTATCACTAAAAACCCATCTGCAATCAGTGTCAGATCGGTTAACCCACTCCATCTTTGGTGAATACAATTCAGTTACCTAAAACAGAATCAATTTTCTTTGTTTGTCAAAGGAACAGGGATCAATGCAGGCAACAGAGCAATATCAGGATCAAGCTCATCAAGTAAGTGTACAGAAGGATCCATAAGGGGAGTAATATGGCCTTTGTAAGTCCTCAATATTAAATGTAGGGCCAAAACCAAATTCAAATGGAATATCATGACATGCATCTGGCGTAACCCGCATTAAAATTTTAAAAAGACCACACTACAAGAATGCATTTTGAACCGAATCTAGGGGGACGACGTTTCAATCAAATTCAAATCGTAACATAATCCCCAAAATGGAGAATGGAGCTGGGGAAGGCGGAGCTAAACGAGGGTAATCTAAATCAAGTTTGATGTGAAATCCTATATAATTTATTGATTGGGCGGGAGGAAGTGGACTTTCCGTGAAAGAAAATTTAACAGGAAGGAGTTACACCAAAGATTGGCTTTTTGTGTGGTGTGCATTACGAAGGAGAATACGTACTATGGACAATTTTCGCTTGAGGATAGTGGTAACAGTGAATAGATGTTGTGTTGTAAAGGAGAGGGGGAATCCAGTAGTTACATTTTAATTCATTAACCTTGGTCAAAAGAGTTGAGGAATTTTCTCCTCTCTAGCTTTGAAGTGCAAGGGGTTTTCCCTAAATATATAGAAAAGATGATTGAATCTCAGTGGGGTTACAATTTGTGTTCCCAAAAAAGTGGTTTGGCAAATTGCACCTTTTTGTGTGACTAAGCTCATATGGAAAGAACGGAATAGATGAACATTTCAAGGAGTCAAGTCGCCCTTGATAGAGCGAAGAGTTTTCATTTATCCCATTTAAGTATGTTAGAATATAAGAATATCCATATATTGCATTTACGAATCACCCATATTTGGGATGATATGAGTGATTTGGGGGATCATTGTATTTTGTGATATTTTCATATTATAAATAAAGACAACGGTTGGGGGTTCTGGATTTACTATCTGACACAGGCCTTTTTGGTTCTTGACAAATTGATAGACCAATGGATTCATCAGTCACTTGACAATGAAACAGGTGCTCCTGTTGGCCGTTACTACCATTTAGTTGTTAAACTGATTTACCTCACTATGACTCGCACTGTTCTAGTGCTGAAGTTGAATATAGAATAATTGCTTGTACCACTGCTTCTGAGATAATTGGATTTTGCTCACTCCATGATTTTGGCATTGACGTTATTCGCTTGATGTCTATGTATTGTGATACTCAAGCGACTATTGTTTTTGCTGACAAACTTATCTTTCATGAGCTCACCAAACATATCAAGGTGGACTTTCATTTTATTCACAATCTTTTGTAGTGAGGGGATCTTTGTACTCCTCATGTTTAGTATATACATCATAACTAGAGAACATTCTTACCAAACCCTTGCCTTACTCTTAGTTTTTTGGGATATGTCTAACAAGGCAAGCAAGTTTTAATTGAATGCTCCAACTTAACGAGGAACGTTAGAACATAGGATATATTCCATATATTGTATTTATGGACAGAAGTGATTTGGGATGATATAAGCGATTTAGGATATGTTCATTTCATATTATATATATATATATATATAAAATAGAGTCTGGCAATGATGTTACGTCACATAAGACTTAACTTACGCTACGATTGTAACATGAGGTACTTAATTATAATTAACTTGAACCACGTAGGATCTAACTTGCGCTACGGTTGTAACACGTATATGGTTATGATACGTGACACCTAATTAGAGTTATCTTAATTATTTTATAAAAAAATTAGTATTTTACATAATTACTACTTATTTACATGTGGCAATAATAAGACTGAATTTATTTATCTTCTTTTCAAAAAAAAGATTGAATTTATTTATCTTAATTTATTTATAAAACTAAAAATAATTGACATTATCGATATCCACGTTGTATATATCATAGAACTTCTCTTATTTTTTATATTTTAATAAATTATAAAAAATTAAATTTTATCTTATTAGATAAATAAATAAAGATTTTAATTTATTAACAAATAACATATATATTTTTTTATATCTTAATAAATTATTATTTAAAATATAATAAATATTATTATTAAACAAAATAACGAAAAAAAATAATTATTCTATTAAATAAATATTTTATTTTATTAACATTAATTTATAATTATAATTTTCTTAACTTATAATTGTATAATCTTAAAGGAATTGGTATTGTACATAAATACCACTTATTCGCAATTCTATTCAAATTATAATGTTTATTGATATCACTTAGTAAACTCCGCCTATGTTAGGGTATCCTTGATATAACCGGTTCCAAGCCCAGATAAAGGAGGAGGGTTGTGCGTTAGGTAGCCAACAGCCAGCACAATATTCAGTCAGATTTTTTTTAAGGATTTGAGACCTAATGAAATTTCGTGGGAGCATTCCCTGCTTAGCGACGCTCTGTATGGTCTGAGTACAGTGATAAATAAGCACGAACCGCTGCATCACCGCCCGGGTGCAGTGTTAAATAGACAAGGATCCTCACACTTTCCTGGACGAGTGAGGGGAGCAAAGAAGCTAGTCCAAAATAGAAGGTTAAGATTAGGTACTTGGAACATTGGGAGCTTAACTGGAAAACTTATGGAAGTGGTGGATACAATGGAAAAGAGACGTATCTCAATTGCTTGCTTGCAAGAGAAAAGGTGGGTGGGACAGAAAACTAAAGAGATTGAGAGGACTAGGTATAAGTTCTAGTATACGGAACTGGATATAAGTTATGGTATACGGGACTTCATAGATGGAGGAATGGGGCCAGCATAGTAGTAAGCAAGGAGTTAAAGGAAGATATAGTTAATGTAAAACGCTCTGGAGATAGGATTATTGCGATTAAGTTAAGATTATTGCGATTAAGTTAGTGTTAGGAGAAGACATAATGAACGTAATTAGTGCTTATGCCCCCCAGATGGGCTTAGGAGATGGACATAAAGAAAAGTTTTGGGAAGACTTGGAAGGAGTGCTACTAGAGATATCCCAAGGAGAGATGGTTTTCATAGGAGGAGATTTGAACGGTCATGTAGGACGGGACGTAGATAGATATATAAAAGTACATGGGGGATATGAATATGGTAATAGAAATAAAGAAGGGAAGGATATTTTGAAGTTTGCAGTGGCGTATGATCTGATGCTGACGAACACCTTTTTTAAGAAGATAAGAGAACATTTAGTGACTTATAAGAGTGGCTCCTCAAGGACACAAATTGACTTCTTTTTAACTAGAAAAAGAGACCGATTAGCTTGTAAAGATTGCAAGGTTATACCGGAAGAGAGCTTGACTTCCCAACATAGTTATTGATCATAGATGTGCAGCTCCAAAAGTGAACCCGAAAAAAGAAGTTGAATAGATGCTCAAGGACTAAATAGTGGAACTTCAAAGGTGATAAACAATTAACATTAAGGGAAAGAGTACTAGAGAAAGACGCTTGGGGGATAAACGAGAGTGCAAATAATACATGGGATAAGGTAGCAGAGTGTATTAGGAGGGTAGGAAAGAAGTCTTAGGAGAATCCAAAGGGGGTGATCCGGCACAGAAAGAGGCATGGTGGTGGATCAAGACTATTCAAGACAAGATAAGAGTTAAAAGAGAGCGTTTTAAATTTTGGCAAAGAGATCGAAATGAATCGAACTTGGAGAGGTATAAAGAAACAAAAAGAAAAACCAAAAAGTTAGTTAGTGAGGCTAAGGCAAAGGCATATGAGGAATTATATAGGCGACCAAATACTAAGGAAGACGAAAGGGAGATATTCAAGCTTGCAAAAACCAGAGATAGGCGGACCAAAGACTTAAACCAAGTTAAATGCATTAAGGATGAGAATCAAAAGGTGTTAGTAAGGGAAGACGAGATAAAGGAGCGTCGGAAAAGTTACTTTTACAAGTTATTTAACGAAAACAGTTGTGGTGATATACAATTGGGGTCGCTTATCACTTCTAGGGAAGTAGCAAATCATATGTTCCATAGGAGAATCAGTAGGGAGGAAGTAAAAGAAGCACTGAAAAAGATGAAGAATGGGAAAGCGAGTGGGCCGGATAGTATCCGTATTGAGGTTTGGAGGTGCTTGGGGGAGGATGAAATAAGTTGGTTGACAAAGCTTTTTAATGTAGTACTAAAAAGTAAGAACATGCCTGACGCATGGAGAAAAAGTATACTTATACCCATATATAAGAACAAAGGATATATTCAGAACTGTGAGAACTATTGCAGAATTAAATTGATGAATCATATGATAAAATTATAGAAGAGATTTATTGAGAGACGACTAAGAAGGACAACAAACATTTCAGAAAATTAATTTGGTTTTATGCCTGGGAGGTCAACCATGGAGGTGACTTTCTCCTGAGGAGATTAACGGAGTATAGAGAAGGTCAAAAAGATTTACACATGGTGTTCATTGATTTGGAGAAGGCATATGACCGGGTCCCTAGGGAGATTCTATAGAGAGTATTGGAAAAGAAAGGAGGGTGTGTTGCATATACTGAGGCAATAAAGGACATGTATGATAGAGCCGTTACAGCTATATGGACAACTGGCGGAGAGACTGAGGAATTTCCTATCACGATTGGTCTACACCAAGGCTCACCGTTAAGCCCGTACTTGTTTACCCTAGTTATGGATGAGAGTACAAGGCATATTCAGGATGAGATACCATAGTGTGCTATTTGCAGACGACACTGTCTTAGTAGATGAAACGAGAAAAGGAGTGAATGCTAAGTTAGAATTGTGGCGGGAAAGTTAGAAACAAAAAGGTTTAGGCTAAGTAGATGTAAAACGGAATATATGGAATGTAAGTTTAGCCAAAGTAGGACAACTGGGGATATAGAAGTAAGTTTGGGCACACAAAAGATTGTAGAGAAAGAAAACTTTAGGTGCCTTGGATCTATGGTGCAAAAGGATTGAGGGATTGATAATGATGTAAGGCACAGGATTCAAGCTGGGTGAACTTAATGGAGGAGTGCTTCGGGGGTCTTGTGTGATCGAAAAATCCCCCTCAAGGTGAAAGGAAGGTATTATAAAGTGGCGGTAAGACCAGCGTTATTGTATGAATCAAAGTGTTGGGCAGTAAAGCATAATCATACTTAGAAGATGGTAGTTGCGAAGATGAGAATGCTAAGATTGATGTGTGGGATCACAAGGAGAGATAGGATTAGGAACGAGGAGATTAAGGACAAAGTAGAAATAGCAACAATCGAAGATAAAATAAGAGAGAATCGTTTAAGATGGTTCGGCCATGTTAGAAGACGTCCGATAGAAGCACCGGTTAAATGGAGTGAAAGTATGGAGATTGTCAAGAGTAGGAGAGGAAGAGGAATACCTAAGAGAAGTTGGAAAGAAACTATTAGACATGACCTCGTCTCTATGGATCTAACAAAGGACATAACCCTCAACAGATTGATTGACGTCGTCAAATCCATACAGCCGACCCCATCTAGTGGGAAAAGGCTTAGTTTGGTTTGGTTTATTGATATCACTTAGTATTTTATTTAATCTACACTTCTGTTTATCATACAACTTCTTATTTTTTTATTTTTTATATCTTGATAAATAATAGTGTAATTTCGATTAACCACTATCAAATTTATTGGATTAGGTAATTTGATATTTATTGAATTAGGTAATATAATCCTATTTGAAATAAAATACAAATCCACATGAAATTCTAATACACATATCAAGTTAAAAACAAAAAAATAGTTATAACTTAGCATTTACACCCAAAAAAACTTGCTAAAATTTTATTATGCTGGCTTTTACTTATTATTAACATGGTTGAGAGTGATTGTTAGTTAGTTTCTTTTTGCTCAATAAGAATGAGAATGAGTTTGTTATATTTGTTTTTATTAGATGATATTTTTTTATATTGAAATTATTTTTTTGTTTATGTATTTATTTTTGGACTTTTTTTTTAATTGGTTGATTAAAATATATAAGCTTTAGCTTGTTTTTATTCTATTATATCTTTTAACGTGATTGTTAAAATATATAAGGATTGGGTTTTAAAAATTTTAGTCTATTTTTTAATGTGATTGTTAACATTAAGTTTTAAATTTTATTATATTTCACATTATTGATAATATTTTAACTTTTTTGTGTTACAGGGAAAGCTTACTCTTTGTTATGTTTTCAATTTCTTTATTCAAAAACACAATATATGATTTTTTTAATTTTATTCTTATTTTTTAATGTAATTGTTGACATAACTTTTTATACTTTATTATATTTTTTATTGTTGTTAAAATCTAAACTTTTTGTGCATTAAATTTCAGCATACACTTCTTTTTATGGTTTTTTTTTTTTAACTTATTTGATGTTTTCCTCAAATTTATTACTATATTTATTTTTGTTAAATGATATTCCTTTAATTTAAAATTATTTTGTTTATGTATTTTTTTGGCTTATTTTTTAATCCATCCATTCAAATATACAATATATAATCTTTTTCAATTTTATTTTATTTCTTAATGTAATTGTTAATTAAACTTATATTATTTTTTTCCTATTGGTAAAATTATAATTTTTTATGTATCATATTATAAGAAACATCTCTTATTGACTTATTTTTCAATTTGTTGATTCAAATATACCAAAAATAATTTTTGAAATTTGTTCTATTTTTATTTAATGTGATTTTTAACGCAACTTTTTAGATTTTATTAAATTTTTCATTATTCTTAAAATTGTTATTTTTTGTTTACCAAATATTGAAACTCTAACTAAATTCTATCGTAATTTATAATTAGCTAATAGAGTTCTATTTAATTAGGGAATATAGTTAATCTTTACTTATCAAGAAAAAAAAAAGGGAATATAATTAATCTAATTCTATTTAACAAAAGTAGTGTATTTTATGTAAATTAAAATTTCTATCCATTTGAAATTTTTAACCTTACTTCTTTCATTATCTACATTGATTACTATGTTAATTTTAAATCAACATTAAATATTAGAATTTAGTTTAAATAAAAATTAAATACTAAGTGATAATTTAATGATCTTATTAGAAACTAATTTCACTAAATAAAATTTTAGGAATTTATTTTATTTGAAATTTTTAATCTTACTCCTTTCATTATCTATACTGATTATTATGTTAATTTTAAATTACTATGTCAACGTTAGATATTAGAATTTAATTCAAATAAAAATTAAATACTAAGTGATAAGTTTATGATCTTATTAGAAAGTAATTTCACTAAATATAATTTTAGGAATTTATTTTAAATTTTACCTATACATTTTAGATAGCTAGAATGCATTATTTTAAAATACATTTTGTTAAATATAATTTTATAAATTGATATTCTTAATTTTGTAACATTAAATACATATAGTTTTAATCCAAATCTATTATAAATTTTAATTTGATTTATTAATTATTCTAATTATAATTTATCATAACGTCTATCATAATATAAACATAATTTTATCAAATAAAATAAAAGATAAATTATCATTTGATAGCATATAAATTTAGAGTTATAAATAATTTTACAATACTTATATTTTTTATTTTAATAATAATTAAATTATTTTATTCTATAAATTTAAAATTATGGTTCAATTCAAATATTATCATCATCTTATTTCATTCTACTTTGACAATTGAGATCAATTAAAATTAAAATTTCTAATTTTTATTAATAAAAAGGAAAATAAAAATAATATAATAAATTAATTTTTAAATTTTTATTATTTTACATATCCAATTTAACATAATATTTCAAGTCATTCACACTCTCGATGAATATAATTAAGTGATGATAATAATTTATTTATCGTGTGATATTTTAATTAGTAAAAGTAAATTAACTATACATGTAATTTATTAACAAATTAAATCTTTATTTAACAACTTAATTATTTTTTTGCATATAATTTAATAAAAATTATTTTTCTCAAGTGATTATCAACACAAAGTTTAATTAAAAATTAAAATAAATATATAATATAACAAATTCGTGCACCGCACGGGCTTAATCATTAGTTATAAACAAATGCTGGTTATCTCTTATTGGAGTGGCCCAACTTGTGGGCTGTATTTTTACCAAAATATAGAGCCCAGAAGGGCTGACCCTAATGATAAAAAATCTGGAGCTAAACAGCAAAGTGTAGAGCTGCCAAGACAGTAAAATAAAGCAGAAAATTCTGCAAGTCTTTCTCCCAGCACAGCCTTCTTCAAACTGTGATTCAGAGAGATTGCACCGTTGGATCAAGCTAATTTTTGGGCATGTTGTTAGCAACTCATTTTTCTACAACATGAACGGTGGAGATTGGAAATGGGGATCTCTAGATTGGTCTGTGTTGACCAAAACCGGGATTGCTGATTTGGGGTGTATTTTTCTCACTTTGTTCTAGTTGTTCCTTTGTTGTTACCAAGACTTTGTTCTTGAGGATAGTTGTTGAAAGCATAGTGATGTATAACTCTCTAGATATATCTAGAGAGAACTCATTGATTGTACCCATTATTCAATATAGTGAAAGAGATTTCAGCTTGTTGCCTTGTGGGGTTTTTTACTCTTCTTATTGAAGAGGTTTTTTCTCACGTTAAGTTGCTGTCTATTATTGATCCTCTAGCTCTTTATTGTTCTTTGAGATATGCACCAGATTATTGGGAGAGTTGTTTATTTAGCTTCTGTTGCACCGCTCTCCCATCAATAAAGACAATGGTAGAGGGTGTGAGATATAGAAAGCACACCTTCTAATCTTCCCTCTAATGTCTCTATTAATCCTTATTTAGTGTTCGTTCGATTGCATAGTTGGCTTTGGGGGGATATAGAGCCAGATTTAAGTTCTTTTTTGATTGTTTAGGGTCGGGATTTTGTCCCCTTTGGCATTTACATGCCTTTTTGAGTATCAGTGAAATTTTTACTGATCCGAAAAATAAATAAATGACATGATCGCTAACACTAAATTCAATATATCTCTCGTGAGCATGAACTCAAAGCCTGTGTGGTACAATACTCGCTTCAAGTTGTTTATTTGTCAAGCAAGTTATCAAAATGTTTTTTTTTTTAAATAGAAAAATTGTATTAAAAAGCATCAGGGGATAGCACCCGTGAATATCAAACACTATCCATGTGCTCGATAAAGTAAAAAAAACTCGATGCCACCGAACAACCAATGGTATAAAACTCCCAACAAGATATTTTCAACCTAAACAAAGAAGACATGATATCATGAAAGCCTCTACTATTTCTCATACACCCCCCCCCCAAAACTACAAAAAAGAAAAAGAGAAAAAGATCACCTGACCATGCTAGACAAAAAATAATAAGACTCCACAACAATTCACAACCATTAACTTTCTTCTAACGAGATTATCAACAGTGAGCGTTCTACCATGAACCAAACAACATATAAAAAACAAAACAAAAAAAAAAAAAAAAAAACCTACTTCTTTTAGAGATGCCCCACTTTTCTAGACTTTATTCTGAGAAAAATTCCCCTATACGGACCTCCAGCCCTATTTTCAGATCCCACTTTTGAAGTCATGCAAGTGTTATGCAAATGCTTCAGCGGACATGAACACAATGGAATGCAGAACCGTGGGAACAAGGTCTAAAGGTATCCTAGGTTTGTAACTTTGTGAGTTACAAAGTGATGGGGACCTATCTGATAATTGGGAGTAATGTTCGTCGTCATCGTCACCAGGATATCGTCAGAGGTAAAGGGGATGAGAGTTAGAGCAACCCGGATGAATCCTAATTTGATGGTGGCCACTCTTCAATCCATCTTAGAAAAGATTGTGGGGCACCTATCATCATGTCCAACATATCATCTAGCTTAAGCATGGGAAAATGCAACTCCATAGTGATTTTATTAGTGGCCTCTGTAAACACTCATCTTCTAAGATCCATCTTTCTTTGGGATCAGCAGAGCAAAGACTACACAAAGACTCGAACTTGAACTCTCATAGACAAACCATTCGTAGAGGAGCTCACCAACTTGCCGTTGGAGTGTAGCATCTACGGCATACTTGGTATCAGGCAGAGAGAGCACCTGATGTGGGAAATCCTCAATGGGGGAGGTGTGTTGAGCAAAACCATAGTTACTAGGTTTGCAAGTCGATTTGGAACGTGGTACAGGTACGGATTCGTGGTACAATGCCTTGGCCTGTACGCAGTACAATGAGAGTTATACTTAGCTAAAACACTATTTTGGATCGCAATTCACTTTAAATTTTTATTTCGTTCGATATGTATGGAATGCTTAACAGTAGAGTCCTTTTTTGTTTGAAAAAGCAAAGGAAATTCGGTAGAATTCTTTTTGGTTTGAACCAAAAAAAAGAAAAAAAAAACATTAATTATTCTGACTTGAAAAAATCGAAGGAAGGAAGTTGTAGAGTTCTTTGTTGGACTAAATCTTGACTTAAATATCAAAGGAAGTTGCAGATATATATTAGGAAGTTACAAAGTCTCTTGTTTTGATTTGACAAAGCAAAGGAAATTTGTAGTCTTTTTTGGTTGGAACAAAAAAGCACAAATTAATTATCCTGACTTGAAAAAATAAAAGGAAGGAAGTTGTACAGTTGGATCAAATCTTAACCTAAATATTAAAATAAGTTGTAGTCATTTGTTGGACCAACTTTGATGAAGAGCAATTGCGACGACGATAGCAATTTTAAGTCGAAACTCGTTTCTTTCTCATTTTAGGTACTCGTGAAAGTGGATTGTCAATACTTGTTATTTGGATCACGAACGCACCCCGATATTTGCGATCTGGTTCGAGGGTCGGATGGGGTTAGTGAATTAGGAAACTATGAGCAAAACCTACACTAGTTGGAGGGTTCTTAGGCAGCTTAGGAAAGTATCCTTAAAATCATCACTCAGAACTCCTTAGGGTTACCCACATAGACTTGCTCTTTCATGTGGTCCTCAGCATTCTTGCCCACATGTTAATTAATAACCAAGCCTTTCTTAGGACAATTGGTGACATATGATCAAAACCTCTACAATTGAAGCACTACACGTGAGAGTAACTCCTAGGGGCATCATGGTTCCTCGCCTCTATTACCATTCACTCGAGGGGTACCAAATGGAGGATGACCCAGCAACCAATTAGGATTTGAGGAGAAAACTCTGTTTCAGGAAGGATCGCTATCTCCCCTCGATCCACTAGGGCTCTTGATGACCAATTCACAATCTTGGACTATAGTGTAGACATCGTCCATAATGGTAACACCTTAAGAACAAGCTCGTTTCTGAGATCATCATGAGACCTTGCCTAAACCTACTTAATCTCACGCACTCATCCTCCACTATATTTCACATCATCCAATACTCATCAAACCAAGTCCCATAATCACAGTCCTATTCCCTTGCCCAAGGTTATCCCACCGGTCTAAAAAATTAACCTTATAAGGCCAAGATAGGTATTCCGCCCTCGGGGCATAGGTCAGTTGGCAACACGAGAGGCAGATTTGCTTCCAAGGTGCAAGGTTCGAGCCGGCTCTGCTACAGCGTGGAAGTAACACCCTTGAAACATAGGGTGGACTCCTTGTGGCACCCGGTCAATGCCTCCCTCTCGGTAAGGCCTCTGGCTTCCTGATTTACCTCCTTCCATTGGCGTGGGGCAGTCGGTGGGGGGCCATTTGGGTGTGGGCAACACCTTTTTTTTGCTTCCAAGGCCAAGACAGGTATTCCTTCTGAAGACGGTGCTCCATCATCCTCAGTTTGAACAAAAGATCCTCAACACCCCCAATAAAGTTTAGCATTACTAGTAAACTTCATACTTGCAAACTCCACTTTTCTTTCCTCGAAGACAATATATCAATTGAATAATAGGTCAATGTCTCTAAGCACTAACCAAGAATCACAAAATCTAGGCAACCATATAAAATAAGGGCCTCTAACTTGATGTTCTTAAGGAGTCACTCATTGTGAGAATTAGGGGCTGCATCATCAAGGCGACACCTATCACAAACCCTATAACATGCCTATAATGCATCCAACCGCCCCTCTTGTCACAGAAGTCCTGATTGTTGGATGCATCTGAGTAGTCTTCATGTGAGAGGTGATGGAGCCCCTCAAGAGCTTCTAGCCTAGTAATTAAGTCTCAATTCTGTAACCAACTAGCAACCATCATGGTTTAAAGAGCCATGAAGTGAATTCCTATCCATGCAATTAATTGGGCCAACGGTACATTTATCTACGGAGAGTCCATGCGGTAACTCATTGCAAAAGATGTTACAAGACGACCACGGTAACTGAAGAATATGTTTGAAATCCAAATGACGAATGCCAATATTTAAAATATTAAAGTAAAGACCAAATACTAGTCACTAAACTTCCACAATCTAATTAGACTCAATTAAGATTGAGGAGTAAGAAAACTTTTTTATAACAATAAGGATGCATGGACCTTGAAAAGGGAAACAAATATAAGCCAAAAGAATTGATGTGGACAAAAACTAGGACAAATGTGAGCTTGCAATGGGCAAAACAATGGTAAGATAAAGATATAAGAGATGATAGTATAAAAACCAAGCGAAGGAAGGGAAGGAACGAATCTTATCCACAAAAAAGTGGTCAAAAGGTGCCCTGGAGCATCTAAAACATCACCAGTGTGTCGAATATCACTGAAAGGAGGCAATTGAAGTAGTGGTCAACCGGAGTAGGGTTGTATCACATGGTCAAATGCTAGAAGAAGATCCTGCTAGTGGATCTGATGCACCATTCCTTACTTCAAGGCTTGGCCCACAATGACCACGGCGAGAGACAGATTCTCAATCAGTGTATTATGTTTTTAGTTAGGGATTTGAGTTATCAAGGTTGTCAACTATGGAAGCTTGGGTTTTAGTCCTCTAATGATGACAATTAGGGTTCTGGAGTTAGTTGGAGATGGCAGCTGGAATTCTATGGTCAAATTGACTCTTTAATGCCAAAATAACATTCAACAAGAAGTAACAAGGATAGTTGGGAGGATTTCCAAGGATGCTAACTCTGAACAGTGATTGAAAGCTAGGATCTTCGGCTTTAATACCAAAGTTGGTGCGGAACAACAAAGAAGGAGAAAAGAGAGAAGAAGGATAATTAAGCAAGAGAACAAGAGAGATCAGGGAAAGGGAAGAACAAGGGCAAACACACAAATCATTATTCAAATAGTCAAGTCTACCAAACTATTACAACTAATAGCCTATATATATGCTAATAAGTAAATCTATTAATTAAGGGAAATGAAACAACATCCCACTAATTAAGTAATAACGCAACAATTAATCCAAGATTTCCTTATCACAAAAGCTCAAAAAGAAAAAAACTATAAAAAGCATTATCCTCAGTATCCAATGAGAACTAAATGTCTATAAATTGATAAATAATATTCATAAACACTATCCCTCCTTTCAAAAAACAAGGAAAATTACTCAAAACCTCCTTTGAGGTTGCTAATAATAAAACCCCATTCCTGAGGTATGAAAAATACTTATACCTCCCTTATCTTTAAATTGTTTAACAAATTGACCTCGACAATTAGTAGTCAAATTTTAAATTCCTATTTTACCCCTAAAGCTTAACCACACCTCATATCATCACCAACTTGATTTGATTCGGTCAACTCAAGAACCACCATCACCATTTTCCTCTCATTCTCTTTCCTCAAGAACCGATTTCTTCTTTCACTATCCATCATCTTGTTCATCTTTTAATCTACAAATAAACACACCGATTATATCTCTATAAATCCTATCAATATTTATCTATCTACAAACCAATAAGCTCTTTACAACTCTAACCTCTCTCTCTCTCTCTCTCTTAACAAACCAATGCCCACACTTTAAACTCACCCTTCACAAACCAATGCCCACACTTTAAACTCACTCTTCACAAACCCAATCCACTAGGCACCATCTCCACAATCCCTCTCACCGTATCTCCCATTCGAACTCATATCCACACCTAAGGTCCTCTCCTCCACTGTGCCCGCTTCTTTACTTTTCCATCACCCATGCCCATAATTAAAACCCAAACCCATTACTAGGTTTAAGTCTAGCAGTAGACATAGTGATGATATAGTTTGGGGAATTGTTTTGAGATTAAATTTATTTTGGTATAAGCAAATTAGTGATGGTTATGAGTTTATAAGAGATGAGAGATCTGTGAGGAAAACCGAAAGTCACAAGTCATTGTTTAATTCCAAGGAGTTGGCTGTCATCCATTTAATTCTCTTCTGTTTTTCTAGGCTTATTTAATGTTTTGCTAAGTTTCTAAGATGTTAAATTCTCTATGCAATTTCCTATATACAGCCTCTATACAAAGCTGTGTCTAGCATCTTTCAAAACATAATAAAAAATCTAATTCTTCTCTTCAAGAAGTGCAGCAGCACCCTATCACTTAAAACCTTTAGTTGCTCTATTTCTATCTCTATTTTTCCAACAAATTTGGTATCAGAGCCATGTCGATCAGCAATTCCTCCTCTGCTGGAACCATGTTCAATTATTCTCAAAACCAAGTGCCCATTTTTGAAGGAGAAAACTATGGGTACTGGGCTAATCAGATGCGGTTTTCTTCATTGCACGAGACTTGTGGGAGATTGTTGAAGAAGGATATGATGATTCTCCATCAACAAATAATGATTCATCCTCTACAAACAGAAGTACAGAGACCTCATCTCAAGTTTCTGCCCAGAACAAAGAAAAGATCAAGAACAATGCCCTTGCCTTAAGTTACCTCCATCAAGGAATCAGCAAATCCACGCATTTTTGGCATTAGTAAAGTTAAAGATGGATGGAAAACTCTGAAGAAAGAATTTCAGGGGAATAATAAAGTTGTCTCTATTAGACTTCAGTCACTTTGGAAAAACTTTGATTGTTTGACAATGAAAGAATCAGAAAGCATCAAATATTTTTTTTCCAGGGTTACTGAAATTGTAAATCAAATCAGAGCTTATGGCGATCGGATTGAAGAAAAGAAGATAGTGGAGAAGATTCTCAGAAGTCTGCCACCAAAATTTGATCATGCAGCTGCAGAAATCGAAGAATCAAAAGATCTCTCAATTCTGTCCATGTATAACCTTTGTGATTCCTTAGAATCACATGAGGAAAGAATGAAGAGATCCTCAGATCAGCCCTTGGAACAAGCCTTTCAATCAAAGGTCAACTTGGGACGGAAAAATCAAGAGAAGAAGGGAAACTTCCAGCATCAAGATCAGTTTCAAAGGAGTCGAACTAGCCAGCCCCGAGGACGTGGAAGAGACCGAGGCAGAGGCAGAAGTAATCAGCATCAAAGAACCAGCAATCAGGGACAGAATTGCATCATATGCAAGAAGTCCAATCACACTTCAGCTGAATGCTATTTAAGGTATAAAAGGTGTCGGATTCCAAATCATTCAGACCGAGACTGCTGGCACAAGAAGAATGAAAATCCATAGGCTGATTTCAGCAAAGAGAATGATGAAAAACAAGTGTTTTTAACTTGTCTCAATGCTGAAAGCACAAAAGACCGGGTTTGATACCTTGACATCGGTTGCAGCAGCCATAAGACAAATGATGGCGAGTTACTTGTTAAGATTGATTAAAATTTCCCAAATTCTGCCATTCTTGGTGATGGAAAATCTGAAAGGGTTGAAGGAAAAGGAGTAATTGCAATTCAGTCCAGATCTGGTGAGCAAAAGTTCATTCGCGATGTTCTTTATGTTCCAACTCTTGCTCACAATCTCTTAAGTATTGGGCAGCTGATTCAGAAAGGATATCAGGTGGTCTTCGAAGAAAATAAGTGCAGAGTTATAGACAAGAAGAACCAGCTGGTGGCTAAGGTTGAGATCACTCACAACAAAGTTTTTCCGCTCTCCATCAACTACACAAGTCCAGTAGCCTTAAAGGGTGAAATTTCAGACGAATCTCAATTGGGGCATCTCAAATATGGCCATTTAAATCATAAGGGACTGCAGCTACTTAATCAAAAGGATATGGTTCGTGGTCTTCCCCAAATAAATCAACTAGAAGGAGTTTGTGAAGGCTACTTCTACGAGAAGATGCACCATCTTCCTTTCCCAAAGATTTCTTGAAGAGCCACAGCCCCTTTGGAGCTTGTTCATGCAGATATATTTGGTCCCACAAAAACTCCATCACTTGGGAATAAAAGGTATTTCATCCTTCTTGTTGACGATTATACTAGAATGGTGTGGCTGTATTTTATTCAACAAAATCAGATGCTCTCTCAAAATTTATGGAATTCAAAGTCCTTGTTGAAAGACAAAGTGGATTGAAAATGAAAACCTTAAGAATTGATTGTGGAGGTGAATTCATCTATCCATTCATGGATTATTGCAAGAAAGAAGGCATTCAAAGGCAACTAACCGTGAGTAGAAGCCCTCAGCAAAACGGAGTTACTGAAAGAAAGAATAGAACCATCGTTGAGATGGCTCGGAGCATGTTAAAAGGTAAGGGGCTTCCTAATTCTCTTTGGGCTGAAGCTGTACATACTGCTATTTACATCTTAAACAGGTCTCCAACAAAATCAGTAAGGAACAGAACTCCCTATGAAGCTTGGAGTGGGAGAAAGCCAGAAGTTAGCCATCTAAAAGTGTTTGGTTGTCCAGCCT
>QLOD02000038.1:12178164-12233901 GCA_003260245.2 Sideroxylon spinosum | reverse complement strand
TACCAGCTGAACAAGGCATTGTATGGCCTCAAACAAGCTCCACGAGCTTGGAATAGTAAGATTGATTCTTACTTTCAAAATTCAGGTTTTCAAAAAAGTTTTCATGAACCAGCAATTTATTTTATGAAGAATGAAGTTGATTTTATCATAGTTTGCTTGTATGTTGACGATTTGATTTACTTTGGGAGCAATCATCATTTACTTGTTGATTTTAAGCATTCAATGATGAGAAACTTTGAGATGACAGACTTAGGTATCATGAAATACTTCCTTGGGATGCAAGTGAAGCAAGAAAGGGGGGAAATTTTCATTTCCCAAGAAAAATATGCAGCTGACATCTTGAAGAATTCCACATGAAGGATTGAAAGGCTGTAAATACTCCTATAGCTTTAAATGAAAAATTGAACTCTAATGATGGAGTTAAGAAGTTTGATGAAAATCAGTACAGGAGTTTAGTTAAATCCCTTATTTACTTGACTCATACTAGACTGGATATCTCTCAAGCTGTTAGTATGTTGTCAAGGTTCATGCACAGCCCAAGCGTGCTTCATTATGCAACAGCAAAAAGGGTATTAAGATACCTAAAAGGCACATTGAAACTTGGATTAAAGTATGGCAAAAATTCCTAGTTCACTTTGACGAGTTTTACCAATAGTAATTGGGCTGGATCTACTGATGATAGAAGAAGCACATCAACCTATATTTTTTGCCTTGGAAATAGCATCATCTCATGGTGTTCTAGAAAGCAAAACACTATGGCCTTGTCATCTGCAGAAACTAAATATACTTCAGCAACAGAAGCTTGTGAAGAAGTTTGGCTAAGGAAATTGCTCAATGATTTAGGACTGAAGCAGGAGGGTCCTACAACTATTTATTGTGACAATATACCTGCAATTGCCCAAACAAAGAACCTAGTTTTTCATGCCAGATCAATGCACATCAAACTCAGACGTCATTTTATTCATGACCTTGTGCAGAAAGAGGAGATACAGCTACAGTTCATCAGCATCAATGAACAACCAGCAGAAATGCTCACAAAACCTATTACTACTGAAAAGTTTCTAAAGTTCAGAGACTTGTTGGGACTCACTGTTTTAAAGGAGAATTTGTGAGGAAAACCGAGAGTCACAAATCATTGTTTAATTCCAAGGAGTTGGCTGTCATCCATTTAATTCTCTGCTGTTTTTCTAGGCTTATTTAATGTTTTGCTAAGTTTCTAGGATGTTAAATTCTCTATGTAATTTCCTATATACAGCTTCTATATAAAGCTGTGTCTAGCACCTTTCAAAACATAATTCAAAATCTAATTCTTCTCTCCAAGAAGTGCAGCAGCACTCTATCACTTAAAACCTTCAGTTGTTCTACTTCTATCTCTATTTTTCCAACAAGATCACTGTTCTTGTAATGTGATTATTTTTTATTTGGTCATAAAAAGATGATACGACATGATTGGAAGAGATTATGGATGGATGTTGAGGTTGGATTGAGTAGAGAAGAAATGTTAGAAAATGGCCAAAACAAAGAAAATGGAAAATTTTGGCTAACAAATTTAGTTAAAGTAGGAAAACAAAATATAAAGGAAAAAGAAAAAAGAAATAAAAAGGGCTTCAATGGTGGATGGTAGCTCAAATTAGGTGAAGAACGAGACCCTTGCTAGACTCTTGAACTTGCAAAGAGTTGGACCTCTTGGTGCGGAGGTACCGATATAGCCAGGAAGGTAGTTGCGCAAGGGGAGATGCTAAGGGAGGCAAAAGGACGACATCATCTCTGATGTCATCATGGTGTATTTTGCTTGGCAGGCTTTTTCCCATTGAGTTATCCCGCCTAACGACTCCATTTTCAAAATCAAGTTCCTGCGGGATAAGCATAGCAGGCTAAGAAGAGCTTCTTAAGCAGTTCCTTGGTCTGAATTTGAATAAGGTTTGGGCTGCTAAATATTATATTAGGCTTTGTTAAGGCCTTTTGGGATCATCTAGCAGCCATATGTATTTCGTTTTAGGTTTAGTGGGCATGTTGGTTACTTTGTATTAATTGACTGCCCATTTGTGTTTTAATCTTAGTTGTACCAAGCCTAGCGGGTTGGTTTTAGTAGTGCTCATGTGTTTACTAACCTGGCCACTTGGTTTGTAGGTCGAAATTTATTATCATAATGTGGACTAGGTTATAGTGTTCCCTAACATAGGTTAGCATGGTATGTTGTCCATAGGGGTGTGTCCTCCCTCTCAGGACTAGTATTGAGCACAATGTAACGTATTTATTTTTTAGTAATAAATAAACCACACAAGAATTGAAAAAAGAGAGGCGAGTCAATCTAGAGTGTAATGAAAATACAAAGAAAATTAAGCGTGTTTCAATAAGGGCAAAAGAGTAAATTTGACCCTGACAAGGTAAATGTAATTTTTCATGCCTTAGAGAGGGGATTGTATTATTAGCAACTCTCTAGGGAGGTTTAAATAATTTACCCAAATTAAAATAACTAACACATTGACAGATATAGATGACAGACTGCAATAATAAGAATAGGGCACAAACATGACAACCACCAGTGACAGAAAGGAACAGAGAAACCTAAGTTATTATATGCTTCTGCATATGTGGGGTTCGCAACAATAGCCTTCTCGATCATGCTTGCAGCAGCATCCATTTTACCCTGTAAAAACTAAAGAACATTGTCACCAATTGTCCTATATATAGTCCTTTCAGTTATTTTAAAAGGGCTACGGTACCGAACCTGGACAGTGTAGACAACACCAAGATTGTTCAAGGACTGTGAAAAGTTTGGTTTGATCGATAAAGCCAGCTGCAAAAAAAATAAATAATATTTAGAATATACTCCCTGGGATGACTTGATACTTCAAAACTGTGCATAAGCATCAAAACTTACCTGATAACACTCCACAGCTTTATCAAGGTTGTCACGGTCCTTGTACATCACACCCAAATTGTTGCATGCCTCTGCACAATGAGGATTGAAGTGGAAAGCAAGTTCATAAAACACAATTGCCTGCACAGATAAAAATTAGTAAAATAGAACTTCCCAAGATGTGGTTTTGAAATACACAAGGTTTCTCATCAAAGGAATCAACATACATACATAAGATAGATGACTTTAAAGAAATTATTTGCTATAATAAATTTTAAATTAGGAATAGAGTAGACAAGATCAATTTCACTCATGTGAAGGCTGTTCGAGAATGAACGAAAAGAAGTAAATGGAGGAGAGAATGAAATCACATAATTCTCCTTTACTGTTGATTACCATGTCAAACTTCAACATTTCCCCATATGCAACACCTAGATTATACATGGCATCAGCATAGTGCCAATTGTAATACAAAGCCCTCTTGTAATATGCCACACCCTGATTGATGTCTCCCTCCAATTTAACCTGATTATACCACAAATCCAAAATCAAACAAAAATGCATCAATGATGGAAAAGTGAACAATATGATTTTGCAAGCAAGTACTCAAGAACAATATCATTACAAATGATCCTTCTGTGTTTTTCTCTCTTTTCCCCTTAAATTCTAATCAATGTGCAATAGTAGTAGTAGAGATATGTTGGGTGAAGACCCCTGAATGTGAACTCCAAGCGTTGTTCTTTTACACCATTTTCCCTAATCTGGGTCGATATGTGTCTATGAATTGCATAATGGATGAAAAGCCACCCTGGACTGCGTTGTAGCACAAAATCAGAGAAAAATTACATTACTCCCAACTGAACTAATGGCAGGACCGTGAACGCAAGTTAGAGACGGTGATACTTCAACAATCACAATCAAAACTAATAACAAAATTATCAATGGAGAAATTCTTTAGGTTATAAAACTCATTTTATTGCACTTTAACATGTTAATACGTAAGGAAGAATTTGAGGCTAACTGTCCCAGAAACCACCTTTGTTCCTAAATCCGTCAATGCAATTGCCATGTTGTTTTTTGCAATCTCAAAGTTTGGAGAGACAGCCAGACACCTGAGAAAGGACAAGCACAAAGCAGGCATGCGTGAGCAGATTAAACTACCAATCAAAAAGCAAATAATTTTCAAGCAGAGGCATATAACACGTACGATTTCTAACGAGTAGACTACCTCTCATAACAAGCAATAGCCGATTCCAAGTCTCCACGGTTCTTATAGATGACACCCATATTGCAATATGCTTCAGCATACATGGGCCTTTCCAAAGCAGCTTTCTCATAGCAATTAAGGGCCGTGTCATATTGCATCAGTTCAGAATAAACAACACCAAGGTTGTAATATGCAGGCTGCACATGCACACTGAATGCATCAGAATACATATGCTAGAAAGCAAACTAAAAAACCTGCCCCATCATGAAGGTTGAACTAGGAGGAACATGAACTTACAGCATAATGTGGATCTATGTTAATAGCTTCATAATATTTCTGTATCCCCTCCTGAGTGTTACCAGCAAGCTTTAAGCTGGTTCCAAGATCTGTCAAAACAATTGCCAGGCACTCCACTGCTGGTTTATATGAAGGGTCCACTTTAAGAGCCTTCTGATATGACTGTATCAAGTAAAATTGATCGAGAGCAACAAGCACGCATGAAAGTTTTGCAAGCAATAAATATGTTGTAAATCAAATATTCCAATCACAAATAACATTATAATAAATCTAAGTACAAGCATATATCCAAGATACCAGCAAAATGGAAAAGCCACAATCCCCACCAATTGAAGAAAAATAGCAGCGTCTCAAAATTTACTTGACAAAAAATGTATAATCTGACAACTACTCAAGCATTGCAAGTTCGAGATCATTTAAGAAATTCCGTTCATCCAGTCCCTCCTCTCAATGCTCGGCTCCCATTTTCTTTTGTCAAAAGACCAGTATAGACTAAGTTGTTATATTTCCGATCACCTTCCCCAAGTATAGTCAGCTTCAATCCATCACAAGCCATCAGAAGCAACTGCAGCTACCAGAGTTGATCTAAAGCTGGACACTCAAAAATGGGTAACATTCGTATGAATGACACGGATTAGACAACACAAGCCATGCCAAAACACATATTGACATGCCATGTGGCGCCAATTTCGACTATTATATTTTATTCACCAGATGCAAATGATTACGACATTTTCTCTTTTATATCATAAACATTTTTATTTCGCCTCATTCTTTTAAGGGTCATGTAACTAGCATGTGACTTTTAATGAGTTTGGGTAGTCATAATTTGTTCTTTTATTTTAAATTCTAGGTTTACTAAGACTATTATAAATAGTCTCTTTTATGCTGCAGCAAGGATTATTCATTGGTTTTTGATAAATAGAAAAGTCGAATTTGTTTTTTGAGCCTTGGGCTGAGTTCCTATTGCAATCATATTATGTTCTCTCCACTGTTTTTCTATTAGTTGTTGTATTTGTCTCCTTGGTTGCATAAAGTTGTATCAGAAACTCAAAACTACGATTAGACGCGATGGTTGGTTGGGATAGAGATCATGGGGATGGAAGAAACCAAGTGCAACAAACAAAGATGGCTGGGATGAGATGTACGATTGAAGACTTGTTGTGAGCGGTACAAATGCTACAACGCAAGGAACGAGTAGAAGCACGTATGAAGATTCCGGAAGGTACCCGCGACCCTTTTGACATACCGGAAGGTAGTCTACAGGATGACAACGAAGTAGAAGATGAGAATCCCTTCTATGAGAACGAATACATAGAAAATTCGAATCAAGGTCGATTGGAAGAGAGATCAAAGCAAGTCCTTGATTTGAATGGCGGCGGAATTAAAATTGAAGTTCGTGATTTTTTTGGAAAGAGGCACGCAGAAGACTATTTGGATTGAGAAACTAGTTTGAAACCCCATTTTGAATGGAAACCCATGGCAAAAGAGAAAAATGTGCTATTTGTCAAATTTAAATAAAAGAGTACTGCACTTCAATGATGGAAACGAGTTGAAGAGCAGTAATCTCAACAAGGCAAGTGAAAAATATACACATGGGAACATATGAAGGCAAAGATGCAAAATCAATTTTTGTCAGCTGGTTAAGCAATGTAGTTATATGAGAAATTTCTCTCTTTGAAACAAAAGGGCATGACAGTAGATAAGTATACATCTGAGTTTAACAAGCTCTCTATTCGGGTTGGTTTAAACAAGAGTAATGAAAAAATGACTTCTCATAACGTCTCGGGCTTGAACCAATCAAGAAGAGATGAGATGTGAGCAGTTCATATGTTCAACCTATAAGATGCTCGACAAAATGCCTTAATAACTGAAAAGAGGGTGTGGTGTCATGCTGTGAGAAGACCATTATCTGGATGCATGGATGGTACATCACAGCGAAATGCAGCTGCTATCCAGGGTGTTTAGAGTGAACAAAATGTCCCAAAATTTGAACCTGGAGCTATCAAAACTAACCAACCAGGTGGTGGAATCAATAGGGTGGCTAATAAAGGTGAAAAAGACGAGACAATTGCAATATTTGATGGAAGATATGCTGTTAGTGCAAATAACTCAAAGGTAGGGAATACTTCAGAGTCATTGTTTTACTTGTAGAGAAAAGCGACAAACATCTTAAGCATGCCTACAACGGATAATCAATTGAGTAGAACCTAGGGAAGAGGAAGAGGAATTAATGGAACCAGTTTATGATGAATAAAATGACGGTGAGGAAGATGTTGAAGTTCTTCCAAAAAAAGGTGAGTCCTTGGTTGTACTTTCCCAAGATTGAAGAAGAAGAGGATCGGAGGAGACCTAATATTTTCCGTACACGTGTTTTTTGTGGTGGTAAAGTTTGTAATATTATTCTTGATAAAGGTAGCAGTAAGAACATCATTTCAATGGAGGCCGTAAAAAAGTTGAAATTACCAACTGAAAAGCATCTTAATCCTTATAAGATTGCTTGGTTCCGAAAGGGAAATGAGGTACCAGTTACTTCTCATTGTTTCGTCACATTTAGAATGGGAAATAATATTGATGATGAAGCTTGGCATGATGTGGTGCCTACGACTGCAAACCATATTCTTTTGGTGAGGCTGTGTATGATAAATACATGGTCTATTATACAAAGGCAAATACATATTCCTTCAAAAAAGGTAATAAAAATCTCACTTTGCAACCTCTAAAGGACGAAGCTACAAATTTACCTAATGCTAAAAAGATTAATGGTTTTTTGACTGCCCAAAAATTTGAAGTGGATAGTAGAGGATTGGGATTATCTATGCACTAGTAGGTAGGAGTGTAACACAAGTATAGGAGTTTGAATTTGATGATTTTTCATCCGAAATTCAGCAGCTACTAAGGGATTTTAAAGAGCTTGTCAGTGATGAATTAACGAAGGATTTGCCTCCTATAAGAAGCATTTAACATGCCATTGATCTAGTACTTGGAGCACATTTACCAAATCTACCAGCCTAAAAAATGCCTGCTCATCGAAAAGAAATGCAAAAGGAAGTTAAAGAGCTGATTTCAAAGAACTTGGTGCAAGACAACAAAAGCCTCTGTGTTGTCCCAACTTTGCTAACACCAAAAAAAGATGGTTCAGAGCCAATGTGTGTGGATAGTCGCAATTAACAAAATTACAATGAAGTATCGGTTCCCCATTCCTCGCTTAGAAGAGATACGTGATATGTTTGATGGGTTTAAAATATTTTCCAAATTGATTTAAGGAGTAGTTATCACCAAATACAGATGTGGAGTGGTGATGAGTGGAAAACTGCTTTTAAGACACTAGATGGGCTATATGTGTGGTTAGTGATGCTGTTTGGACTCTCAAACGTGCCAAGCACATTCATGTGTGTCATGACGGAGGTACTCAAACCACTCGTGGTTTATTTGCAGTTGTTTACTTTGATGATATATAGTCGAACCAAAGAATAGCATTTAATTCATTGGCATCAAGTCATGAAGGTTCTTTGTAAGGAGAAACTCTATGTCAATTTCAAGAACTGCTTTTTCTTGTGCAACAAAGTTGTTGTTTTATTGGTTTTGTTGTTTTAGCTGAGAGCTAAAACCAGATCCAGACAAGGTTCAAGGTATTAAAGATTGGCCCATACAAGTTAATGTTCGCAGTTTCCATGTACTGGCTTCTTTCTACATAAGGTTTATACAAAATTTCAACTCTATTATGAGCCTAATTACAATGTGTTTGAAGGGAATTGAATTTAAATGGTCAAAATCAACACAAACAACTTTTGAACAAATTAAAGAGAAGATGACAACAACTCCGGTGCTAGTTCTACCAGATTGTGAGCAACTTTTGACCGTGGAGTGTGATGCGTCACATGTCAGAATTGGGGCTGTTCTTAGTCAAGAGGGAAGGTCGGTCAAGCTATCAGGTGCTAAACGTCATTACTCTACCTATAATTTGGAATTTCATGCACTTGTTCGAGCCGTTCAACATTGGGAGCATTACCTAGAATATAGAGTTTGTTGTTTATTCAGATTATCAAGCCTTGAGGTACTTGAATTCACAGAAGAAGCTAAATTTCAAGCATGCCAAGTGGAATTCTTATCTAAAAAGATTTACTTTTTCCCTTAAATATAAAAATGGTGAGTATAACAAAATTGTAGATGCCTTAAGTAGAAGACGTTTATTGTTAACTGTGTTGGCAGCCTAAGAGACTGGCTTTGAAGAGTTGAAAAACTAACTTTTCGTGAAATTGTTGCCTAATTGAAAAAACTAAGAGGGAATAACATACTGCCATATAGATTACAAGATGGGTATTTGTTCATTGCCAGCCAATTGTGCACCAAAAGGGTCTTTGCGGGAATAGGTTATCAGAGAACTACATGATAATGGGTTGGGTGGATATTTTGGCAAAGACAAGACATTGGCAATGGTTAGTATACGTTATTTTTGGCCAAGAATGTACGAGGATATGAGCAAATTGATAAAGCGATGCCATGCATGCCAAGTTGGAAAGGATTGTTCGCAAAACACTGGTTCGTATACACCATTACCAGAACTAAAAGCTCCTTGGATTGATCTGAGCATAGATTTCGTGTTGGGACCACCAAAGACATCAAAGGGATATGACTTTATCCTTGTTGTAGTTGATTGTTTCGCCAAAATAGTGCATTTTATTCCTTGTTCAAAGACTTCTGATGCTGTACAAATTATTGAGTTATTCATCAAAGAAGTGGTATGAGTACATGATATTCCATCGTATATTGTATCTATTGAGATGTGAAGTTCATAGGGCACTTTTAGAGGACTTTATGGCACAAATTTGGGAGTGATTTAAAGTATTCTAGCACTTGTCACCCGCAAATTGATAGCCAAAGAAAAGTAGTTAATCGAAATTTGGGTAAATGCTGTAATGCCTTGTTGGGAATCATGTAAATATACGGTTTTCTATCATAACACAAGATAAATTTGCTTTTAACAATTCAACAAACCGAAAAATAAAGACGACTCCTTTTAAAGCAACATATGGACTGAAACCTCACCATCTCTTGGACTTAATCCATTACCACTAGAAGCACAGGTCAGCAATGATAGAGAAGCCTTTGTTGATCATATTAGAAGGATTCATGAAGAAGTGAAGCATGCTCTCAAAAAGAGCATTGAAGACTATGCCACAAGAGTAAACCAACACCATTGTGTGAAGGAGTTTGAAGGAGATATGGTTTTGGTGCATTTGAGGCATGACAAGTTTCCTAAAGGAACTTATCACAAACTTAAGGCAAGAAAGTTTGGTCCATGTAAGGTATTTAAAAAAAAAAGGTTCAAATGCTTATTTGGTTTAGCTGCCATCAGATTTGCATTTCAGCCCCAGCTTTATTGTTTTTTATTTGTGTTCCTTTGATAGGTTTGACGGAGACACTAAGGTCGTTGAAGAACAGGTTAAACAGCTACTGAAGGTGAAAAACGATGTCATTGAAGATGTATTTGCTGTCAAAGAAGTTGAATCTAGAAGAGGCAATAAATATAGGTGATTTTTGGTGAAATAGTTGCGTAAACCAGCTACTGAAAGCACATGGATTGCTAAAGAAGAACCGAGATATATGAAGAGACTACTAAGATTTTCTTGACAGAGTCAATTTGTTCCTACCTGGAGGGGTTGGCGCAGGAGCATAACTAATTATTTAGTGTCTTTTTCTTTTCATGCTTGTTAGTTTTTTTTTTTTTTTTTTTTTTTAAATAAGGGATTATGTGAGTGGCGGTAAGACCAGCGTTATTGTATGGATCAGAGTGTTGGACAGTAAAGCATGATCATATTCAGAGGATGCCGATTGCGGAGATAAGAATGCTAAGGTGGATGTGTGGGATCACAAGAAAAGATAGGATTAGGAACGAGGAGATTAGGGGCAAAGTAGGAATAGCACCAATTGGTGATAAAATGAGAGAAAATCGTTTAAGCTGGTTCGGCCATGTCAAAAGACATCCAATGGAGGCACCAGTAAAAAGGTGTGAAAGCATGGAGATTGTTAGGAGCAGGAAAGGGAGAGGGAGACCTACGAGAAGTTGGAATACAACTATTAGACATGACCTTGTCTCTATGGATCTAACGGAGGACATGGCCCTTAACAGATTTAATTGGCGTCGTCAAATCCATATAACCGACCCCACCTAATGGAAAAGGCTTAGTCTGGTTTGGTTTGGTTAAGGGGTCATGTGACTAGCATGTGACTTTAATGAGTTTAAATTATTTAGATTTGTTCTTTTATTTAAGATGAAAGGTTAGGATTATAGGGCTATTATAGATAGTATCTTTTATGCTGCAGCAAGAATTATTCATTGGTTTTTGATAAAACAGAAAAGCTGACTTTGCTTTTTGGGTTCCTAGGCTGAGTTTCTATTGCAATCATATTATTTTCTCTCCATTGTTTTTCTGTTAGTTGCTCTATTTATCTTCCTTGGCTGCATTACAGAAGCTCAGTCCAAATCAATTAGAGATGATGATTCTCTTCAAACAAGTACAAAGGCTATCTTCTCTTTTTTTCCCTGCAAAAAGATACTCTAATATGATTCAAGCTGAGGCTTTGGCAACACATGGGGCAGTGAAAGCCTAACCCAATTCACACATTGCCCAATCAGCATAGAATCCAGGATAAATGGGCAAAATATAAGGCAATCACACTCAATTAAAAGATCTCATGAAACAGCATGGCAAAACTCTTGATTCCTGTTAACAAGTTAAGGAAAATCACAAGATAAAAGGCTTTAGCTCAAATGCAAAAGGCTACTCAGACCAAAGGTCATGAGTTCAAGTTATCCAAAGCCCTCCCCCTAATAAATAATATTTACCTATCAAGAAAAAAAAAATAACTTAGGAAAATCACAACTCTCTTTATGCATTGGTTAGTACAAAGGGTAACGGGGAAAATGAAGCAAGAGACGTCAGAATCTTCTGCAAATTTAAAAGAATCAAGCTGTCCTTATAGCTGGGGGATCCAATAACAATAATTGTCCAAGTGCATGTAAGTGCTTGTAAGAAGCATAATTTAAATTGGTTGTCAGCGCTTCATATAAGAAGCCGAAAGTCAATAAAATGTAAGTTATACCAATAAAATGTAAGTCATACAATTATATATTAAACAGAACTGCAACTAAACTCAAGCAGCCAAGCAACTCAAACAATATTCAGCAACATGCAATGCATGGAAAAGGAAGTGTTTGTGCTGAATATCAAAAAAGCCATCAAATAAAATAATGATCGCTTTAATTAGGATTCATGATTAAGGGATGTAACAGTCAAAAGCATACCTCAGCAGCTTCAATGAGCCGACGCTCGTCTTTGTACAGAATCCCACAATGAGTAAGCGCACATGCATTATGCGGGTCTAGTCTGATAGCTTCCTTGAAACTCTCTAACGCATGCCTTCCCATGTTCTGCATCTGCTGGCAAATCCCTTTACCAATATGTGCTTCAAAGTTTCCATTATCATTCTCCAATATGCTCTCATAAATAGCTAGAGCATCAGCAAATTTATTCCTTGAGCGAAGAATGTTGGCATAAGATAGAGGATCCTTCCCTTCATATTTCTTCTGTCCAGAACCAATGCAGCCAGAAGAGCTACTGGTATCAGAAGCAGGCTGCACTCCTTTCAAGAACCCATTGTCTCCAACTGGGTCCCCCTGTTTACCATTGCCAACATGGTTCTCTGTCCACACCATTGTTGTAAGCTACAAGCTAACTTTCCTATACCAAAATTATCAAATGCAAGAAAATTAAGTTTTGTTTTAAATCACAATCTAGAAATTTAGATGTTTGTAAATCACAGGAAAGGTAGATAAACCTATCAACAAACTAAACAACAATGTGATTTCTACGCCGGAAGAAATGAAATAGTCCCTACGCCTAACTCTAATATTATTTCAAAATTGATAATCTCAACCACTGCTTAAAATCAGCAAAGCTTTAGTTTGCAACCACCGAACCAATCAAGACTCGTACTCAATCACGGTTGATCACCAAAACCCTAGTGACCATCAAAAATTCTTCCATAATCACCAATACTCATAAACCCAGTTTCAGGACTAAAAAAAAATACAATTAGGGTTCTTTGAAGGAAATGAAACAAAGTAAGAACACGTCCATGAACAAGATTAAAAACAAACCTAACCAATTAGGGATAATAGACTGAAAGAACAAATAAAATGAATCACAGTCGCGGTCAACCAGTATCCGATGCTCCCGCTAACCCCGCGCGCATGGTTGAATGAAGGGGCTGAGAGAGGATATGAATTACATGAGACAGGGTTTTGTTAAGAAGAAAGTATATGTGTGTGTCTGTGTGTGGAGAGAGAGGGAGGGTTTCTGGGGGATTTGGAATCGGAGAAATGCGGCTGCCTCTCTCTCCGACGCTGGTTTGATGACTACCGAGCCGGAGTCACCGAGTGTTGGATTTTTTTTTTTATCGCTATTTAATTAAATTATATGAGATTTTCTATTCAGTTAAAAATAATTACGAAATTACTGTTAATGAAATCACTATTTAAAATTGAGATTTTTAAAATATAAAAAACGTTATTTGAAAGACTTAATTTGCATTGAAAACTTTATCTCGTATAAAGTTTTTGGTAAGCTGAAAATGTTACTTGATTTAGCGTTTTCTCTCAAATTCAATTCTATTAGATTTGATGTTTTTCTTCAAATTCAATTTTACACTCAAAGCTCTATTTCATATAGAGTTTTTGGCCACCTAAAAACGCTATTTGATTTTCAAATTCAATTTTGCACCGAAAGCTCTATTTTATATAGATTTTTTGGTCACCTAAAAACACTATTTGATTTTGCATTTTTCTTCAAATTTAATTTTACACTAAAAACTCTATTTCATATAAAGCATTCTTCATAACACTCTCCCTGCACTACTTCTTCCTTCTCTATAGTCCATTAACCTATAGAAGTTGCTCAAAATATCAATATTTCACTGAATAACACATTTCACTGAATAAGGAATAAACACATCAACAAACTATAACAATAACAACTTTAAATTAATATCACAAACATGAAATAAGATTTTTCATACACAATAACAAAATATATAAACTAACCTTTAAAATGTAATATTAACATGATCATATATATATCTACATAATAACATAATAAGCAAAGAAAGTTATAAAGAATATAAACCAACTTGTAAAACATAACATTAAGTAATTTTCATTTTAATTAGTAATTGTGTGTACTTCATAGAATATCACAATTAAAACAAGTAATCTCCAAAACTTGACATAGAAGATGCCTACTCTGTCCCACAAGAAGGGTGCCTCTTATTACGAGGGGGTTCCTCCACCTCTCTTACACCTATGGCGAGCCTGTGGCACTGTAGGCTGCAACTAAGGTGGTGGGTCATATGGCAACTCTAAATGGGTTGGAAGTTGTATACTCACGTCGAAATGAGCCCAAGCCCTCTTTTGAGAGTACTATCTAGAAGAAAGAGGTGCTGTGATATCCTCCTATGGTGGTGGTGGTGGTGATACACATGAGGTGGGAATTGATGGTGTAGGTTGCCACGGTGGTTACAGTGTAATATCCACATCATCCATGTCTATAGTGTAGTCATTAATGCTCTCTAATGGATGACATGGATCAACAATAGGTGATGGAGGCCTGGCAGAAGCTGATAGTTGGACTCCTGGAGAACTGGAGGGTCCAACTGTAAAAGCGGATGGTCCGACTCTGGTGAGTGATGATAGTCCAACATCAGAGGGTGATGACGTTCTTGCTTTTCGTCCAACCTCGGCCAACCAATACTCCTCGTCTATGGCTACAATCGTCCTCTGCCCAATGCTCTTCATCGTCTCTGCCAAGCGATGAACCTCCTCCTAAACTCTGCAGCTGAGGAGATCTACCATTATCTGAGTGACCCTGATAGCAGTGTCTACTATAAACAAACGAACAATAATATGAGATACATGTCATAAATTGCATTGTACTGAAAAATAATAATATTAATTATTTATTTACTAAAGAGTCAATAACTAGTATAGTCTCTGTAGCTATGATCGGATAAGATCCGATCGGAGGAACGTCTCGTAATGGTCCAATTGATGTCTTATTGATTGTCCTATACCACTGCATATATAGATCATCCAGTGCAATCCGACCTATGGATGGCTCAACAGTGACAATCCTATTAAGTCGATCCTCCCATACGGCCAGTGATTCCTTGCACGACCTCGTTGATCAACTGCATGTGAAGCAAAATTGGTCTTGCATGTAACTGGCTCCACTTGAATCATCCCATAATATTGTATGACCCGATATGGTAAGTACATCTCCACCACGTCATAGCATATAAGGGGCACTC
The DNA here is from genome assembly GCA_003260245.2 of Sideroxylon spinosum. Classification (NCBI taxonomy): domain Eukaryota; kingdom Viridiplantae; phylum Streptophyta; class Magnoliopsida; order Ericales; family Sapotaceae; genus Sideroxylon; species Sideroxylon spinosum. The sequence goes on along the minus strand of QLOD02000038.1, from coordinate 12,219,166 downwards.
TAGCCCGTCAAATCGCTAGGTTGCGTGCAGCTATGGGAAGATCGATCAGATATTGTTGCCACGTCATTTGTGACTTTGTCATCATATCCGGCTGATCCCCATACTCTTGTAGAGTACAAGAAGCGGTCAACGTAAGTTTGGTACGCCACCTAAAGTGAGAATGTGTAGTATTTGTTACAGTAATAATTATGTTAGAGAAAACAAAAGAAAGCTTAATGAACAACTGTACTAAATTATTTATCAGGATTTATACCTATAACCATATGGGTCTACTGGTAGTGGTGGGGGGTCGAGATGCGCCTCTGCAGCATGGGGTAGATAAGGGGTTGGTACCCCCTTCATAGGTGTAGCCTTAGCTACTCCTTCATCCATAGGTGCATCCTATGCCGGACGATCAATACGTGTTCCAATTGGCTCAGGCTCCCGAATGAGTGGTCATAGTAGAGACAACCACTCCCATGCCCAGATCTGCAGTATCACTAAGGGGCCTGAGATCTTCTTCGTATCTGGCTGCACCACCCTACACAACTTCTGATATAGCCAAGCAAGTGCTGCTGACCCATAGCTGTAATGGCCAACATGCTCCAGCGGCTCCGATATGGGTAAGTACGTGAGCTTAACAAGACTCCCTGATTTGTTTGCTAGTAAACCACCCCCGATCAACAATAACAGAGTGGCCCGTGCATACTATCGGAATATCTCGTCATCTACATCATCTAGTAATCGAGTAAAGTGTCAGGTCAACCAAGTGATTTGTATCAGTGCTCCACGAATTGCAGATGTAGAAAGGGCAATGCCTAGTAACCTCTAAAATATGACATTCCATTCGGCCACACTGTGTTCCTCATCCATACCAGTTACAGTAAATCCATCGACTGGTAGGCTTGTGATCACACTGATATTCTCCAGCGTGACTGTGCACTCCCCGCAAGGCATGTGAAATGTATGCATCTCAGGCCTCCATCGCTCAACTAGGGCTATGATGAGGGGTTGGTATCACTTAATACAGCCCATGATGTAGTATCCATGCAACCTCACCCTTGCTAAGTACACAACCATCCTGCCATCTCTAGGCATGCGACTAAAAACCATGCAATAACTACTTATTGTTCCTGACAGTAATGACTACCTCATTTTGTAATGAGAAAAAACAAGACATTAGCATATGTGTAGATAGTATATTACGTAAATATTACTGTAATTATAATAACAAACGAACAAAGTCAATAGCACTTGGAATTTAAATTATAAACTTACCCTTTCATCCCATATCCATGAAAATCTATGCACGACTGACGGTACAGTACTAATGGATCCTTGGGTCCGGGTGAAAACAAATCCGTCTGTGGATCCATAACTAATCTAAAGCTGGTTATATATAAGACAATAGATTAAAACCACATAAGCATTGGAATTAAAAAATGTCATTCAAACGATGCTTAAATTAGTGACAACATGCAAAATAAAGAAACTATCAGCTAATTACGACTACATTAAGAACGTGTCAATCACATTAGGAAAACTTTAGTGATTACCTAAGCATTGGATACAAAGAAATATGCCATCCAAACAATGTTCACATTAGTGATACTATGTAAATAAAGAAAATGTCAATTGATTACAAGCAAATAAATAAAGTGTCATTCATTCTCACTTTAGTGATTACATGAGAAAAACATCATTCAAATGAAACACATTAATGCCCAACATATTCGAGACAAAAGATCATTACATTATCAAAAGGAAAACACCATCAACTATCATAACTACCTCAGAAGTCTGCCAGGGCACTTTTTCTTATTATGATCCTCCTCACGATAAATCCCACGTCGCATTTTCAAAGCGCTTTGACTCCTGTCCATCTCATTTTGGATGCGGGTCAACATTTGTTTGCCTTTTTGTCACTTCAGATTAGCATTCGGAATAAACTTCGGAATACTCGGTGTTTCCCAATACTTTTGGATTATTTAGAGGCTTGAAGCAAGGAGCAAAAATGTTGACTTAAGTATCGACAGAATACTCTGGTGCTATCATCCCTATCCAGTCACAGTGTCGTTCCTCGTAGACGGTAATGACGTGTGAGCATCGAATCCTAAGATGACTCCATTTACTGCTTCCTAAAGATCCACAATTTGGACATTGCCTCCTCTATTAATGTGGTGGCTAGTGGTTATCTCGTAAACACTCAATTTGGTTAAAATGCATTATACGATAGTTGCGAGCATGGTGTTGGAACTTCTCCACTAACTTTCGAACATTTGAGGAATGTCGAACTCTAGTCCCGTAAGCCACTCCCATTGCATTTCTGACACTGAAATATGTCAATACTTTGTGAAAAGTAAATTGAGTGCTAATTGTAATGGGGCAAAGATCTAGTACTCCGCATCATGTTGTTGAAGCACTCTGATATATTGGTGGTCTTGTTTCCATATCTATGGCCCTCATCATGAGACTTAATTTACTTCTCCCTTGGGATCTCATTGAGAAACTTCCACACCTCTAGGTTTAACTCTCTTATCGTTTGCATTGAGCCTCAGTCTTGCAAACTTAAGGGTTTTGGCAGCATTTGACATTAACTTATTAAGTTGAACTCCGCTGTACTTCTTCTTAAAGTTCACCTCCACATGCCATATACAAAACCGATGGGTGGCGTTTGGTGGTGCCTAGCCTGAACCATATGTATTGATTACTGAAACAAGGCCAACATGCCGATCTGAAATAAGGCATAGGCCTTATACGTTTGGCACTGCATGTATCCTTAAATTACGAAGTGACCAAAGCCAACTGTCAAATGTCTCTTCGTCAACCATAGCAAAGGCAAGCGGGAGGATTTGGAGGTTTGCGTCAACTCCCATAGCAATTAGAAGCTTTCCCTTGTATTTACCCTATAGGTGAGTGCCATCAATGGTCACAACGGGTCTACAAAATTTGAAAACTTCGAAATAGGGTTTGAGAGCCCAAAATATGTGTTCCAAGATTACAGTACCTAGAGTAACCGTAGGATTATACAAATAGTTAACGATGGTACTAGGATTGAATGTTTGAACTGCGTGTATAAAAATTGAAAATTTACTGTAAGATTCTTCCCAGTTGCCAAAAATACTAGGAATTGCCTTATGTTGTGCACCCATTCTTTGTTATAAGAAATGTGATATTGATATTGCTTGTTCACTATCATACGAGCATGCCGGGTGATATGGATGAGTCTTTCTTTACCATTTTCTTAATGGAAGACTCAATGAATCAAGCATCTAATTGCAAGTGATCCTAATTCATCCTGGCATTTATGCATGTATGAGGGCCAATATAGATAATGATCTACCACTATCCATGTTTCTTTAGCTTAGTTGCATGCAATCGCCAATTACAAGTTGTTCCCTTTCACCATCTTGCACTTGATTGCCCATGTTCTTATATTGGACTCTACGGTTTGGAACTATATGCTGGTTCTCAATGAACAAGTCTTCAAGGCATTCATCAAATCAAGTTTCTCCTTCAATAGAATGCTTTTACGAGGTTCCTGAGTCTTGGGATCCCACTATTTGCAATTAGTCCTTGTTGTGAAGCAAGCAGTGCTAACTTCAGGCAATGTTGTAAATGATTGTGAATCAGCAATTATTTTTAATTGGACAACAAACAATATATATTTTAACTAAATAGCGGTAACACAAAAAAACAATCCCCGATTGCTCGTCCATGGCTACATACACAACAAAATACAGATGACAACAGCTTTGTATTTACCCTTACTATTTAACAATTTTGCAGTAATGCCACTGACTGCCATCATGGTGATTTAAGCTGCTCCCAGAAAGTCTTGTTCTTGTTCATTACCTGTTTCCGCCTTAGCTTTTGGTAAAATATATTGGCTTTTCTAAAAAGATAATTAAAATTATCTTTTTATATTTTTTTTTATTTTTATTTTTGGTAGTATGTTTGTTATAGAGGAAAAGTAGAAGGAAGGAATAAGGAAAGGAAAGAAAAGAGAGATGAAGGAAATGTTTTTGATTCAGTGGTAAAGTAAGAGGATGTGTGTTAGGAATTTTGATGAAAACAAAATTAAGGGAGGAAGTTAAAAAGTATTTAAAATTTTTGCTAAAATTACATTAGACCTCTAAGGATTTTCCGAAACTTGGAACAACCTCCTCCTCTGCCATCACTTAGATCCATATCTTATGAAAGGTAAATGTGTCAAATGAGCAAAAAATTTAAGAAAACAAGGAAAGTATTCAAAAAAAAGAAAAAAAAGGTTCTTTGATATCCAATTAGTATTTGCTATAAGATTAGTATTAGCTAGTGATCAAAGATAATTTCTAAAAGCTAACTTTTTGCTGAGATTGAGGTTTGAATGGGTGATTTAAGAAAGATTTGGAGTTGGATTTTGTCGAAAATAAAACTAAGAGTAGGGCACTGGTCTCTGGTGTTTGAAACAGCTAGACAGGGTGTCTAGAACGTGGGTGTCCGGATCGGTTGGATAGGGTGCCCTGACAGAGAGGTGTTCCGACTGCAGCTTAGGGTGTCCAAACATTGTTTCATAAAATTTTCAAATATGTTAAAATTTGATTTTTAAAAACATGTTTTGTGCGTAAACCGAATTATCATTGATTTTAAAAAATGAAATGAAACACAAATCATCATTAAGCCTAATGGGAATGCATGTTCATATTAAAATGAAATTTATTTACATGATTGAGCATATCAAATGCATATGGTTGGGGTTGCATCATTCAGTTTTTATATTATGATTAGTGATTGGCCGAGCATACCGTGTTGATATTATTAACGTGCCAAGGCAAAGGTTATATATATGGATGAGATCCATGTTTTTAAGAAAAATGATAAAATGAGATTTTGAAAATACCAGATGACCCTTAGTTAATATATATGTCTAAAGTTTAGGCATTGTGATTTGGAACACTAATTATGAGATATGTCTATGAGATTTTCTCCAAACTACAGCCGGACTCTACTTGAGTTAAGTAGATGCCTGACTAGGGGCGTAACTCGATTCCCTAACAGAAGGGCCAAGGAATATAACTCAGGTCCCTTGAGTCTTACACCTGTAGGGTGTATCTTGGTCCCCCACCTATGATATATATTGAGATACATATTCACTGTAAATATAAACAGTACAGTTGGTGGTCTTATGTGCTTTGCAAAGCATCACCTATCCCAAGATAAGGATAGGGGTACATGGAGATTAGAGAATGCATTGGCCATTTCGTTACATCACATGTGCATTGTTATACAATCTTTTGGTCGATATTGTTGTGAGTTATGTTATATGTTTGATTGTTGGTCACTCGTGCACACTTGCAAGTCCTACCTACTGGGTTAGGTTGCTTATCTCATCCTTATTTCAGGTGAGCCCACGAGGCCAAGGAGTAGCCACTCGGAGCTTAGTCGAGACTGATGGATTAGCTTATCTTGTTATCTTATTTTATTGTTGGACTGTTGTATTCCTATTTGTGTGACCTAGTGTGTGGGTCCTAGACTTAGTTATATATTTAGATTGTATAAAGATTATGTTATTACGACTGTGTAAGTCTTGGATTGTGTCACCAAAGTGTGATGTCATTGTGATGTTGTTTCTGCTATTCTAAATGGAAATGAAGAATGATGTTAACAGCTCTGATTGTTATTATTATATTACGACTTAACCTTGGTATAGGTGTTTCTTTATTTTATTTAGTTCTCATATTCCCATGCTATCTGTCCCAGACAATTGAGTTAGGGGCATGACATAATGGTATCAGAGTTCTAGATTACATTTACATTTGGGTTTTGAGTAGGAAGGCCTTATTGTTTCTGCTAAGTTTAGTTGTTTATTCATAATATATTGTTGGTTTTGGAATTGATGATGGATGTTTTTAATAGAATGGTTCGATGGAGAAAGGTGGAAATCAAAGAGGTCAAACTAGTGGTTAGAATCCTAATGCCTCAGGTGAAAGGCAAGGGGACTTCCATAAGGTTCTGTTTGTTGATGGTGGCTTCCCACAGCCAACTTATGAAAAAATGCTCCTCCGTCCGCCTAGGCGACAGCACCTGAGTTGGAAGATACAACAATTATGAAGATAATTAGTCAATTTAAGAAACACGATCTGCCTAAATTTAAGGTGGAAAGAGAACCAATGGAAGCTAAAAGATGGTTAGAAGAAATTATTGAGATGATGGAAACTTTTGGTGTAGAAGTTGATGAGGTTAAAATTAAGGTTACAGCATTTCAATTCCAAGAGAGTCCTATTTATTGGTGAAGATCCGACAGAGAAAAAATTAACATCCTAATTTTGACTTGGGAGGCATTTAAGGAAGCATTTCTTGAAAGATTTTTCCCTTCAGTGATGAGGGAAATGAAGGCTTGAGTATCTGCTAATTTGGTGCAACAAAGTTTATCAGTTGAAGAGTATGAAAGGAAATGTGTTGAGTTAGCTGGGTTTGCCCCGGAATTTGTGGTTGATGAGGTGACTAAGGAAAGGAAGCTTGAATTAGGATTGAGCTCCTATATTAGGAGACAAATTATTAGGTTGAGACATCAGATCTACACTAATGTGGTAGCAACAGCTTTGGTAATTGAGAGAGATGTTATTGATTTCAGGTCCATGGCTCGTCGAGGTGAAGGACACGTTTAAGGATAGGGTTTAGTACAATAGTAAGCTTCTGGTTCCAACTAAAAGAAAGGTAAAAAGAAACAAAAGTTAGTAGTTCCAAGAGAAGATTTCAGTAGCAGCATCAATTTCCCTATCAAAAGACTGGCAATTCTGGTCCAGGTTCGTCGGGTGGCCAGCAACGACAGTAGTTTCAGTCTTCATAGAGGAGAGAATATCAGGATCAATTTCAATAGAGATAATGTTACAAATGTCATTAGTTATAATGTGTGCAATCCAATTGCCCATTTGGTGAGATATCAAAAGGGACTGTTGAGCCAGGTGTTCAACCGGTTGGTTTTTATCAGATTCAGTAATATCTAGAGAGGCTTGCACCATTTTATGTGAAAACAACCTATGCAACATATTCAAAAATTCCAGTAGTTGTATGGTGGTGGAGGTGGCCTGCAGGGAAAAGGTAAAGGTGATGGCAGCTCAGGAAGTCAGATGATTCAGGGGCATGCTTATGCACTTGCATAGCGAGAAGAGACTCTAGACGTTTCGGTGATACGAAGTACATTTATTTTGTTTAGCACTTAGGTGCATGCTTTATTTGATAATGGTGCATCTTATTTACTAATCTCGCATACATGTACAAAGACTTTGGGCTTGACACCAGAGAGGTTTGAAAGCCTATATGAGTGGATTCTCCGATAGGTAGTAGTTTATCAGTGAATTGGACTTGTAAGGATTGTGTTTTACAGTTGGGTACTGTGCAACTGTGGGTTGACCTGAGAGTTTGGAAGATGAAAGAGTTTGATATAATTTTGACAATGAATTGGCTGTCTACTCATTGGGCGATGATAGATTGTTACCGTAAGTTAGTGACTGCTATTCTACCTAACGGCACTGTAGTTAGAATTCAGGATGAGGCGAGAGCAGTTTTGCCCTTTCCATTACTTGACATTAGGATTGTTGGGAAGATTGAAGATTTCTAGATTATTGGCCAGTTTGAGACTGAATGAAAAGAACTTTAAGAAATTTCTTCCTAGAGTTGTTCATGAATATGAAGATGTGTTTTTTGAGGAGTTGTGTGGGTTACCCTTTCAGAGGGAAATTAACTTTGTTTAGATCTGGTGCCAAGGGTTTCTTTTATTTCTGTGGCATCGTATCATATGGCACCGATAGAGTTGAAAGAATATAAAATTCAATTGGATGATTTATATGCCCAAGGTTTTATTCAACCTAATACATCACGAGGGAGGCATCGGTAGTTTTTGTGAAGAAGAAAGAAAAGACTTTGAGGCTTTATGTTGATTACTGGTTATTGAATTCGATGACTATTAAAAATAAGTATCAGTTGTCGAGAATAGATGATTTGATTGATTGGTAGCAGGGTTCAGCATGTTTTTCTAAAATTGATCTTGTTTCGGGTTATCACGATTTAAGGATTCGGGAGAAGGATAATCCTAAGAATGCGTTTCATACCCAGTATCATCATTTTGAGTTCGTGGTTGTGCTATTTGGTTTAACAAATGCTCCGATAATGTTTTATGGATTTGATGAATAGGATTTTTCGACCTTACCTGGATTGGTCCGTGATGGTTTTTATTGATGAAATTTTGATTTATTCATATGATTAGTATTAGCACAAGCAACATTTAAGGACAGTTTTACAGATACTTCGGGACCATAAATTGTGTGCTAAGGCTAGTAAATATGAATTTTGGTTATTCGAGGTGAATTTTTTGGTTCATGTGATTTCTGGTTAAGGAATTGCAGTGGATCCTTCTAAGGTTGTGGCTATATTAGATTGGGTGCGACCATGGTCTGTTTTTAAAGTTCGTAGTGGCTTTGGCTGGTTGTTACCGCTGCTTCATTCAAGATTTCTCTTGGTTGGTGGGTCCATTAACTCAGTTAACTCGAAAAGGAGTTAGATTTGAATAGAATAATGCTTGTGAGAATGCTTTGAAAGAGTTGAAGTGAGGATTGACTAAGGATCCAGTATTGGTTATATCTAAACTAGAGATGGATATTCGGTGTATTGTGACGCTTCATGTGAAGGTCTAGATGTGTCTTGATACAGAATGATCAGGTAGTGGCATATGGGTCGCCCTACACTTGATTTGGAGTTAGTCACAGTGGTTTTATTTTAAAGACTTGGCGGCATTATTTATACGATGAGAAATGGAATGTTTATTCAAATTACAAGAGTTTAAAGTATTTGTTTAGTCAACGTGATTTGAATGTGAGATAAAGAAGGTGGATGGAATACTTAGAGGATCATGATTTTGATCTTTAGTATCATCCGAGAATTTTAATGTTTATTCAGATTACAAGAGTTTAAAGTATTTGTTTAGTCAGCAAGATTTGAACGTGAGACAGAGAAGCTAGATAGAATACTTAGAGGATCATGATTTTGATCTTTAGTATCATCCGAGGAAAGCTAATGTAGTGTCTTTAGTCGCAATGGTTTTACTTTAAAGACTTAGCGGTATTATTTATACAGTGAGAAAGTTAATGTTTATTTAGATTACAAGAGTTTAAAGTATTTGTTTGGTTAGCATGATTTGAATATGAGACAGAGAAGGTGGATGGAATACCTAGAGGATCATGATTTTGATCTTTAGTATAATCTAAAGAAGGCTAATGTAGTCGTTGATCTTTGAGTAGGAAGTCACAGAGTTTAATAGCAATGATGGCTCATTCTCAGTGACATCTTCACGAAGACTTTGGTGATTTTGAATTTTGGTTGGATGATGATGATGAGGATGGCAATACCTATTCCAGTTTGAATTGTTTATAATTGGTACCGATACTATTAACACGGGTTATTGAGGCTCAGTAGAATTATTAGTATTGTTAGAGCATGAGATATTATTTATCTTTGGGACAGGAAGTTGAAGGTTGGATTTTATTTGCAAAAGATGGTAAGATTTTTTGGTGCCTGATGTGGATAGACTTCAAGAAGAAGTACTCCGAGAGTTTCATCACTCGAGGTTTACAGTACACCTGGGGGAACTAAATGTATAAAGACGTGGAACGTCAATCTTGGTGGAGTGGCATGAAACGTTATATGACAAAATTTGTGTCTTATTATCTAACCTATTAACAGACAAAGGCCAGCATCAAAGGCTGGCTAGTTTTTTACAGCCATTGCCAGTGGCATAATGGAAGTGGGACCATATGATTATGAATTTTGTTACGGGTTTGTTAACGACTCGGAAGAAGCATAATCCCATTTTGGTGATTGTGGACCGATTGACTAAATCAGCCCATTTTTTTACTTGTTTGGCGTAAAGATTCTTTGGAAGAGCAGTGTCAGCTCTACATTCGTGAGATTATTTTGTTGTATGGTACTCTTTTATCATTGTGTCAGACCGTACCCATTGTTCACAGTACAGTTTTGGGAGGGTTAGCATGAGGCACTGCGGACTCACTTGTGTTTTAGTATAACATTCCATCTGTAGACAGATAGGCAGTCAGAGTGGACTATTCAAGTTTTGGAGGATATGGTCAGTGCTTGTGTGTTGACTATGGGAGGAAATTAGGAGAGACAGTAGTTATCGAGCGGGTATTGGTATGGCTCCATATGAGGTTTTGCATAGACGATCTTGTTGATCTCCTTTGTGTTGGGTTGAAGTTGGAGAACTTGTGACGGTTGGTCTTTATTTGATGAGGTAAGCATCAGAAAAGATTCAAGTGATCTGAGAGAGACTTTTAACGGCTCAGAGCAGATAGAAACGTTATGCAGATAAGTAGAGATGTCCATTCGAGTTTCAGGTCAGTGATTTCGTATTTTGAAAGTTTCCCCGAGGTAGGGTATAGTTTAGTTTGGGCAATGTGGAAAGTTCTCACCAAGGTATATTGAATCTTTTGCGATTATTGAAAGAATTGGCGAGGTGGCGTACAAGCTAGTGCTTCCTCCATAGTTAGCTCAGGTTCACAACGTATTCACGTATCGATGCTTCGAAAATAATACCGAATCCTTCTCATTTGATTAATTGGGAATAATTTGATATTAAAGAGGACGTGACTTTCTAGAATTTGCCAATTCAGATTGAGGATAAGTGTGAGCAGATTTTGGGTGGCAAGGCCATTCATTTGGTTCATGTGTTATAGTGATATTGTGGAGTTAAAGAATCCACTTAGGAGTGTGAGATAGTGATGCAGTTAAGGTACACATGCCTATTTTCCTATTAAAGTATGTTATGTAAATTTCGACTATGAAATTTTTACAAGGAGGGAAGAATGTAACTCGGTGTTTATTTTTGGCCATTTAGATATTATTTTGGACCAACTAATATTTAAAATGAGATTGGCTTAATTTATTTTATTTCTCCGGGGGGGTTTGGCTAGAAGTAGCATTAGGTTAGACATGTGGGCCAAAGGCCGAACTTTTTCATCATTCTTTTCTTCATTTTTCTTTTTTCTTCTCTCGTGGCTCCAACCATTCCAGACCAATGGGGAGAGAGAGAGAGAGTAGCGACAGAAAGTGGGTTCCAGGAAAGAAGATTGGCGGATTGGGGTAGTATTCGATGCCATAAACGACGTTGTTGTGTCCGAAGTGGGAGAAATCGACGCCGAAAGTTTGGAGATCAAAATTAATATTTTCTCGTTTCTTCTTTTCTCTTCCGATTCAAGGTAGGTGGAACTTATATTCGTGATCAAGATGTTATTAAGATGATTTTGATGTGCATATGTTTGCTTGATTTGGTTGAATATCGTGAGATTTGTGAATACATACATATATATATACCCACATTCATACATATATACACAAATGTGAAGATCTTGCAAATATTAGAGTTATTTTTTGATTAAATGTGTTAAAAACTTGTGATTTACGTGTTTAAATATTTATATATGAGTTATTATTGGGATTGAGTCTTAGATAGGTGATTTGGGAAAGATTTGGAGTTGGATTTCGTTGAAAACGAAACCAGGAACTGGGCACTGCTTAGTGGTGTTTGGACTTGCTATATAGGGTGTCTGGATTAGTTAGTGTCCGAACCATAGCTTAGGGTGTTCGGATAGCAGGTTTTGGTGTGTCTGTCCGGACATCATTTGGTAAATTTTTCAAAAATGTTAAAATCTGATTTTGAAAAACATGTTTTGTGCCCAAACCCAATTATTATTGATTTTCAGAAATGAAATGAAACCCAAATCATCATTAAGCCTAATGGGAATGCATGTTTATATTAAAATAATATTTATCTACACGATTGAGCATATCATGTGCATTGGGATGGGTTACATCATCTGGTTTTATATTATGATTATTGACTAGCTGGGTATACCATGTTGATTTTGATGACGTGCTAAGGGACATGTTATATATATGAACCGGATCCATGATCTTGAGAAAAATGATAAAATGAGATTTTGAAAATATAGGATAATCCCTAGTCGATATATATGATTAGAGCTTAATCATTTGGAGTTAGGAAGTTAATTATAATATATGTCTACAAGATATTCTCCGGACTACAATTGGGCCTTGCTTGAGCAAAGCGGATGCATGACAAGAGGTGTAACTCAGTTTCCTAACAGAAGAGGCAGGGGTGTAACTCGAGTCACTTGAGTCCTGCACCTGTAAGGGTGTCACTCAATTCCCCACTTATGATTTATTTGAGATACATGTTCACCGTAAGCGTAAATAGTGCAGTTGGTGATTCAGTGTGCTTTGTTTAGCGTCCCCCGTCTCAGGATAAGGTTAGGGGTAGATGGAGATTATAGAATGCGTTTCTCATTGCATTGCATCACATGTGCATGGTTATACTATCTTTTGGTGGATATTGTTGTGAGGTATGTTATATGTTTGATTATTATTCACTCATGTAAACTAACATGTCCTACCTACTAGGCTAGTTTGCCCGTCCCATCCTTATTTCAGGTGATCCCACAAGGCTAATGGTAGCCACCTGGAGCTTAGTTAAGACTGATGGATTTGCTTATCATGTTATCCTTTTTTTTTATTAGACTGCAGTATTCCTATTTGTGCGACCCGGGGTGTGAGTCCCAGACTTAGTTACATATTGAGATTATATGAGGATTATTTTATTGTGGCTGTTTAAGCCTTGGATTGTGTCGTTGCGATATGACATCATTTTTTTTTATCATGATGTTGTTTCTACTATTCTATATGGGAATGGGGGACGATGGTAGCTGCTCTAATTATTATTATATTATAACTTGATCTTGATATAGGTGTTTTATTATTTTATTCAGTTCTCATATTCCCATGCCGTCTGTCCAGAACAATTAAGTTAGGGGCATGACTGAATAACTATATAATATTTTCATCAACAGCCTATAAAATAGCATTGTATACATCTCTTTGTATAGAATTCAATTGCTGTTCAAGCTATTCATATTTAGAATATAAGCTCTTTAAATCATAATCTACTTCTTCCTAAGTCTGTTATTTAAATCTTATAAAACATTCATATAAGGTGTGGGGATTTGAATTCATTAAGAACTGCTACTTTTGTTAGATAAGAATTTCAATTCTAACAATATTTGGTTTTTGATCTCTAACTTCAATTCTAATAGCAATTGTTTTTTGGTTTTTGATTTCTGATCTCTTAGGGTGCACCTTTTATATATGGAGGAGTGTTGTCATTGGGGAAAAGAACTCAACTCAAATCGAGAGCTTAGTTCCTACCGCTGATGATCAGGTCTATGTGAATGTTCTCGGAGCCTAATATGATATGAGTATTGCAGTTAATGTGGTTAAATATGTCAAGGCCTTGTTGAACGTGTTGAAAATTTATATTCTATTATAGATGACAGTTCAAAGATGCATGTCAGATATGTCAAAGGGAAGCCATGAGTTAGAAATCATCAGTTTACGAATCCTAAGTCATTCCCAGTCTTTGGAGCCTCGCTTACCCAGGTAAATACTCTGGATTGATAAGCATTTCATATCTAAATCTGTGTCAACTCTATTGGGTGTGTGTTTGCATGTTTGAATGTGTTCTAACTTGTCAAGGCATATATCGGTATGTCAATGCATGGTGTATGACATGTCATAACATGTGTTAGTGTCACACGCCGAGTTTCAAACTCGTGGAGTCAGTCATATATAAAATGTACTAAAATATCCATTACCTAATCAGAGCCACACAACCACCTAAAAGCAAACATCTATAATATAAAATAGTAATTTTATTAATAATCCAAAAGTAATTAATAACAACTACGCCTCGGTGTAACTGAGCAACTGAGATCTAACCACAACCCCAAATAATAATAAGGATTTTACCTCAAGACCTTTAGCGTCATATCAGATAAATCCTCAAATTAATAATATTATAGTCCTGAATAATATTACAGGGACGTAAAAGCAAATCAAACAATGGCCCACCTAAGTCTCTGATTCATTACCTACAAATGAATCCATAAGGATGTACGTGAGTACTAATCCACTTATGCCCACGATGCAGAATAAAAACATACATGATATGCAGAAAAATTAGATTGGCAATATTTTGATACCAATAAATCATAAATTACAAGTCGTCACGTATCTTAACATCAAAACGTACATCGACAGAAACCTTAAAATTGATCCAATTATTATCTTTTATTTATCGCTTTATCATCACAGTCATAGGGTAGATATTATATAATATCATCATTCATGGGTTTAGACCCGATGGCCACGATTAACCAAATAATTATCATCGTGGTACGCTATTAACCTACTGGTATGAATATCAACCCCAACGCATGTAAGGGTCTTTCAACCTAAGTGTAATCTCTATACCTTTTCAATTTTTTCTAGTATATGTCAACCCACAATCACAATATCATTCACATTTCCTTTTATCTTCACTATTATCATCTCAACATAAAAACTTATTAAAATCAACCAATAATATTACGTTATCATTTCACTAAAAATTTCCCTTAATAAAATAAATCACTCAAATATTTTAAATTTAGCATTCCAAATCGCATATTATCTATGTATTTATTTTCATAATTTGATAACATGTTATACTACAATGTATTATTCATAGAAAGTATTCGCACATTAATTTATCGTTGTATTAAAATAGGGTTTATAGAAGCATTATAAAATGAAAGAAAAATATAAATCGAAGAAAAAATATACAACCAATAAATGATTTAAACTAAAATATTTGTTTATGAATATCAACCCTAGGGGTAAAATTTTAAAAATTCTGGGGGTCACTATAAAATTATCCAAAACTATTAGGTCAATCTAAAATTTTCTAAACTTTTGGGATCAGCTCATAATTATATAAAACTGTTGGGTCGAAATGGTAATTTTAGGAACATTAATCCAAAACGTTCTGGTTTAGTTTGGATCGAATTCCACAATGTGGTCTAAATTTATCCACATTTATGTGAAATAAACAAATGAAAATTTACCAAACTATATTACGTATCATATGTGTAATAAAATGCATTAAATCCCTACCTCGAATCTGAAGAAAAGATAAAAAATAAACCCAAAGTTTAAAATTTCGCTCTTTCGTATCTCCCACCTCAGGCCAAATTACCACAATCCGACATCGCCATGACGTTCACGACGTCGAAAATACTAAAACCGCGCTATTACAGAACTTAAGTCCTTACTTTTTTTCTCATTCATCTCTCTCTCATCTTTCTTTTCTCTTTCTTCATTCTCTTCTCTTTCTTTTCTTTTTCCCCCTTTTCAGTTTGCCTCTCCCAGCCCAAACCATTCCTATATATATATACACTACATACTTGGTCACCAAGTAAAATAAAAAGAAAAAAGAAAAAAAAAGGGAAACTTCCTAAGTGGCTTCACGCCACTTTCTACTTATTTCTCCTTTTATTTTTAATAATGTAAATTAAAGTTATATATATTAAAGTAATATTTTTATTTTTAGGTTATTACAGTTGGCCTGGTACCTATCATGTTATATTGTGATGTGGGAAGACGATTGAGCATGGTCGCGTGGATAACATGTTAATATAATGTATTGGCATGGCATAACATGGTCAGGGCACGATATAACATGGCATAGTATGACAATATTGCATGTGAGTATAGTGTAGGATAATAATGACATGGTATAACATGGTAGGAATGACATGGCATGATAATTATGATGCTTTGCATGGCCTAACATAGAAATGTGATGTTATGACATGGTAAACATAGTATTGTGACAGTAGAATGATGTTACGACATGGTATAGCATAGTAGTATGATACATGCATGTCATATGTATGATGTTTGAATTTTACAAAATTTTCTCCTTTAAATTCAGCCAATATCATTTGTTGGGTCCAGTCTGAACTTGAATTATGGTCCAGGTACCTTTCATTGACAAAAAATCCTATTTACATAATTAAAATAACTCTATTCTAATTATGTAAATACATTGAATTGACAAATAAGATAAAACATTTAGAGAGACAAAATTATACCGATGCGGGCTTTTCTAGAAAGAAAATCTCTAAAGGGTATCAGTGTCAGATGAATGAAAAATGAGAAGGGGATGCCTATTTGTAGGATTTTTGGGACCCAAACAAAGGTTTTCCATATTCAAGCAAGCAAAAAAGATTGCTCGTTTTGTCGGCAAACGAGTTTGCCCGACAAACCAACCTTTTTTTTTCTAAACAAGACGAGTGAACAAGTTTGCGCAGCGCTTCAGGTGATCAAGATTGCCAAATAGATCGAACAAAAGGTCCTGCTATTGAAGATAGGCAAAATAACTTGCCACATGCCTGGTTGGCAAGGTGTTTGGTAGAAGGGCCAAAAATAGGGTCCGAGCCCCTAGCTCGGGCCTTATTCGGTGAAGTTCGGGTTTTACCCGAATAGGTACGGACCATTCTAAGAGATTTGGCATAGTTTTTGGTAGCTTTCAGGACCTCCAAGGTACTTTTTGGATCAATTTAGACCAATGAGGTTGAAACCAGGCTTAAATCGGATCTTATGAGATCGAGTTATGTTTGTTTGAAAATGGCTGCTGCATATCAAATTGAAACAGAGAAGGAGCTAGTTAAATCTTTTGTCCGACCGCTAAAGGCATCACCATAACGACTCATTCTACCATTTTTAGGTATAAGTAGTCCGAAAATTCCATCGATGAGACTCCAGGACTCTTTTATGAATTTCTAAGAATTTAACGAATTTTACAAACGAAGCTACAGAGGGACTCCTAAGTTTGACTTGGCTAGACTTAGCTATGCCATTACCTCAGGGAACCTATCCTTGACATTCTACAGGATTTGAAGGCATTTTGTCTTTATTTGGACGCTCAAATTATGTGTGGTACACTAAGAGCTTCCTTTTCAACGTTATGAGCCATTTTGGTTGGTGGAGCCTTGATGACGTCTGGAGTGGCATTTTGGCTACTCCAAGTTGTTTTCTGTGATCTATGATAAGTTTTTGAAATTTTTCGCATCTCTCTATACCCTTTTTGGCCTGATATCGTGTTTTTGGTGCGTCGGTAGAGCTATTCTTGACTTTTGTATCGAACTGACCCTTTATTCTTGGTTTTGGCTCTTTAGTTGATGTAGGGATCCTCAGTTTGGTGTCATGAACACGTTTTTGTGGTGTAGTGAAATTTTTTCTTGATCTAAGTCTTCAGCGTGGCTTTTTTCTAACTCCAAGGATACAATTATCATTTTGTTGATTGTCAACTTTTTGTCGATTTTTGGTGCTTTGATACATCCTCTGATTAGTAATCAGCGGGGTATAATTCAACTAAAAGTATTAAATACTATAAATTATAACTAAGGGGCAAAATTAGGGTGTGTACAGACACGTACATCATCAGTGTCCTAAGAAGCCTCCTAAATTTTGCACCAACGAGTCTTATGGTCGTAACCAGCAACATTCTAAGCCCATGGAGCCTACTTTATCTACCACTCCCCCGCACTCCACTTGGATCTACTGAACCATCATCTTCATTGAGCCTGAATATTACTGATATTGCTAATATCATTCATCTGCTTAACTCTATTTTTGGTAACCTTTCTGCTGCCGTATCTGCCACTACAGGTTTTTCACCTTGGCTTTTTGAATCTACTTGCTCCAATCAAATGACACAAAATCCTAAATTTTTCATTACTATATCATCTACATCAACTGTGCCTAGTATTCAAGCTACTTATGGTTCCCATATGCAACATAGTAGCCATGTCTCTATTTCATAACTTTCACCTCCTCAAATCTATTATTTACATAATCTATTTCTTAACCATATTTTTATATGCTAGTTATGTGATCTTAGATTTACTATTACTTTTTCTTCTTCTGGTTATCTTGTGTAGGATCCACAGTCGAGATGGACCCTTTGTATAGGCAATAAGTATGGCCACTTGTTTGAACTAGTTCATCTCCACCTTTCGTCTACTATTTAACACTCTACTGTAACTACCTCTGCTATTTCTCCCCTATCATTTATAACATTCTTGTCTGAGACATCCTTTAGTTAGTCGTTTACGATTCTTAATTTTCTAGTGGTCAGTTAGGTTGTGTTCGTATTGAACCTCTTGATTGTGAGTCTTGTTAAATTGCAAAGCAACCTACTTTATCATTTAGTAAAAGGGATAGTTTTTCTTCATCTACATTTGATCGTGTTCATTCAGATGTTTGAGGACTTTTTCCTACCATTACTACAGGGGAGGCTCGCTAATTTTTTATATTTTTAAATGATTATACTCGTTTCGTGTGGCTTTTTTGATACATAGTCAGCCCAACTTCCCTGCATTTATATTAAGCTTGCTACCATGGTTAAAATACAATTCTTTTATGCTATTAAAACCTTCGCTCTACCAATGTCATGGAATATCAAAAATTTTATTTTCTTATATTTCTTCGACAACAAGGCACTCTCCCCCATTGCTCTTGCCCTCACACTTCCCAACGAAATGGTCGAGCCGAACACAAACGTCATGATATTCTTGACACTGTTCATGCTCTTCTCATCTCCTTATCTAGCATTGAAAAGGTTTGAGGTGAAGTTGCTTTTACCAATGTCTATGCTATCCCCTGAGTTCCCACTCCCCTATCCCACAACCAAACTTTCTATGCAAGGTTGTACGGTCTAACTCTCCAAATGAACTCCTTCATGTGTTCAGCTGTGTTTGTTTTGTTCTCCTTTCCTCTCACAAATGCATGTAATTGGATCCCCGAGCTCATCTATGTTGCTTTCTAGGCTATTGAATTGAACATAAAAGCTATCACTTTTAGGATCCCACATCTAATCATCTTTGTGTCTCTTGTCATGTCATTTTCTGGGAACACAAAATGTTCTTATCGCTGTCTTCCTTTCCACCTCCATTTATCGACACTCTCTCATTTTTTTACTAACCCCTCTGTTGATCTTTATCGACACTACTAGTTCTTATAATGCCTGATGTAGACAGACCCTTTTCACATTCTTAGGCACCACCAGTTCCTACAATGCTTCCTCTAGACATACCCTTCCCGATTAGAGTGGTATTTTTGAGGGGCTATTTTTTATTCTCTTTGGTAGCAAGCAATGTCTGAAAAATTATAGGCCCTTGTGAAAATCCACATCAAGGTTTGGAAAATGAGCAAAAATCCAGCCGGGCTTTAATTTGTTTGAGCTCGGCTTGAGTTTGTTAAACTGAGCTTGAGTTTGAACTCGATTTGCACTTTTATATAGGCTCAAGCTCGACTTGATAAAGAAAAACTTAATATCTAGATCGGCTCGTAAATTGCACGATTAATCCAAAACAACATCATTTTGTTTAAAATATAATAAGAAAATATTATAAAAATATGATAAATAAATAAACATAATATATAAAATATTATTAAAAAAATTAAACAGATATTATTCAAAATATATAAAAATATATATATACTATTTTTTCAAGCGTGCTTGCGAGTTTTGAGCTAAGCTTTTCTTTGCTCGGGCAAAGAAAGATTAACCAAATCTTAGGAATATGTAGGGGTGCGAATTGAGCTATTAAAGCTAGGTTCGTGACTAAAATGAACTGAAATCTAAATATATTTGTGGCTCGATTAAATTTGAGCTTTGGTTAATCTTTCTTTTAATAAGACAACCATTGGATGCACATTGGTTTACAAGATGAAGACTCACTTTGATGGGTCCATTAAGCGTTACAAAACTTGTCTAGCGTTAAAAAAGTCTTTCTCAATTTTGACTTGGCTAAAGAAGTTTATATGCAGCATTCTTTTAGCCCCTCTTATCCTCTATATCAGCTTTACAAATTTTATCATGCTCTCTGTGGTCTCAAGCTGGTGCCTCGGGCTTAGTTTGACAAATTCAATGCTATCGTTGGTAAATTTGGGTTATCTTCCAGTCCTTATGATTTAGCTTTATTCATTCAAACATCAGCACATGGCATTATTCTCTCTCTCTTATATGTAGATGATATGATCATCACTGGTGATGATCACGAGGGTATCTCTAAACTCAAGTCTTTGCTTAGTTCCTATTTGGAAATGAAAGAAGTGGGTAATCTCAATTACTTTGCAGGTCTTGATCTCACTACTGACATTATATGATACCTTCTATCTCAAGCAAGTGTGCTTATGATCTACTCTCCTGAGCTAGACTCAAGGATAGCAAGACTACACCAACTCCACTCAAACCTACTATTCACCCCACACCCATTAATGGCACTCCTCTATCTGATGCCACTCATTATATTAAGTAGTTGAGGAGTTTTGTTTATCTCACTGTTACTCGACTTGATATCACATATGCTGTTCACATGGTTTGTTAGTTCATGCCACCTTCTCATTTTGTTCATTATGCTACAATTCTTTTTATTCTGCGGCATGTTAAGGGCTCCTCATTATATAGGCTCTTATATTCTTCTCAGACATCTCTTGTTCTTCGGGCTTACACTGATACTAATTGGGTTGGTGGTCCTTTTGATGGGTAATCTACCACTGGGTATTACTTCTTCCTAGGTGACTCTCTCATCTTGTGGTGCCGTAAGAAATAGACAATTACCTCTCGCTCAAGTACTAAAGTAGAATATCGTGCTCTTATTGACACTACTCTGGCTTCACTAGTTATTTTCTGACACAGGGGTGTCTCATCTCGCTGCTACTATTGTTTACTATGACAATCGGAGAACTATTTAGATTGCCCACAATGATGCCTTCCATGACCACACCAAACACATTGAGATTGATTGTTATATTGTACACCAACAAGTGGCTAGGGAACCATAAAACTGATTCATGTGACCTCCGCTGCTCACACTGCTGATTTACTTACCAAAACACCGATAGAGATATAGACTAAAAGATATGCTTTATGTTATGTTTTTTATATTTTAATGAGAATTCCTTTTGAGCAATGAATGCTATTTACTATATTTGTGAAGGTGTCTAGTATTTACAAAGAGTATTTAATCTAGAGTGTAGAGTACGACTTACACATAGAAGACTAGATCATCGGTTCTTTTGGAATACAAGTTTATCATTCACAGTTTTAGATGGAATTGGACACACCATCAGTAGAACTGTACCACAAAATTTTAGTAGGTCTGTCTTAACTACGGGGAACGGTTTAATTCTAACTTTTTGTGCAAATACACTTTGTGTGTACTGAACTGAACCCACTTGAGTTAATTATTTTGGACTGAATTTATAAAATAATTTAAACCTCATGATTATTATGATTACTTATGCTCTTAATCCGAATTCTGTTCATAAACACGTGTATGTGGTGATTGTTGCTTTGATTACACAAAGAGTGAGATTCTATATGAGTCAATTAACTCAGTTAGTTTGGCAATGATATTATATATATAGTGAATATTAATTGTTGAAAGAATCCACGTCCTGATAATTTGGATTGATGATATTCCCTTAAGGAAGTTTATAAGTTTTGACTGTATCAATTCTTGCAAGTGGATTTTGAATCTGATACATCAAATAAGTTAAGTGGAAAGGTCTCAAGAATAATAAAAAGCCAATTAAATTAGATTGTCAATAATTAAATTTAATTGGTGGATAGCTGTAATCTTAACATGGGGAGATAATATGTATTTAATATTAAAAGCTCGAAAATATAATTTCAAATATGATTAGCAGTACAATTATAATTCTTTAGTAGAATGAATTATAATTTATAAAATTAAATATCCTAATACTGTACCATGTAAAGCGGTGGTGTAAAGCTGTAAAGCCCAGGAAGCAAAATAATATATAAAGAAGATAATAACTTTCAAAATAAAGATTAAAGGATAGTTTAATATGCAAAATGTTTGATTTTTGATAGAATTATTTTTTCATCTGCTTTAATATATTCTAATTCTTTGTAAACAGAATCATTGATAAGAGGAATATTTCTACTCCGTCTATGTGAATCTAGATATAAGAGATTTAAATAATTTTTTAAACATTGCTGATTTTTTTCTATTATTTGCAAGAATTTGTTTAAGATAAATCAATGCATACATAATATAAACATGCAGAAATGATATCAAAATGATGCTCTTATTGATGCTTGATAAAATACAAAAGATGGTTCTCAAAAGATAAAACTTACTTGGAAGAAGTTTATCTCTTAAAGAACTTGATACATCAGTAGAGATGGAGAAGGGTTTTTTGGTAGGGAAGGTGATACAAGTTTTTTGAGGATTTTGGGATAAAAAAAAAAATGCTCTCCTCGAACAAGGAGAAAATCCTTGCTTTTATAACGGAGAGAGAAGCCCTGAAGGAGAATCTGGCCACAGTTTTTCCCTTGTCGTGTAGTAATGAAGGGCCAGTGACTCATCGACATAAATGTGACATAAAGTTTGATATTACATAAAGAGAAAGCAAAATGAAGTGGCATAAAGCTTGATATCTTCAGTAGCCCGCGCATGTGTTGCTACGACACTTGGCGATAGAGTTAGTCAAAAAGTCTTGGAAGCTACAGTGCCTTTGCATGTGATGCAGCAGGAGCTGAAGCTTTTGATAATTGATGATGTCATGGTTTGATAATGTTGATGCGAAAGGTTTTTCCAGATTATTTCTTGGATTTACCCTTCTTCTTGATAGTGGATTTTGAGGGAGATTGTTTGATAGGTGGGAGGATTCTATAGTAGTCATCTTCATTTTCATCGCTCAAATTGACTGAGTTGAAGCTTTCTGCTGAGGAGTAGGAGTCCTCTCCGGATTGTTGATCATGTTCTGAGAGAGGTTCCAGGGCTTGCAAAAGCTGCATTTTTAATTCTTCTTTTGATGCTGCTGATGTAAGTTTTGATAAATTTCGGCTTTTTTGGAGCTGGAATTGGGGTGTTGTTGCAGATATCATGGCAGGATTTTGTTGAAAGTATTTATCAATGGCGGCAGGGGTCACCCTGTCAATTTTGAATTGATCCCACCATTTTACTTTGAATCGTCGTACCAAAGAAGAGATGGCTGGGCCTTAATGGACATATTCCCATTGGATTATCCATGCTAGGGAAAATGTTTTAAAGAAATACAAAAAATTAGGAAATCTGTTCATAGAGTGGGTTGATGGAATTTTGAATTTGGCATGATAAATCTGGAGGCCTTGAAGGGCTGGTTTGGGAAGGACGTCAAGGACCGGCCCAAACATGTTCCACCATTCTGCAAACCAGACGGGAATGACTTGGAAAATTTGTTGTTGAAATAAAGCATCCATGAGTGTCTGAATGTTCTATTTTGATGAAAGCAAGCTTGATACCAGGCTTGTCTATAATCCCAATAGTTATAGGTTGATGGAACAAAGTGTTGGGAAAATGGACGAGTTTGGTTGGGATGGGTGGCCCAATTGTCAATGGTAAGGATTTTTGATATTTGACAGGTTGTGTAGGCAATTCGGGTTTGGTCAAATCTGTCTGGATAGTGTTTGAAGGATACTGATTCAGTATCAACAAGGAAAAATTTATAAAATTGTTAGGTTTTCAAAGGGTTTGATGTCATGAAATGTTTGTTTGATATGTAAATCGATTGAAGGAATTCATGGGCAGCTTGATAATCTGTTGGATCGTTGAAAGGGTTTGGAACTTCATTTTGAAGTGCTGTGATAAGTTAAATTTGGGGCTTTTCAAAATATGGTGATTTTGTTGTTGGAGAAATTTGAGAAATTGGAGTGGGATTTGTCGATACCGCCTTGTTTTGATGAAGAAGGAATGGGGCCAAGAGCCACCATTGAGGAAGAGGGACGTGCTGCCACCTCTTTTGATTTGTTGGAGCTGTGACTGTTTGAGCGAAGCTCTAGTAACTTGCTTGGCTTAATAGTTTTTGCTGTTGAGCTTCTTCTTCTGCAAGCTGGTTGTACCAGTTTGAGGCAGAAAATGGTTATTTTCTGGGGATATTTGTTGATAGGCTTGATATAGGTGTTGCTGTTGGGGTATTTGGATTAATGGATACCATGGCATATGATGCCTTGGTGGTTATTGGTTGGGTTTGATAAGAAGATACGGGTTTTGTAGTTTTAGGAGGCATGGTTTCCCTGCAAGAATTCACGGGTGAGGAAGTCAGGGATAGAGTTTGCTTCTCCTTTGATGTATTCAATTTTACAATAAAAAACTGACAAGATTGCTTGCCACCTTGCAAAGATCTGTTTTGATGCCATGTTTTGAACATCTTTTTGCAAAACATGTTTGGCAGCTTTGCAATCAATGCGAATTAGAAATTCTTGGTTTAATAAATCACTTCAAAATTTTTGAACACATAATATAATAGATAAAATTCCTTTTTTAATAGTGCTATTGTTCCTTTGGGCATTGGTCCAAGTCCTTGAGGTAAATCAGACTAATTGCTCTTGATGATGACATTGCAGACGTTGTTTAAGAATACCACTATATCCTAGGTCTGATGCATCTGTTTCTACAATCGTATATGCTTGTGGGTCAGCTAAATGCAGACATGGAAGAGATTTGATATGTTGTTTGAGTTGTTTAATGATTTGTGTATGGTTTGTGACCCTGGAGGAGGGTTTTTTTTTAAGTCTTTCTCTTAATGGGGCAGCAATGATACTGAGTTTTTGATAAAATTCAGAGACGTAATTTAGGCTTCCTAAAAATCTCTCGAGTTGTTGTTTATCTTTGATTTTATAAAGAAATTTATTTGCAAAATCTAATGCTCTTTCAATTGGAGTAATTGTTCCTTGGTCAATGTAATGTCCAAGAAATCTTTCTTTTGTTTGAAAGAGATTTATTTTTGTTAGAGAAAGCACTAAGCCATTTTTCTTTATGATATAAAGAAATGTGTTTAAATGCTTCCAATGAGATTGAATATTATGTGAAAAGATTAATATATCATCAGTATACACTATTGCGAAATCAGTATAAGGATTAAATATATCATTTATAATTTTTTGGAATTCACTTGGAGCATTTTTAAATTCAAAAGGCATAACATTCCATTCGTACTGTCCAAATGGTACTGTAAATGCCGTTTTGTATTTATCTTGGTCAGATGTCTGGATCTGCCAAAATCCAGATTTAAATCGAATTTTGAAAATATTCTAGCATGTACAAGTCTTTGAAGGAGGTCTTGCTTATTAGGGATTGGATATCTTACCCATTGCAAGACATCATTTAAGGGCTTGTAATTAATTACCAGTCTTGGAGTTCCCCTTTCTATTTCTGCATTTTTATTTACATAGAAAGCTGCACAACTCCAAGGAGATTTTGATGGTCGTATTAGTTTTTATCTAATAAATCTTGAAATTCTTTTTTACAATAATATCAGAGTTCTTGATTCATTTGTATTGGTCTTGCTTTTGTTTTAATGTTTGATTCATGAAAATCTTTGATATAAGGGACACAATATGTTGTTTTCTATTCCAGAATGAATTTGGAATAGTGGAAGAAACTTCCTTGGTTATTTTATCCTTAAAACGTCCAATTGCTAATTGCAACTGACTATCTTCAAGCTGTTTTTTGATTTGTTGGTTTAACTTTTCTTGTTTAAGGAATATTAAATGTTTTTCTTTTGATATTATTTTTGATATATTGTTTATTTGAGTTTTATTTATTGTAATATTTTTAAGGACATTTAAGTCTTTGATGTTCGGGGGATTGATGAATTCAAATATGATTTCTTGGTCAAATATAAAATCAAACCAAACCAAACCAAGCCTTTTCCCACTAGGTGGGGTCAGCTATATGGATTTAACGACGCCAATCAAATCTGTTGTGGGCCATGTCCTTTGTTAGATTCATAGAGATAAGGTCATATCAAATTGTTTCTTTCCAACTTCTCTTAGGTCTCCCTCTCTACAAATATATTTGTAGAAATTCCTCTGGGAGATACTGTCATTGGTTGGAGAAGGTTTAAGAAAGGTGTCCCTAATATTACCACTCTGTTCAAATCTTTTACCAAAATAAATGGAGTTTTAATACAAATCCTTGGTTACATATATGTGCATTTGTTAACTTATATTTGACTCTTAAAGGCATACTATTGGCAGATGATAGCCATTCTTTTGTGGTTTCAAAATATTTCATTGGCACTAATCCCTCTTGGATGCAATTGAGATCAGCACTAGAGTCAAATAGTGCAGTTGTAGTGATAGTATATTCTTTGTTGATCACAATTTTTAATTTGACGTTCCATTTTTGATAGAATATTTGAGTTAATAGAAAAATATCATCTATTTTATGTTCAGTTTCACAGTTTTGGGAAGTAACAGGTTCAGATGTTGAAGTATTAGCTGGTTGTTGGGCTTTTAGGATTAATATTTGACTTGTTAAATCTTGTATTTCAAGTTTTGATATTCCTATTTCATTCTTGAGAGTTCTTATTTCACATCTGATTTCTTGGATATTAGATTTAATTTCATCTATTGGAATCTTTTGAGATTTGTGAGGCTATTTAGCATTTTTTAATATTGAATCAAGGTTATAAGAATTTTCTAAGATTTTTTCTTTATTCTTTTTGGTTTGTTGAAGATTTTCTCTGAGTTTTAACAAGTAATTCCGTTTCAGAAGAGGGTCTTCAATATCTTCAATCATTTCCATAATTTGTTCTTGTTCTCTTATAATAACATTACAATGACAATTATTCTTGATAGTTGTACTGCTTGATGAATTATCAGGTATGTCTTGGTTAGATTCATCTGATGATATGATATTATCTATTTCAAAGTCATTTTGGGTATTTAATGGTTCTTGTTCAGATTTAGAACTTGCTAACATTAATATTTCTAGTTGTTTTTTGGGATATTCATCAATATCTAATGAGTTTATTTTATTTTTTATTGGACATTTGTTTCTAAAATGTCCAAGTTTTCCACATTTGTAACATGTTGGTGGTGTTTTCTTGTTATGAACGTACTTCTTTAATTTTTTCTTTTGCCATGATTGTTATGTCTTTTATATTGTTATGTCTTGTTTAAGTTGAATTTGTCTTTTATTTTTATAATAAGGTCTTGATGTAAATTGTCTCTTGTGTTTTTTACGTTTTCTTGATGGAGGTATATTTTGCCTGACTAGGCCAAATTGTTCACAGAATGTGCCTAGTTCTTTATGTGATTGAGTTAATTCTCTTTGTATTCTTTGATTTAATTGGAAATTAGTGCATATTTCAAATGCTATGTCTTTTATTATATCGGATATATCTGGGAAGGTTAATTGTTCGTAAGGTATAATCCACCATTATGTTCTCTTGATCGGGTTTTTACCTTTTCGACAAATAATCTTTGTAATCCATCAATAAATTTTTCTTTCCAGAATGGGAGGCGTTGGTCGTCTCTCATCCCTAGTTTTTTAAAAATGTTTCTTCATACCAGTGGTAATCTTGTAGTTTTGGACATTTAAGGTTTGTTAAGATTATCGAGGACCTTTCTTCAATTTTTGATGTGCTCCCTATAAAATATTTGACAATAGAAAATATTAGAGTATTAACAGCATCCTCTACTATTGTTGGATTATTCTCATCATCTTCAATTTTGATAGGTTCGTTATATTCATCTGTTTTGATCGCATTTAATATGTTATCTCTTTCTATTTCGGTAAGATATTTATCCCACCAAGTCTCAAGTCTGCCAGAAAATCCTGAGATTAAGATTTCTTCGACTGCTCTATCAGAGCATTTTTTTTTTCTTTTTATAAGCACTAGCAACTATAGTCATTTCTTGAAGTTTGTTAATTTTTTGATATTCTATTAACCCATCTAAATTCCACTTATAGATTCTTGTACCTTTAAAGAATTGGGTTGGTTCAACTAATTCTTCAAACTGTTGGTCAGGAAAAGATGGTCTTGGATAATAGTTTTTTGATTGCTTTATGTTATGTTTGTTATGATTCCACTTAGCCATGCTTAATGTTTGATCTTGAGGGGTGAATGCTTCTAATATTTTTTCAACTTCTGTTTCAGATAGTTGGGATAAAGTATGGATTACTTTGATTCTTGTTGATGGAGTTGATGTTTCGGGCGTTTCCGGAGCGACTACAAATGTTAAAGTAATTTGCAGTTTTGTAATTTTCTGATCAATTTCTTGTATAAAATCTTTATCTTTTAATTGGTTATTGATTTTCTTGGGGATTTCATGAGGAATAAAAAGAAGTTGAATACTTTGATAAGAAGTTTGGCTTGATTCAGACTCTGTTTCATGGAGAGTCGTTTTAATTCTATTTAATTGATCATTTATTATTTTGAGATTTTGATTTGTAAAGTTATTCTGTTCCATTATTTTTTGTACATCTTTTGATGTTACATCAGAATCTGATGGAGATTTCAATTTATACGGTAAGGCTTTTATTGATGTATTTCTATAAGGGATCGAGATTTCTTCATGAGGTGGATGAATAGATTGTTTAGTGCCATCAAGTGTGTTCCATTGTTGAGTTTTTTGTGTAACATTTATTTCTTTTGGAAAAGGATATTTTATTGAATTGTTTGATGCATAGATCTCGAACCAGTCGAAGAATCTAAAATGTGTTTTATAATTTTGAACATATTTATAAAATCTTTCTCTTAAAGGGATTCTTGTTCTTTCATCAAAATTTGATAGAAACCATTATCTTTTGTGAGTATTTTTAGGAGATTCAAAGTCTTGTTTTAATATTTTTTTGTCCATAATAAATTCTCTGTCTATGATAAAGATATGAGGATCATCTTGCATTTGAGATTGGGTTGGAGACATATGGGAAGATTTATCATCTTCATCTTTTTCTTGTTGGTTTATTTGATCTTGATAAACGGGTTGGGGTATAAATCTATCTCTTACTCTATTTATTTTAAGGGGTTCATAGTTGTTTGATGTAGGAACGGAAGAGCAAGAAGATCTGTGTGGTGTAAAAGATTCTTTTGGATATAGTGTGGAGGCTGTTCGGAGAGACTTAAGGTCTTTTTCTTTTTTGATTCTTAAATTTAAGAATCTGGAAGATGAGAACTTTAGTCTAAAAGTTCTATCCGGAAATTCTTGAATTTGATGAAGTGTTTTATTTTCTACTATCGGGGCAGGCACTTGATCTTCAAGTTCGCACTCTGATGGAAGATTAATATCATTCCATACTATAGTCTGTGGGACTATTAGGTTGGAATTTTCCTTTTGAGTTTGGAAAAATATTGTTTCTCCCTTAGGACTTATGGTTTTAACATTGGGATCCATAAGGGTTGTCATGGTTTTATAATGAATTTGATAGATAACGGCAAAAGGAATGTTTCCTGGTTCCATATCATAACCAGAGGTTTGGATTTTTAATACAAGAGAGTTTAATATTCCAGAATCATGTAATGAAACCGGATAATTTGGAAAACAATTGAAATATATTGGACCATTATGCAGACTTGTTTCAATGACACCTAGCAAGGAGTCTTGAAATTTGTGATGTCTCTGATCTCTAAGACAAAGCAAGATAGATGTATTTAACCCACTACGGGTCAAGGATTGGATAGCTACTTGGACTAATCCAAAATGGATATTAGAGTATTTTTCTTGATTTTTTTGATAATTTTCGAAAATTGACAGGGTGACCCCTGCCGCCATTGATAAATACTTTCAACAAAATCCTGCCATGATATCTGCAACAACACCCCAATTCCGGCTCCAAAAAAATCGAAATTTATCAAAACTTACATCAGCAGCATCAAAAGAAGAATTAAAAATACAGCTTTTGCGAGCCCTGGAATCTCTCTCAAAACATGATCAACAATCCGGAGAGGACTCCAACTCCTCAGCAGAAAGCTTCAGCTCAGTCAATTTGGGCGATGAAAATAAAGATGACTGCTATGGAATCCTCCCACCTATCAAACAATCCCCCTCAAAATCCACTATCAAGAAGAAGGGTAAATCCAAGAAATAATCTGGAAAAACCTTTCGCATCAGCATTATCAAACCATGACATCATCAATTATCAAAAGCTCCAGCTCCTGCTGCATCACATGCAAAGGCACTGTAGCTTCCAAGACTTTCTGACTAACTCTATCGCCAAATGTCTGTAGCAACACATGCGCGGGCTACTGAAGATATCAAGCTTTATGTCACTTTTATTAAAGTTGAAATTATTTTGCTTTCTCTTTATGTAATATCAAACTTTATGTCACATTTATGTTGATGAGTCACTGGCCCTTCATCACTACCCGACAAGGGAAACACTGTGGCCAGATTCTCCTTCAGGGCTTCTCTCTCCGTTATAAAAGCAAGGATTTTCTCCTTGTTCGAGGAGAGTATTTTTTTTTTATCCCAAAATCCTCAAAAAACTTGTATCACCTTCCCTACCAAAAAACCCTTCTCCATCTCTACTGATGTATCAAGTTTTTGGGGAAGATCATAATATATAAACATTAATATTCCTAGTTGTTTTTTGAGATGTTCATCAATATCTAATGAGTTTATTTTATTTTTTATTGGACATTTGTTTCTAAAATGTCCAAGTTTTCCACATTTGTAACATGTTGGAGGTGTTTTCTTATTATCAACGTACTTCTGTAATTTTTTTCTTTTTCCATGATTGTTGTGTCCTTTTAAAAGGTTTTCTGTAAAAGTTGTCTTGATTAGGTTGAATTCGTCTTTTCTTCTTATAATAAGGTCTTGATGTAAATTGTCTCTTGTGTTTTTTATGTTTTCTTGATGGAAGTATATTTTGCCTGACTAGGCCAAATTGTTCAATGAATGTGCCTACATAAATCTTAATCCGGGTAGGATTAGGAGAGTTAATTACATAGGAAGTTCTTTTCTTATTTGCTTATTGGTCGCTGTTGTAACCCTACAAATACCCTCTCGGGTGGCAGCTAGGGTTAACGTTTTCTGAGATGAAAAACGAAAAGCCCTAATTACATAAGAAGGTATATTCGGGAATACGGTAGAAGGCTAAAGGTTAAGATCGAGCAGTCGAATCGAAGTCGTCGAAAGCTTTGTCTAATGGATCTATCGAGATCAAACCAGAGAGATCTCAAAGGTATGATCTTGTTTTCATAGAGTAGATCTGTAAAAAAATTTTATATTAATTATAAAAACTATAGCCGTGATCATGGGGTTTTTCGCGTTCCTCAACAAGCACTTCGTTCTAGATGATTTCATGAATCAGTTTGCCTTCTTGAGTTTGCAGGGGGATGTTTGAATATTCCCTAATATATGTTCTCTTTACTTATATAGGTTATAGCATATCTTGTATATTTTGTTATCTTGTATAGATAATTCGTAGGATTATAAATGGGTGTACATTCTACAAATTCAATACATGGAAATCGTTATTTTTCTCTGGAATTTTATTTCTCTTATTATTCTATCAATCATACACATAAATATCATACTTTTAACATAGTTTAATCATTAAACTTATCAAGAAAAAAAATAAAAAATATTTATTAACTCAGCTCTTCATTTATTTACCAAAAAATAAGCAAATATTGTAAAATAGTGAAGAAGATTTTTTGTTACAAAAATTAATAAATAAATAAAGAATGGGCAATAGATATATATAACATATAAAAATAATGACAACATAATGGTACTATATGATAAACCAAGCAATTTGGACAATGGGACTAGTCGTTTTTGCATTTTATTTTTAGAACATGCAACACAGATATACAAAAAAGAATAAAAAAATTTAAAAATATCAAAGTTAGGAAAAGTTAGAATTAGGAGAATTTAGAAGCATAAAGTAAGTACGAAAAATGATATTACAAAATATTAATTAATTAATTATTGTAGAGTATATATGATTATTTTATGAAACAGAGAGTGCTTAAAAAAGAATAATAAACATGTACAAAATTCATGAAATAGTATGAAACTAATCTTATTTCATTTATGACTTGATCTTAAGAAACAAAAAAGACTAAATTGAGATATAAACTAAAGAAAACAATATTATTAAAAAATTAATGTACAAAATTTTGTACTGCAATTATATTATATTAAATATTTTTTTTATTTTTTATAAATTTAATTCTGCTCCCTTGTGCACATTTATATATAGTCATTCAAAAATCGGCATGTTAATAAGCCACACATAAATGTAGCAATTCATATATACATATATATATTAACATTTATTTTTTTTCATATAAAATTTCTAATTAGCTAAATACATAAGATAAATTTAAGTATTTTAATTTACTTTCTTGCACTTGACTTGAAACTCCCTTCATTATTCTCCTCTTCCACCACATCCTTGTTTGCATTTTTTAGACCAAATATATATATATTTTTTTTTGCATTTCTTGGACCAAATATATATATATATATATTTTGTTTTTGTTTTGGGTGGCTTTGTAATACTTCATCTAGGTATGGCAATTTACGGGTATCCGTTTGATTCCGATTAGATAAGTGTTGTTATTTTGAAATTTTACAGGCAATGAGGAGGGTTAAATGTAGGGTATGAGTTCAAGGATGATAAAGATAGTATACTCGATGAGAATTAGTTGGACGTAACTTGATTACCCTAATTATCGGGCAACCAGTAAGTATTACCCGATTATTACCTAAACCCACACCAATTACATGTTCATTAGGTACCTAACAAGTATTACCTGATTACTTGTCCAAATTACTTTGTTACCAGTCTAAATAATTTATTTTAGACTTAGGATTTGGTTCTCGATGTACGGATGTATAAACAAAAATTCTTTATTTTTTTTTTAACTTGATTATAGTATAAGAGTAAGATGAGATAAAATATGTGAATTTTTTTAAGTTTTATTTTTATAAAAGTAACATAATAAATTTTACCAAGTAAAAATATTAAAACACTTTTAGTTAACTATAAGTTTTTTAGTCAATTAAGATGTAAAATTACTTATTAAGTTATTGTATTTAAAGAATTTTTTTAATCCTTATTCTTGATCTATTCACTTCATACTTGAAGCTAATGGCACTACAAGAAAAGAAGGTTATCGTGACAAGTTTTTTGTGAAAATAAAAATATTGTCATAAATATATGGTCATTGGTGACAATATTTTTTGTTGTCACAGAAAACAAATTTTAAGATTGTTTTTGTGACAAGTAACATAAATTGTCACTAAAATATTAATATTTAATAACAAAATTATTTTATTGCCATTGAATCTCATCACTAAAAGTAATAAAAAAAATTTAGCGTCAAAAATTTATTATTTTGGTAGAATAAACATTTTTTTATCATGACAAATTTTATTTTTTGTCACTGAAAATATTTAGTGACAAATTTTATTATCACACAAGCAAAGTTTTACAAATAATTATTAAGATCATGTTTTGTAATATTTATATTTATTGTTCTTTTATATTTACAAATTTTTGAAAACAGATAATAAAATATATTTGTTAGATCTTTTTTTTTTGTTTCCAAAAAATGAAAATTTAGTAAAAAAAAGTCTTTTATTTTTTTTGTTATAAATATTTTTCCAATTTTAGGACTCTGCTCATTTTTATTGTATCATATTAAAATAAATTATTTTATTCAAATATTTTTTAAACTAAAATTATTTTTAATAAATAATATATTTAAAAATTTATTTAATTTAATTTAATTCATTTATGAAATAAACAATATAATTCAAATAGTTTAAAAATTATTATTAATTTAAATTGAATAATTATTATTAATTTTTAATTATTATAAAATTGTATAATTTTTTAGATATTCTTAATTATTGTTAGTTTAAATAGTAAATTTCATTTGAAATATATTTTCTTTAATTAATTTAGTAAATAATATAATTTTATTAATCAATTAACTTAAAAAATAAATAATATATTTAAACTTGATAATTAATTAAAACATCAATATTCAGTGACAAATATATTTGTTATTAAGAAAGTTAGGAGAAAAATCGACACAAAAAAAAAAATATCATTTTGACGGGATCATAAATTTTTATTGTGACAAATTTTATTTTTCATCCTAATAGTGACAAGTTTTATTGTCACATACACAAAAGTTTACAATTAGTTATTAAAAGTTTAGTCAATATATTAAATGTGAGTCTGTTGCACTCAACTGATTCTTTCTTGAACTACACTTTTCTTTTTGAGTAGTTAAAATTATAATTGTCCCTCCTCGTTCTAGCATGTATTTTGTATAATTATAATATCATAATTACAATTGCTTTAAAATTCAATCTCAAACATAATGATAATGCTATAAATAACTCTATTTTATACTAAAAAATATTCTTATAGACAAAATATAAAGAATATAACTCACCAAAAATTAACTTAATAAAATTGATTTTATTTTTTATGTTTTTTGAAAAACGCATTTGTCATATAAATTTAAAAAAAAATCATTTATGACGTGTGAATAACTTTACTATGACAAAAATTTTTAAATATAATTTTTTTAACTAAGTATGTCCTGTTATAAGAAATTAAATAAGTTTTTAGAATATTGAAAATTGTGATTTGTATGATAAATATTTTTTTTTTTAAAAAAGTTCATATATACTTGTACTAAATGATTTGAGATTGATGATAAAAGTTTAAATGATAAAAGTATGTGAACAAAAATAGATGAAATAAATTAATTTTTGATTTAATTTTGTTTGAAAATGAAATAAAATAAAAGTTAATTTTAATATACTATTAAAAAAATAAATATAAATAAATTATTTTAGACTTTAAAATTTTTTGTAAGTCTCTTGTATCAAACTAAAGCTAAGATTAGTTGTCTAACTTTATAAATACCTATTTATGAGCATAATTATGTGGTTTTAAATTTTTTAAAAAAGATAGTTAAAAGATGATTTTTTATTTTTATGTAATAACAAAATTATAGAATAAGTGTAAAAAATTATTTGTTGAGTGAAAATAAGTTTAACCTTAATTAAATTTCAAAATCTTAATTAAACCCATATCCAACCCTTCACCTTCTTAAGCTGCTTCCCCTCATTCTTCCAAAACTCCTAAATCAAAATATAGCGCCTCTATGTTTTAGCATCTCGTCATTGACGATGGTTCAACTCCTTAATCCACCTCGAACACAGTAACTACCGGTACTTGCATCGCTCTGGTTGTTACCTCTCGTTGACAAGCATGGCCGTTGATTTCCCTCCCTTCTCTCTCTAGGTCCACTCTTCTCCCTTCTCTTTCACCCCATGTGTATGTTTATATATACATGAGAACCCCTATGATTTATTTGCATGTATATATATTCATTTTGTTTTAATTTTTGAGGTTTCCTGTTATGTTCTGAACTCCATACACACACATACATATATATGTATATAAGGATAAATAAATCAAATTGTAAAATTACTTACTACCTTAGATTTTTTTTCCTTTTTCTTGGGATTTGACGTATGTCATTCTAACCAACAAGAGAAAAATATAAGTTTATGATGTATTCAAGTAACCCTTGTAATCGTTTTTTACGTAACACTATTATTCTTTATATACATACATTCCATGCTAAATTAAATTAATGAAAAAAATTAAATCACACAAATGATTGAAATTAAGTGATTGGAATCAAATTGTTGAAAACTTAAAAATGACACTAAGGAGTCATGGGATAAAAAAATTACCCGAGTTGTTTTGAATATATAGACAAAGGAGTTTTGCTCCATGAAAAGTAACTCCTTAGCCATGTAGGCTTTAAATAGTTCTCATTTTCTCAATGATTAAGTGCTCAATGATCAGATTGGCCATGTTGGAGTAGTTTATTGTCAGAATAGGAATAATATTTTAGTTGGACTGCTTTACTTTCTACATTGAGGTGCAAAGTCATTGAGCCTAGAACCATTGTAAGAGACTTCCCTAACAACTTGAATAAATTATTTGTGATGAACTTTTTTTAATTGTCGCATATTCATGTTTTTTTACAGTATTTTTACATACAGTTTTTTTATTCTATGAATTTTTTTTGTGCAATTTTTTTATTCTGTGTAATTATTTTTACCGTATTTTTTTTGTGCAGTTTCTTTTTTCGTATTCTCTGTGCAGATTCCCTTGACCCAAATTAGGTAAGAGTCAAGCCTACTTTTTCTTTTTCAAATTTGAAAAACTATAACTTCACTTGTGTTTGAATTGGGCACGCTTGATGTAAATATTACAGATACTTATTTTGTCTTTCTGTGTTTAATTTTTATTTACTTATTTCACTGGACACTTGATAATATGGATAATTTGGATGTACGCCCAGGAACGAAAGGATTTTTAGTTGCAAATATTTTCTATTATATCTTAATCGCTAATTGTAATACACTATTTATTAGGTACAAACATCATTGGAGTACTATAAAACTTTTTATTGACTATTGTTACGATAGATTTATGTATTGGTGATATTTAAATATTTATTTAAATTATGCATTTTATTTATGTGAATTTTTTTATTGAAAGTTTTTTATGAGCTAGAAGTAACATTAAACTTGATGTTCTCGAAAATTTTGAATTATGCAATTTAAATGTGAAATTATAAATTATGTATAGTGACAAAGGGACATGTTGAAAGAAAAATAATTGTGTTGTCAATTATTCAAAATTATGAAATTACAATTATTCAAGGTTATGTTGTCATCAAGCACATTACTTTGGTCACTAGCTATAATTATTGTGACAATGATTTCATTCGTCACTGTTATATACTTTTACTAACAAGATATAATATTTCATTGATAATGATTTTTGTGGCATTGCAGTCACTTGTCACTATTATATAGTTTTATTGACAATATATATTGCCACTATAAAGATACATTTTTAAATTTGAAAAAAAAAAAAAGAAAATTCTAATAACGATAACCTTATAGGATTTTGTGACACGATTTAATGTTACTAAATATGTTAATCAGTAATAGGTTTTAGTTGTCATTTTGTGACGACTTGCGCTTGTCATTGAAATTTAGCTTTAGTAAAAATAACAAAATTTCGTTATATTAGGTTTTAGTGACGGGACTATAAGCAACAACATTCAGTCATCACTAAAATCGTCACTAAAATTTCTCTATGACAAAAGCCACACCTTCAGTAACGACTTTTGTTGTTACTAAAACCACATTTTCTTGTAGTGTGGGTGCCCGATTACCTGATAGTTATTCAATTACCTGATGTGTTATGGGATGGTAGCCAATTAAAAATAATCGTCGGGTACTTGCCTCGGTCGAGTATTTTTTCTTACTTGAAAGATTCAGGGATGGTATGGATAATACTTGACCTCGATCCCGTGAATCTATGATGACTTGTATTTTGAAAAATAATATTTTATTTTTAAATACATTGAGATTTGGTTTAGCACAATAGTTTTACGAGAATTAGTGAACTTGGAGGTGTTTTTGGTGAACATTTATTCGATAATAACTTTTGAACCATATATAGTTACTAGGGTTATTATACATTTTCAAAAGATAATTTCAAGCCCGACATCCTAGCAACAGGATTCACCTGGTTGAGGTCATTTTTTTTTTTGGTCAAATTCCCTTATATTTAGATTTGGTTTGAAACTCAAAATTTGGCTAAGTGAGGATTTCTCTCGAGACCTGCCCTTGGAGTACGTGCACACCTCTTAGGTCTGTGTGCCCAGGGATGTCTGATATGTGTCGGCTTTAGTCTTCTATTTTTTGGATTTTTGGCTGACCTCTCTTAATTCCTTGAGCCGCACAACCTAAGCCTGTGCTGAGCCTTCCAATCTCATCATTCTTGCCTTTTGTCTTCTTTCCCTCTTAAGCATTACAATCTATATATACGTGTATTTTGTAAATATGTGTGGGTTTAGGTTCTTGATAGAGAAACTGACCGAGGGAGAGAACGAGAAATAGAAGTTTTGAGGGAGAAGTTACTTCAAATTGAGTTCCAATACCTTTTTAGAAGTTCAATTATTGTTAGATTGAGTGCATTGAGAGGATTATTCGATGCTAGGAGGTGTGAATCAACCGTGGTGGGTTTTCGATGTGTACCCTGGTTCTAAAAAACTATTCTTCCTTCGTGAGGTCAATGAGGTAGGGGTTGTTTGCTTCTTTACATGATGTATGATTGTTTTGGGTTGTGCTTAAATTTATTGTATGGTTTGTATTGTTATATTGATTGATTGTTATGTAGCCATAATGAAGATTTATTCATGTATATTTGCATATTTGTGAACCAAGGTATAAAATGAACTTTTTAAATCCCATTCATGCGTTTTGGTTGGTAAATTGATAAATTGATGATATGGATATGTTCACATGATGATAAGAATTGAAAACATATATAAACGTGTGTTTTTTTGCTATTGAATTGATGAAAGATGAACTTGGGAAACTAGGAACAAAAAAAAAAAAAACAATCTGCACCTATTGCCCTTCATCCGAGCACATGAATCTCTGTGGCCAGGCTCATGCCCCTTGTCCGGGTGCACGAGTTTAAGGCCATGTATGCACCCCTTTATCCAAAGCTTGGATTGTTTTTCCCTTTTTGTATATTATTCCCCTTACTTCTCAATTACAGACATTTAAAGAAGGATTTTATAAAATAAAAGGATATTATAACTAAATAAGGCAGAAGTGTTTATTCAATATTTTGTGGATCATTTGATTAAAGGAAATGATTATTTTTATTTGTAAATGAATTTATGATTTTAAGGAAAGGTATTGGGATTTTCTAAAGTACTCTAACAAAGAATACATGAATTTAAGATAGTTTTGGAATTGAGGTTTCAAAAGAAAAAAACTTGATATGAATGAAAGAAATTTTCTTTATAAGGATTTGAGAACTTAAGTTTTAAAGGAAATATGTTGATTTCAAAAGGATATTTGATTTCCTATGATATTAATAACAAAGTGATTGTGAATGAAACTCTAAATTGAATTTACCTTAATGAAGTTTTCAAATAGGTTTGTTTGAAAGTAAATCTTGGGATTAAGGTTTTCAAAAGTGATACTAGTTAAAATGATGAGGTTTTTCTCAAAGTTATGGACATAAATTTGTTAATAGTATTTCCATGGAAAGAATTCTCATAAATGATATTGGAAACTTAATGCGATTAGCAGAAATATTTCAGCAATCTTAAAGAGAAATAATTAGATAAAAAAACTTGATAATGGGATAAGATATTAAGTATATATATTCAACTTTGAATTGTAATTAGTGATGGATGCGTTGGTGTTAAGGGTGTGATGAGATAATATTGAAGTATTGAGATTAATGAATGCAATGAGATGGATTGGACTATGATGTTCTACAGAGGATTATAATGTCTTGTTGATTAATGGTTGTGATGCTATGTGATAGATATTATGATGCGATAATAAGTGGTGTGGGATGTTACATTGTTGGTCATTATGTTTGGTCGGAAAGGTACTATTAAACATGGAGTTTATATATCTAAAAGAATGAAAGTCTAACCTCCACAAGGTTGGTTATCGTTTTTTATTAGCTAGTAAGCCACAAAACATATTTGGAATGCCTTCACAGCGTAAACACCTGCGACGGTGTAAGTTAGACTGTTTTCGCAGCGTAGACACCTGTGTTGGTGTAAGTTAGACTATCTTTACGGCATAGACACCTCTAATGGTATATTGAATACCTCCGTGGCGTAAACACCTATGATGATGTAATTAGACTATCTTCGTAACGCAGTGTACCTGTCCCATGTGTTGGCACGTGCTTGAGTTGGAATTGAGCATGGGCATTGAGTATGGTTGTGTTGGTGGGGATTAAGTCTTGAAGTTAAGTGTTAGTATTGTTGTGAGTATTGTTATAATAAATATACAATAAGATGACAGATGAACATAAGACTTAATAAGATAAGAATAAGGAACTGATAATGATAATTTATGATAAGATGGTTTTAATGGGTTTTTGATTGACGTAATTATTTGATGCTATGATTTGATGTTTTCATTGATTTGCATGATATATGATTAACATGTTTATGTAGTACCATGTTAGGGCATGTGCTGCATGCTTGTGTGCTTGTGTGTATGGTGGACACACGTGGACTAGTGCTCACCTCCTTATAGTTGTGGTTTCAAGTTCAGAGATGGGTCTACATCTTTTGATTTTAGTTATTCACATGTCATCCTTATGTGCCATCGATAGAATGGCAAGTTATATTAATTACAATAATTTGAATTAGGTTGTATTTATATTATGGAGCATTGTTGCCATTTATGATTGTCGCTTAGTTAGGTTTTATTTTACTCTAGTTGTGGTTTGACACTGATCAGGGTTATGGTTACATGATTGGATGTGTATCGTATGATGCGTTTGGGGTTTGGTGTCGCATCCTCGAGTTTCAAGACCCAAGGTGTGACAAATTTGATCGGTTGCCATCCCTAACTCCATCCATGGAATTTTTCAAAGGATTTTAACAGATTTTCTCTGGATTTCGTTTTATAGCCATAAATGATAAGGTTGTACATCATTATCATCATTATTATCTCTAACTGCAAATTTTGCTTCTTACAGGAACAAACTCAAACGGGTGTTCAGAAAATTTGATGTATTTGATATTAATCTTGATAAGGATGGAGGAAAAAGAGAAGAACCAAAGACTTTGTAAGCCACCAGACACCAACTTTTTCCTTCTGTGGGGTAGTACCAAGAGACTCTAATGTGTGACGTTCAAAGGTGTAGAAATCTCTGACCCATTTGCTGATGGTATTTGTTAGAGAATCACATCTCGGGTTTTCACCACTACATCTGAGAAAGAGGTGTTGTTTGTCTGAAGCTTTATGGAAGTTTGTCGAGCAAAAAGAAAGAGAATTTCGTGGCACGGAACCCACATGCTGATGCTCACGATTTCAATAGGCATACCAATGAACTATAGTGGATAAGCACTAACTTGGAATTGAATTATAGCTCCCAAAGTTCTCATTGTGCCCAAATAAATATTTTTTAAAGATAAATTCCATCATAGACCAGGGTCGACTTAAATGTAACCGTTCTAATTTTTTGAAAAGGTCTTGTTGTCCCAAATAGCAACACTAGAGGGGGGTGAATAGGGTTGCTTAAAAAAAAATTTTAAATAAAAATTTCAACCCTTAAAGCAAATATATCAAGAAAAAAAAATAATAAAGAAAAATGGAATGCACTTAAAAAAATATTAAATATTTATGGATGAAAAGTGAGTGCTAGTG
>QLOD02000038.1:12150505-12166869 GCA_003260245.2 Sideroxylon spinosum | reverse complement strand
AGAGTTTGAGTTGTCGTAGTTAATGCGTTGTGATAAGTATCACTTTCTTTTTTTATTTTTTCTTTTTATTTAATTACCAAACTACCCATTTGTCACTCCCTCACAAATTTCAAATACACGCATCACTTTCTCACAAATCTCTCACATATTAATATATTAGTATACATTTTTCACTCCAAAAAGTTGTTTATTTTTTCCTTTGTTTTTTTGTTTCTTATAAGAATTCTTTTTGGGTAGGGCCGGGTGGTGCCACCCCCGGAGGGAGCCTAGGCCTTGCTGATTATTTAATATACTTGGGTCCATTTTTTATTTTGTATTTTTTAAAAATAAAGAAAATAGCTAAAAATGTATTTGGTTACTCATGTTTTCAAAACTTCTTTTAGAAAAAAAGAAAACGGATTTACACATAAAATATAAAATGACAAAAAGTTGTTTTGAATCTTTTTAATTCAAAATAATGAGAGAGACCCAAAATATGAAAAAATGAAAAATGTTAAATTAAATGCGTCTTTTGTATTCTTTAAACATAAATCTTTTATCATAAAATAAAAAATAAAAAACAAAAAGTAGAAATGCAAAAAAAAAGGCCTCGAACATGGGAATGCATATTTATAAGTCAGGGGAGATAGGGATGTAAATGGGTGGAGTACTTGCTCAATTAACGATTACCATTATTAAATCCGTTTAATTTTTTGCTTATCATTGATGTCCCAAACCTGTTTAATTTTTTTAGTTAGAATCCTGAACTCATCCTGTCTCAAGCCCACTAAACTCGTTACAAACCTGCAAAACCTGATTAAACACAATTGGTTTGATTTAAAATAAAAGCAATTAATAACATTACATTGCAAAATTAATATAAATACTGACAAAAACTTTATTTATGCTAATCTCCTTTAAACAATACTATACTTAAAAACTCATCACATAAGTATGACTTTTGTAGATTTAAGTTTTTATAAACAAATAAAGAAAGTTTTTATAATTATCACAAACATCAAGAAAATTATCTCAAACAAGTTGAATACACATATATATATAACACAAAGTTATTTGTATTAGGTTTCGAATTTACTCAAATTTAAACAAGTTTAACACATTTTGGAACTTAACTATTAGGGTATTTTTCAACGAATTTTTAACGGGTGTAGTCGGGTTGGGTTGGGTACCCTCTTGTATCAAACTCGACTCCTCAGTTATTTTTTATTTTGTTATTTTTTTGTTTTTTTTTTTAAATCTCACAATTCATTTTCATCTAAGGGTAAAAAAATACATACTCAACTTATAATAAATGTAGAGATAATTACAATGCAAGTATTGAAGAGAAAAAATCAATATAGTAAAACCCATAAAAAATTGTATTTTTAACCTTCGGATAAAATCAATGGTTGAGATTTAAAAAAGTAAATAAATAGTAGAATAAAAAATAGCCAGGGAGTTAGGCCTGTTCTATTGACATGCTAGGAGATGTTAGTTTGGGAGGTAACGGACGGTAAATTTTACTTGAAGTAAAAATTTAACAGGGAGTAATAAAAAAATTTTATCTTTTTCTCATAACTTGGTAAAATATTACTTTGCACCCCTGTAAAACACTAGACAATATTCTCCTATACATAATTATAGTAGATATATTATAAAATTATTATTTATATAATCAGGTTAAAATTAATTAATTATTAAATGATTTTATCAAAATAATATTTAATTAATAATAATTTATTATTAAAATAATTTATTTTATTTTGTTAGATTAATACTATTAAAATATTAATTTATGACTAAAATTATTTACTTTTTCAAATTAAAGATAATGTTTAATAAATGATAATTACTTATTAAAATAATTTATTTTATTAAAACATTTTGTTAATTGAAAATTATTTCTCAAAATAATAATTTATTAGATTATGTATTGAACAAATATAACTTATTAAATTTAATAATTTATTTAAATAAACTAAAAATATTTGTTTTATTAAATTATTTTATCAAAATAAAAATATTTTTTAACAAATAATAATTCATTATTAAAATTAATTACTATCGAAATATTAATCTGTGGTAATATTAAATAAATTTTCATTTAAAATTTTATTTAATAGTATATATTCTATTAAAATTAATTATTACTAAAATAACAATTATTATAACGGTTTATTTTATTATAATATTTTTACTAAAATTAAATATTTACTTTTATTCTTTTCTGAGTTTATTCTCATATTAAATACAATTAATTTTATTAAGTAATATTTGTTCTTTCAAACACAATTAACTTTTCAATCCAAACATATCGTATTATTCACCGTTAAATTTTTAATCCTATTTTTCAACAATTAGCCGGGAAATTTTTAACCCAGAATTTTAGCTTCGAGCCCGGACCTGAGCAGCAGTAGTTATAGCCTTGTTGGCCCCTCTAGCCAACTCCTCCGCTCGATCAAACTATTTGATCAAAAAGCTTTCGCAGTTATCACTTTCTCCTTCGCTTTACTATTCCTCCTCCGATTTCGATTAAGCAGCTTGCGTTCGGTATCGAGCCTCTACAACACAGTTTATCTATTTATATATATTGTATTTAATTAATCATTTGTTCTCGTTCCATTTTGACCCATTGGAATTCATAGAAATGGCAATGACCATCGAAGGTATGATTCTCTCTCTGGTCTCTGCAATCATGAATTGGATTTAGGATTCGTTCAACCCTAGCCTCAAGTTGCTGTGTGGAAAATTGAAAACTTGAAGTAAAAGATACTAAACTAATGATTGTAGGAAGTTGATTCGTATGTTTTTAATTAGAAGGTCTATTGCTTGAACTTTGGTGCTTAATATATTTTGTGGGTTTGGACTGGAGAATCTAGAACTGAGTTTGCAGGGTTTGGAGGGACAATTGAAATCAGAAAGAGGGGTGGGTTGATCACGTGTTAGGGTTTTAGTATACGTATGAATGAACATGCATGGAACCAGTGGGCGTTAAAGTTCATGATTTTGGATTCTGATTTTTCTATACTAATGTCTTATGAACCTCCAAACTATAAGCGAAATTACCTTTTGATGGGGGCTGTGAATTCTGTTTAGGTGAATTCAGGCTGACATCGCATCATTGTGGTTTTGTTGCAGGCAATTAAGGAGTGAATTTGAACTTACCGTGAATTGTGGCAGAGCTAGGAATTTTTATTTCTCTTTGGT
Source organism: Sideroxylon spinosum (assembly GCA_003260245.2). NCBI lineage: Eukaryota > Viridiplantae > Streptophyta > Magnoliopsida > Ericales > Sapotaceae > Sideroxylon > Sideroxylon spinosum. Next base: position 12,163,683 of record QLOD02000038.1, on the reverse strand, counting down.
GTGGGGTGTAATGTATCGTAACAATTTATATATGTGTATATGTACTACTGAATTGAAAACTTAACATGACATGCTATGATTTTTTTTTTTTTTTCATTTTTCTGGAAAGGCAACCCTTGAGCGGGACGAATTAGATTGTCTCTAAAAAGTTCTGAGTAAAAAAGATCAATCCAACACCAAAGCCAAAACTGACTATGAGATAAAGTGTGCCAAAAATACGATCAATACTCAACGAATAAGGTGCAAAATCATAGTAGCAGTATAAAAGGTTAAAAACTTGATAAAATGATGCAATATAAATAAGTGTGATTAATACATGTGAAAGAGAATGATTTATTGGAATACTTGACTTACCCAACTGGGTCGTCTATGATTACATTTATACATGTACAAAAAAGGACTGTTTAGATTACCTATAAGCTAGATACATCTCCCTATATTAAATACAGATTCATTCATCTTCGTATATTAAATACAAATACATGAATGCAGTACAGGTACATGAATACAATTAATGTACATTAACAATAGCACACACCCAAATATATTCTCTATTTCCCAACACTCCCCCAACAAGCTGGAGAATATGCATCTTTCATTCCTAGCTTGGGGATAATTCCTTGGAAAGTTATACCATCAAGACCCTTGGTAAGTACATCAGCGAGTTGGTCTTTGGTCGAAACATAAGGGGTACAAATTAGTCCACTATCCAGCATTTTCGTTATAAAGTTTCTGTCTACCTCAATATGCTTCATTTTGTCATGTTGAACGGGATTATAAGCTATGTTAATGGCAGACTTGTTGTTACAGAGTAATCTCATAGGTCCTTTTCGCTTGATCTTCAAGTCCTCTAAGATTATCTTAGTCCATAGTAGCTCACATATTTCCAAAGCTATTGCTTTGAATTCTGCCTTTGCACTTGACCTTGCTACTACATTTTGCTTGTTACTTCTCCATGTTACAAGATTGCCTCTAAGAAAAGTGCAGTAACCAGGAGTCGATCTTCTGTCAATAAGTGAGCTAGCATAATCTGCATCAGTGTAAACTTCAAGAGCCAATCTATCATTTCTTCTAAACAGAATGCCTTTTCTAGGATTCCCTTTTAGGTAATGTAGTATCCCATTTATTGCCTGCAAGTAAATCTCTTTGGGATTTTGCATAAACTAGCTTACTATGCTTACAACAAACGCAATGTCTGGCCTAGTATGAGCCAGATATATGAGCTTCCCCACTAGTCTCTGATACATTTCTCTATCCCAACCTAATCTTCATTTGCTTCTCCAGGTTTTTGATTTGAGTCAATTGGTCTAGATATTGGCTTGCAAGCCAACTTTCCTGTCTCTCTCAAGAGGTTTGTGACACACTTTCGCTGTGAAATAAGAATGCCTTTGCTAGAATGAGCTACTTCAATTTCCAAAAAATATTCCAGTCTACCAAGTTCTTTTATCTAAAATTCCTTGGCTAGAAATTTTTTTCAAGGCTTCTTTTTCCTTTTCATCGTTTCTTGACATAATCATGTCATTGACATAAACCAACGGAGCTGTTGCTCCCCCTGAATATGAGTGCTTGATAAAAAGTATATGGTCTCCATTTTTCTATCTATATCCAATGGCTAGCATCACATTGGAAAATCTACCAAACCAGGCTCTAGGAGATTGTTTGAGACCATATAATGCTTTCTTCAACATACAATTGAGACCGTATAATGCTTTCTTCAACCTACAAACTTTGTTGTTTCCTGTATTCCCCTTGAATCTTGGAGTAATTTATATATATATATATATATCTTCTTCTAAATTGCCATTAAGATAGGCATTTTTTTCCATCAAATTGCTCCAAGTACTAGTTGAAATTGGTGGCTAGTAATAGCAAAATTCTGACTTTGTTCATCTTAGCCACTGGTGAAAACGTCTCTTGATATTCAACACCGTAAGTCTCTGTGTACCCCTTTGCCACAAGTTTAGCTTTGTATTTTTCTAATGAGTCATTTGACCTATACTTCATCGTAAATAGCCATTTACATCTCACAACTTTCTTCCTTGATGATAGATCAGCAACCTCCTATGTATTATTATTTTCAAGTGCTTGCATATCTTCTCTCATGGCATTTTTCCATTTCTCATCAGATAATGCCTCAAAAACGGTATTAGGAATACGAATTGTATTTAACGTGACCAGGAATTTTATGTGATGGTGAAAGTCTTTTAAGTGACACAAACTTCACTAGAGAATACAAAGGATGTTTAGTGCACTCCCTTGTGCCTTTTCTAACAGCAATAGGAAGGTGTAGTCATTGGCTAATTGAGAAGAAATATTGTTTGGAACTGTTCTTACCTCAGTTCTAGGAGTGGGTTGTGATTCTTGGACATGATTTGGAACTGTGTCCAGGTCTATATGCCTAGAGTAAACCTGGTTAAATCTAAACGTGTCTTGGAGTGCTTTATTCCTTATCATAGGTGAAGAAGTTGACTCTATTTGGGATGACTCTGTCGTTTGGGGTGATTTACTTGACGTAAGAGATTCAGGCTGAGGAGATAAAATAGGAGCAGGTGGTTGGGATGGTTGAGGTATCGTAAATGGTAGTTCAAGCGGAAACAAGTCCCTGTCCTTATCTTTCATAGGTGACAAAGACTCCCCCTGGAGATAAGGTGGAGTGAAATAGGACTTTTGTTCCTCAAATGTAACATTAGTAGAAATAAAATTTTTTTTGGTAGGTGGATGGTAACGCTTATACCCCGTTTGAGTTGGAGAATATCCCACAAACACACTTAACATCACTTGAATCTAATTTTCCCCTGTTGTGACTATGAATATGAACAAATGCAGTGCATCCAAAAATTAGTAGGGAGGTTATTTGTGATTTTGAGATCAGGATAGAATTTAAAGAGAGTTTCCATTGGTTTTTTAACTCCTAAAAACCTTGAGGGCAGTCGGTTGATCATATATGCAGCCATGAGGACAGCTTCCCCCCAATAGCTCTTTGGAACATTTTGACGAAAAAGAAGGGCTCGAGTGGTTGCTAACAAGTGATCATTTTTCCTTTCTACAAACGCCATTTTTTTGTGGGGTGCTAATTCATGAAGAGTCATGAAAAATGCCTTCCTTTTGAAAGTATGATGATAGAATTTGATTGAAATAATCTCAAGCATGTTTGATCTAAATCTTTTTATTTTGACCCCAAACTGATTTTGAATCATGTTATGAAAATTTGGAATAAAACTGCTAACATCGGATTTAGATTTGAGAAAAAAAAGATCCAAGAAACCCTAGTGCAATCATCAATAAACGAAACAAACCAACGCGAGCCAAACACATTTGGAACTAAATGGGAGCCAGACACATTTGGAACTATGGAAGGTCCTCATATATCACTCTGAATTAAATGAAATGGAATAGAATTTTATCATTTCTGATTGGAAATGGTACTCGTTTATGTTTTGCAAATTCACAAACCTCACAATGAAAATGTTCTTTCCTCAACCCTTTAAACAAAGTTGGAAACATAGTTTTTAGGATGCCAAATGATGAATGTCCCAATATAAAATGATGAAGCCGAATGGTGTCTTTATTGGATAATGATAAAAATGTCCAAGAAAAATTATTCCTAACAATATTGGATTTGCCTGATTCTTTTAGATAGTATAGAGCTTCTTTTCCCTTAGCAAGTCTAATCCTCCTCCCCCGAATCTTGGTCTTGAAATAGACAATAGGAAGGATAAAAAAAGTACATTACAGATCATGTCATGAGTTTCTGTATGGATATCAGATTGGTGGATAATTTAGGAACATGGACCATGTTTTTTAAGGTGAGAGATGGAGAGATGTGGATATCCTCTACGTCAGCTATGGTAGAAAGAGAACCATCTGCAATGGCTATTTACCTACTACTTGGACAGGGGGTGTAAGTGCTGAAACTTAGTGAAGAGTGAGTCATATGATCAGTGGCTTCTGAGTCGATAATACATAAATCCTTAATACCATTATCGGAGACATTTAATCCTTGAGAAACTGGGAACTTTCTTAAGAGTGCTAGAGAACATGCATGGTGGGTTTCTCTAAAGATCCCAGAAGTTGTCTTAACTTGTCTATCTTCTCTTTGTTGCAATCTCTTGAGCTCGAATGCTTCTCTTGACTTGGTTGGTTCTAATTTACAGTAACATTGGCTTGGCTTTGATTCTTCTGTTATCCTCTTCATTGATTCCACTCCTTGCTCGGTGATTTGCCTTGTAACTTCCAACAGTTTTTTTTTTTGTGTGTGTGTGTCCTGATTTCTTACAGTAACTACACCAAGGGACATCTTTATTGTCTTGGCTTCGGGACCTTGATAAATTTTTCCTTTCCACTCTCCTTAGATGGTGGTTCCGTCGTAGTTACCATTGCAGATCCTTCCATCATTTGGGGTTCAAGAAATTCGGGTTTCTTTAGCACGAATTAGGGAGATGGCTTCATTCAAAGATGGCAATTCCTCTTTGCCAAGAATCCGGACTCTGATTTGATCAAAATTAGCATCAAGTCCTGCCAAATAATCATAAACTTGATCTTTCTTGATGAAGTTCTTTAAGCTTGTTGCATCGTCAGGTCATTTTGTTTCAATGCACCGATAATGGTCGAGTTCATGCCACAAATTTTGTAATAAATTTGCATATTCAATCACTGTTTTATTGCTCTAGTTTGTTCCACTAACTTTGACTTTAGTCTCAAAGACTTGCGCTGCGTCACGAGCCTTGAAGTATGTCTGTCGAACGGCTTTCCAAATCTCCTTTGTTGTGGACAAGAAGATGAAGGTGTTGCTGCTTTCTGGGTTCATGGAATTCCATAACCATGACATGATCGTGGAGTCTGCTTCATCCCATGCTTCGAATTTTGGGTCATCCTTCTTTGGTCCTCCAAGAAGATGACTCAGTTTTCCTTTCCCTTTCAAGTATGTTCGGACGAATTTGGACCAGTTTAGGTAATTCTTTCCGTTTAGCCTATACGCTCCCCATATATTTTGAAGATTTTCGGATGTTTGCTGCACCATGATCTCCTCGGATTGTCCAGTAGTTTTGGAAGATGCGATCTCACACATATTGATTCGAGTCTAAGATAAAACTGAGGAATTTTTCTGGCGATGAAAGCTAGGAACAACAATGGCAATGAAGGCCATAAAGGAAAAGATGGGGACAACTTTAGGCCCAAGATAGAACAAAACAGAGGTGAAAATCAGCAAAGAAGGCCGAGAATGAGAACCCTGATTAGGCTCTGATACCATGTGAAGGAGAATGATTTATTGAAAGATTTGACTTATCCAACTGGGTTGTTTGTGATTACATATAAACATGTACAAAAAAGGACTGTTTAGATTACTTATAAGTTAGATATATCTTCTTATATTAAATACAGATACATTCATTTCCATCTATTAAATATAGAGATATGAATGCAATACAGGTACATGAATACAATTAATGTACATTAATAATAGCGCACACCCAAATGTATTCTCTGTTTTCGAACAATACATATAAAAGAAGAGCGGGAAGATCGAATAAATTCAAGCCCAAGCCTACATCCGCTACTCAAGCTCCTCTTTGAAATTTCTGCAAATAGCCTTATCTCAGTTCAACATGTCCTGATACACTTTTATGCCAAGTGATTTCATTCCAAATTCAATTAAGAAATCCTTATCAAAATGACCCTTGCGTTGAGTTAAGAAGCTCACAACCTTCTCATAAGAGATCCTTTCAATCTCTCAATAATACATGGAAATTCTATTTACAAATGATTCTGAAGTGTAAAAGCTCATAAGTAATTGGTAAAATCACTCTGTCAAAGATATCTTTACAAATAAAGCTCAAGGAAGAAAAGCTAGGGTTTGAAAGCTTGAATATTTTGAGTATTGTGATTGGAAGTAGCATCTTATTCCCTGGATAAGTCCAATGCCTTCCTTTTATAGCTTGAGAATGGTGATTGGAAATGTCAAGTTGCCAGTTATCTTAAAAGATTTAGCTGCTAGGAAATAAGCTCACCAACATATATCAAGCTATCTTACCATTCCCTTACGTGTATCATAACTTGCACGTGGACTGAACATATAAACAAAGTGAATTGAACAAGTTGTATCAATATAGATAAAGTCCACATTTCATGGGAACACTGATGGGACTTGAACCTAGGACTTCTTGGAATTTTTTTCTTTTTGGATCAATAAAGGATAGCGTTATTGATAATGATGAGGGCATTAAGAAAATGCCACTCAAAAATGCAATAAAGCTAAACTTCCATAGAGTCAATAAAATCTAAAAAATTAAATAAATCTAGCTCACTGTGCCTTAATCCTGGCTATATAAAGTATACAAGAGACAACTCTTAAATTTGTAATTTAACTGAAGCTACACGGGGGAGAGTGGAGTTTAAGAAGAGTTTGAAACCAGATAAAGAAATGAGGAGAGAGAGGAAGAGTTACAGACTATAGTTACAGATGAGGAGAGTGGTTTCTGTTGGATGGACTCGTCGGTTCTTCCCTTGCTTCCTTTTCTATTGGGCATCTCACTTGGAATGCAAAGCATTCCTTTTGATGAAGTGCTAAGGCACACTAAACACTAACACAATCTCGAAGAACAAAATAAGAAAAGTTTTGGAATCTGGTGATGATTTGTATTGTAGGATATGAGTACAATATTATTTGGGACATTGATACAACAAATTGTAGAAATGTGGGACATTGTGTGTATATGCATGCATATGACTAAAGAAGTAACACATTTAAAACAAACTAATTGTTTTATTTATCCATCAATATCTCAATATCAAACGGATAATGTATCAGATGAAAAAGATTAAGATTATATTTTACGGCGATGACTTGGACCAAATTTGACATGCTATACTCTCTTTCTGCTCTAAATATTCTTCTCCAACTATGATGTAGAGTTTTAGAAAACATGTAAATGGTAACAGTTATATAATTCTACACAAGCATCAAATGACACTATGAATGCACAGGTTTGGTGAATTTAATAGTGTGTGATGAAATCTTGTATCAAACGACTCTCTTAGTGACAGTACCCTTTTGCCTACTGTGCATGGTACTAACTGTTTTATCTTTTGTGCTCTTCAATCATGGTACTCTTGAATGGTGCACTCCTTCTTGTCCTGCACAGTGTAAGTTGAAACATAAATATTTCATTCTTCTTCTTCCTTGCTGCTAATTGAAAAATTCTAATCTACCATTCAAATAATGCAGACTTGCCGGACTTGCGTTTATGTTCTCAGCGAGTATCCTGTTACAGATCCTGGTAACTACTGCAATAATACTTGTATATCTATAAGTTATCAAAGTAGGAATTTTGCTTCATGCATACTTAGTGTCACATCAAGCATATGTTCCTGTAACTTAGGATTGGAAACAGTCTGAAACTCAGATTCAGATGAAACCAAGGATTGAGAAATCTTTTCAATGTGTTGTTGTGGTTTGCATGGGGAGTCATGAAGATAGAAATGTGTTGGAAATGTTCGGTAGATGTTGTTGATTCATGATTGGAAGGATCTATTTTTGGCTTGTAATTTTGTTTCTTGGGTCTTTTATAGTGCTTTTATCCTTGAATTTTCTTTTTTTCTATGTATTGGAGGTTAGGGGTTGCCGAGTTTCTGTGGTTTGTTATATTTAATGTAAATTTCTTTTATTAGTAAATTAATAAATACTAATTCATGCTGAAAAAATGCTATATGAATTCTATTCCTGTAACAACATTGCCAATGTTAATTTTCTTTGACTTTTTCTGTATTGACCCTCTGCCTTTTATCTTCTCAAGTAATTTTAGCAAAATAAAAAATTCATTTCCTTACTCCCCAATTAAAGGCAGTATAGTGGTTATACCGATCAAGTTTGTGTACTGAAGCTATTGTCTTGGGCTATGAAGTTTAGTTCTTCCCAAGAGGATGGCAATCTAGCTTTTTGTCTGTCTCTATTGTAATTTACTTTTCGGTACTTGTCTCCCTGCCTTTATTGGATCAGACCGCTGGTAAATCAGTGTGTTTTCATGCTTTTACATTTACCTTTCTATATATTTGATCCCTCCTGGTGGATAATATTTCACTTGATAGGAGATCTTGCAGTTTTTAACAGAATTATTTTCAGATAAATCAATGAGAACCCTTGATTTAATATTCATTTGTGGTTTATCTTAAGGGTTCTATACATTTCATTGCTTGTTAATTTTACCCGTCTTGTCTGTTTTCTTTTGCATGCACATGTTGTAGATGGCTGCGCCTGTCTGTAAGTGTGTTTTTATGGTTTATTTTCTGATCATTTCTGCAGGCTTGTGCATTATACAACAATTGGTGGCCAATGTTATCAGGTGTGCAAGCGTATCCCCGGTTGTATTGTGTAAGTAGAACAAGGTTTATATTTTAAAGATTAATATTGCAAATTTTAATTGATCTTGCAGCTCTCATGTATGTTTTGGTACCCATGCCATGCTTGTTCTTTGGAGGTGGCTCCACTCAATTCTTAATTAGCCGGGATGGTGGGGGGTGAGTGTATATCTATTTGAGCCCCTTGACATTATTCTGGCCTTTTATTTGTGAAAGCTATCAAAGGATTAGCATTGTGATAATTTGCATGTTATGCATCTGAACATATGTTTTGTCATGTATGTTTCCCTATTAGATGGTTCGTATTTGTGTTGATTCTAAAAAGATTGTTGTATTGTGATTCTATTGGTAGATTCTTTAGATGGACCAACAAAGTTTTATTGATGCTGGACGGTGAAGATTAAAAGCAAATAGATGAAAGAATTTAGGTTAAAGAAGTAGAAGAAGAAGCCAAGAAGAGGAGGGGAAAAAGAACAAGCCACACAAGCTTCGGTTCAATATTTTTTTTTAATTTAAATGTTTCCTAATTCAATACAATTAAAGCCTTTATATAGACTAAACTTAAATCAAAGCAAAATCCCATAAATATGACTTACTAAAAATAAAATCCTAATATAGGGAACAAAATAAAAATTAATCTTAAGAATAAACTAAAATCTAATCATAATGATATGGAATAAAATAAAATCCTAATAAAATAATTCTTCAATATTCTGCTTCCATATTGCATCATTCTCTATTGCTTAGAAAAAAACTCGACTCTATCGAGTTAAAAACTTGCGCACTACTTCAATCCTGGGGCCACGTACAAAGCGGATGTTCAAGTTGTTCCCAGAGCTTATGGATACATGTAAGGGGTGGTAAAAATCTAGTGTCTCCCCAAGTTTTCTAATGTGAAAAGAATGCGATTTCGATAATTAAACTTAGAGATTTTGAAAGAAAACCAAAAATAGATCTAATTGTAAGAGGGGCTTATTTGTAGAGAAGAGAAAATCCACACAAGCACCATAGGATTGAAACATAGACCAAAAGGTGGCACGGTACTAACAATGAGTGCAATAATGCAACTAGCAATAGTTGTGTTATCATGAAAATTTGTATCAGTAGCCACAATAACTTCATCAAGTGGTGTAATATGACAAGGTGACACATCAATCAACTCGCTCACAGTTTGGTCATCAATCTCATCATCTAAAAACAAAATAGAAGTCGTTAGGATGAGGGTTATAAATCAACACTTCAAGCGATTATCATCTGACTTTCTCTTCTGTTTATTAATGAGTTTGGGAACATCTGTAAAAGCCCTCAATGGAGGAGGGGCTAAAATTGTAGTTGACATTTCGGTTGAATGATGGTTATTACTATGATGTTGCACTAGTTCTCTACCTAGGTTCCTAGACCTATTGTGTTCCTCTATTGTGTCCATCCTAGCAGTTAGCTGAGCATAGGTGTTGTGCATTTGAGTGGTAAGTCCTTGAATTGCTTCTGTAAGGGTCGCTAGTTGGGCATGCATTTTGTTTTTTGCCATTTTGTGTTTGAATAGGTAGTCACTAGTCAGCTGTGTAGTATTGGCTTGGATCTGTGAAAATGGACAGAAGAGTGTCCTAGATAGATTCTGAAGGTCGCCGGAGCTTCACCGGTAGGTCGTCCGAGGACGGTGATCCGAGTGGCGGTGTTGGTTGGCTTCGTAAATGACTGGTAGAGAGGCTTTGGTCGTCGTTGTGTAGTTCGCATTTGTGTTTGCAATGTGGCTACTATCATTATTGGGCCTCGAGGGTTGCAAACTAGTTGTTGGGCCTCACTATCTACAATTAGGATGTTGACTAGGGCCGAGGGATGTCCTTGGTGGCTAAGGTTACCTTGTGAAGGAATCGACGATTGGTGAGTTGTAGATGGATGGTTCTTTGTCTGCAAAGTTTTCGGGTCTTCGTAGGCGAGTTTTCGGTGTTTCGTTAAATAGTGATCAGTGATTGATTAGGGTTTAAACGAGGATTAAGATTGATTTAAGCTCTGATACCAAAGTTGAGGCAAGACAATATAGATTAAGCAAATAAATAAAAGAAATTAGGGTTAAGAAGTAGAAGAAGAAGCTAAGAAGAAAAGAATAAAAAGAAGAGAGAAAGAAGAGGAGGGGGAAGGAGAGCTACACATGCTTCAGTTCAATATTTTTTTATCCATAAAAAGCCTACAAACTCAATGCAATGAAGCCTTTATATAGGCTAAACTTAAATCAAAACAAAATCCCATGACTATGACGTACTAAAAATAAAATTCTAATATAGGGAACAAAATAAAAATTAATCTGAAAAATAAAATAAAATTAATCATAATGATGTGGAATAAAAAAAATCCTAATAAAATAATTGTTCAGAGCCTGTTTGATAACGCTGTCGTTTTTCTATTTATGTTGATCTGTTTATGTTTTATGTTTTTTTTTATCGTTTTCTTCTTTTGAAATGAAAACTGAAACTACGTTTGGAAATGTAATTGTTTATAATTATTAGTTTTTATTTTCATAAAATATTTAATTTTATTAATTTCTAAAAATTTAATAGAATTTAAAAAATATATTTCATTTTAATTTAATTTAATTGTATTATTTATCCAAAATAATTGTATAAAATATAATTATTATATCATTTAATCCAGTAGATATAAAATATATTAATTATAATTTCATTATTTTATTTAGTAAAATATCTTTCATTATAATTTAAATAATTTAATTATGATATTTATTAAAAATAATTTAATAAAATATATTTAATATTAGTTAAAAATAATTAAATTAAATTAATTGTTAAAATTAAATAATTTAATTATGATATTTATTAAAAATAATTGAATAAAATATATTTAATATTGGTTTAATTAATTAAATTAAATTAAATTAATTATTAAATTTAAGTTAAATTAATTAATTTAATTTCGTTATTTATTAGAAATAATTTAAAAAAATATATTTCGTACTAATTAAATTAGTTACTAGATTAAATTGATTAATTTAATAAAATCTTATTTTAATAAAATATCATAGTTAAATTAAATTATATTTATGAAAGTAATTTAATAAAATATATTTTATATTAATTAATTTAAGTTAATTGTTGAATTAAATTATAATTTTTATTTAAAACTAATTTCATTATTTAATTATTCATTAAAAATAAATAATAAAATATATTGCATATTAATTTAGATAATTTAATTAATTAAATTAAATTATTTATTAAAAATAATTTTATTTTTAATAAAATATTTGAATAGAATAATTTATTTTAATATGATGCAACAAAAATGGATAAAGCGTTGAAATTAACAAAAATTTTTGTAACAGAAAAAAAAACAGAGTGAAAACATTTTGTTTTTTTGTTGTTGTTTACCTTTTTCTGTTTAAGTTTTTATTTTTTTGGAAACAAAAAAATGTAAACAGATTTAACAATTGCCAGTTTACGAAATTTTGAAAACATAAATAGAAAAACTGAAAACAAAAACGTTACCAAATGGGGTCTTAATATTCTACTTCCATATTGCATCCTTTGTTTGCAATGCCGAACCATATATTATATGGATCATATTTTTCCTGCTATGTAATTTTATCTGCTAAAAGATTCAAGAGGGAATGCAAACTATGTTTATATGTAGGGAATCTATTTAGCAAGAAATAGCGAGAGCTAAATTTGAGCCATGGGGGTGAATGGAAAAATTTTTGCTCTTTCAACATTCTTTGAGTTGTTGGATACGAAAGCATAAAGTATTTTCGACTTCTTCTCGTAAGCATTCTATTGAAATTAGTTTTGGACCGGCGCCAAATCACACCCTAAGATTTGAATAAAAATTAGCTAGTGCCCTTCGGGGGTCTAGGTTATTCCTAAGGTCATTTTTTAAGTAAAATAAGATTACCTACAATTGCCCCTTCTCTCTATTGCTAGATAAGATAAAAATTCTAACAAACTTGGAAAATATAAAAATATAAGTGTTTAGAAAGCTTGATATACATTGTTGGGTCTATTTCCTTGTAAGTGGTTTTACGATGTTTAGTGACTTCACATGGTATTAGAGTTCTAGTTCCAGGAAGTCCTTGGTTCAACTATCCTCATTATCAATGATTGATCCCTCATCCCTGCTTATTCTTGGGCATCTCCAGCAGCTCCCCTAAACAGGTTCCCTATCATATATTAAAAAAAAACTTCTCTATTTTACAGCTTCCCCATCCAATTCTCTCCTGCTACTTCCGTCAATCTTCCCCTTTGTATTAAAATATTCATTCTTAAATCTTTCTTTATTGTTTTTATTTTTAGAACATATCCTTTATTTTCAAATGAACAAATATTAAATGATAGTTAGGGGCGCTACAGTGATTTTTAAATATAGGGATTCATTTTGGTTCCCAATTTAGGGAAACAGATGGGGAATTTCCTGGAGGCCAAAAAATGATCATTCCTTCCCTTATTAGAGGGAATTCTCTAGAGTAGGAAGCTGCTGGACACATCGTTTATTTTGTGCATGTTTGTCATATTTCTTTATGATGCGCATCTAGGACACCCACATCCGGGGCATGTCGTGTTTGAAATCAGAATGCTGTAGGGATGATCTAGGATGGAATTGTTTGGCATTGCTGCTCTGAAAGTCTGCAAGCTCTCCTCTCTGTCTCTCTGCCTCTCTCTCGCATGTGCGCATGCAAATTAATATCTTACTATGAATATTCTATTTAATTAGTTTTGGTTATTTCACCAAGCAAGCTGTAAATTTAGCAGTACCCAGTTGCCTGTTGGGATTTTGGTCACCCTATTATTATTATTATTATTATTATTATTATTATT
>QLOD02000038.1:12130743-12143994 GCA_003260245.2 Sideroxylon spinosum | reverse complement strand
TGAAAAATAATTTAATAATATATATTTCATTTTAACAAAATTAATTAATTTAATTAACTTAAATTAAATTCATTTATGGAGATTTGATGTGAAATGCTATTGTTGATTGGATCCATTGAGGCTGTTTTTTCTTGGAAAGGTATTTAGAGATTGAAAGAAAGTGCCTTTCTAAGAATCAAGAGTTGCATTTCTTCTGTAGTTGGCAACCCATGAGTAATTACATGTTTACATGTTACCTACTTGTGATTTGGCTGAAAAATAGTGACCATCCTATCACTTACAAGTAAAGCGACCTACAATGCAAATGTTGATAAGGTTAAAATTTTGCATGAAATGTTTAAATTACTTTAACCTTTTCATCTAAATTTCCTATTGCCTAGTGTTGATTTCCCTTCCCTTGCATGAATTGTTGTATAAATATTTCTATACTATTATAATAAGGCAAAAGTTGTGATGGTGAAATCATAAATTTGGTGAAACCAACCATTTAGGGAAACTTTCTAATATCTTTCATAAATATCCTTTAACCACCAATAACTACGCACGACTTAAAAAGGCGTATAAGTAATTTTTGAAATTCCATAAATTATTCGAGTAATTTCCTTGAAATTCCATGAGTTAATTTTAAGTAACTTTATATTTGTATTTTTTTATTATCCTTGTGTATGTCCCTTAACTTCTCATTACTTTTGTTTAAAATGCTCCTTAATTACTTACTATTTACTTAAATACCATTATTTCTTATTTGAGATAAATGTTTCAAGCTTTTAAATTTTTAATTAAACTCTTTTTTTGACAATTTAGAAAAGTTTAATGAGTATTTGATGTGAAATTAGAAAGGAAATTAAGCTGCAGAGAGAAGAATATAACCAAATAGAGAAGAACACAGTGGGAAGAAAAGAATATTTGGCTCATATAACCAAAATAGAGAAGAACATAGTGGGAAGAAGAGAAAACAACTCTCAAGCTGCATTTTGTCCAAATATTCAACCAAAACAAAAATAATCCTAGCCTTTATATAGGCATAATTAGGTAGATTAGTGGTCATCTTGAATAAACCAATTGACTATGACTACTGGAACAACTAGAAATTAGCACAAATAAAAAATTTCATAAATAAAATACAATGTATCTCTAAGAACAATTTAGATGATCAATCAATTCTTCTGGGGTTGAAGAAACTCTGCCTTGTCGAGTGGCAAACATGGGCTATATTAGTCAATCTCCTAGCCATAAACTGAGTGCTTGTTTAACCTTCTTGCAACACTGATAGACGTGTGAGAGGAGCTCTAAAGGTGGTGTCCCACCATCTCTCCTAAGGTGGGAAGAACTCGAGTCAGGCGAGCTATCTAATTGACTCTGCTAGAACTCCAACAGATTAAGATCAAGCTACTGTAGTGTAGGGTGAGAGACACGGAATGAGTTAGAATTGGTCGGTCAATCCTATGAACCAAGTAACACCAAACTATCCCCTCCTTGGCGAAAGCAATCTAATCACCTAGGAAAGCATCATTCTTATTTGTATGTTTTGGGTTAGAGGGCAATGGTGTAGAAATAATGGGAGAATCGTTATCAGAGGGAGTAGAAGGAAAAAAGGATCAACCGGGGGAATATAGTGGCCGAAAATGCAATTTGATAAAACATTAGGCAAGGTCTTCAGGTTGACCTTGGAAGAAAAATAGTCCTTAGGGTCACGACTTTAGGTCATACTTATGCCCTTGTTCAAGATTATGAGATGGTCACTAAGAGTCTTAACCGCTCGAATGAAAACAATCACCCATCTTCTAACCAGGTTTCATCTTCTAAACATAAGTCTGTGTTAGGATCTGCATCATCTTATCTCTCACCTATTCTTAGTCTTGTCAATAGGCTGGGTCTGAATCAAATCCATAAGATCCAGACCTAATCTAGATTTAATAATAATGGATCCGATCCAGATCCAAAAGTAATTGGATTAGATTTGCGAGATCCAGTCCTGATTCATATACCCGAATCTAACCCATTTTGAAAGATAATTTTTTTAATCCGTTATTTCATAAAAATAAAAATATATTTTATTCAAATATATATATGTATATTATATGTACAAGCAACAAAGAAAATTTTGGTAAATCATGATTGATAAGATTGAGAATTTAATATGGCCAGGTCTGTTTTATAAATATTTTTAAAGTCGTAGGCCCTATTGGTAAAGTCTATATTTACTATGTTTTTGTTTATTTTTATAGATTTTTAAAAATGGCAACAAAAATGTGTTTGTTAATTTTTTTTTCTTTTTTTTTTGGTTGAAATGAAAAATTAAACAAAATAAACGTTAACCAAAAAAAAGTGTCCATTTTTTTTTCCTATTGTAAACATTTGTCGATTTTAACATTTCGTTCATTTTTGTTACATCATATTAAAATAATTTATTTTATTTAAAAATTTTATTAAACTAAAACTATTTTTACTAAATAATATAATTTAACTAATTATATTTAATTAATATGAGATATATTTTATTAAATTATTTTTATTATTTTTAATAAATAATATAATTAAATTAATCAGAAATCGATTTAATTAATTAATTTAAAATGGAATATTTTTTATTAAATTATTTTTAATAAATAATATAATTAGAATAATTTTTAAATTATCATTTCACAAAAATAAAAATATATATTCAATTTATATTTTATTCATTCATTCATAATCATGGACGCTAATGCTTAGAAAATTGACAAATCAACTTTACACATATAATTTGGTTTTCATCAACTATTCACCTTCAATTTCTAATTAAAAAAAAAAAAACTAAAAAGATATAAATTATAAATAAAGTTCCATTAAGAAAACTAAAGCTTGTAACCAGCACATGCTTTATATATATTTATAGTTAAAAATAAATTCTTTAATGCTATAACAATGTAAAAATATTTTTCTTTTAATTATTATATTTTGAAAAATTATTTTTAATTTAATTATAATGCAGATATATTCAAAATGAATGAGATAAGCAATCTTACATAATTAATATGTAAATCAAGCAATATGAATATATAGTAAAGTATTCAAAATGATTGATTTTATCCCATCTTAATTTTTTTATTTTTAAATATTTTAAATTTTGATTTTAAATATTTTAACTTTTATTTTTAAAAATTTTATTTCTAAAAATAATGGGTCTAGTGGATCGATTCGGATTCGGATTTAGATTCATTAGTCCTTGAATCCAACGAATCTAGCTAGGTAGATCTGATTTAATATTATTGGATCCGGACTGGGTCGGAGCTGGACTAAATCTAACCCATTGACAGGCTTACCTATTTTTGATACTCGAAGCAAGAAAACATCATCTAATGGTCCTAGGAATTATTCCCGTATGCAATGCTTTAATTGCCGGGGTTTTAGCCACGTCTGCCAATTGTCCCAAGAAAGCCCTAATCCTAGGAGCAATTGATGAGGAGCAGTTGGAAGAACAAATCTATTAACCCAACCCCAAGGACTGAAAATTTTAATGGTGCCTAATGAGACCTTTTTAGGGTGCCTTCATGTCTCTTCCCAACCCTTGACTTTAGTCATACTGCTTCTTTGTCTCATTGATAAGGTGTTGTGTGTTGCATCCTTACGCAACCTATGGAAACTAATCATTGCATCTTCATGCCATTTTTCGTACCTTCATCAAAATCAATAACAAACCATGCAAGATCATCATTGACAGTGGCAGTTATACCAATGCAGTCTTTATCGGCATTGTAACCCACCTTGGGCTACAACCCATTCCTCATCCTACCCCATATATTATCTCTTGGGTTGACAATTCTTCCATCACTATCAAAAAAATGTTGGCTTGTGCCCATCCAATTCCTTGAGTATAAGGATAGCATTTGGTGTGATGTTATTCTATGGATATGGGACACCTCATCTTAGGTCAACCATTATTAGTTGACCTTAATGTCACCATTCGGGGGCGATCAAATTCTTGCTCCTTTGTGTTTACTGGAAAGAAAATCAATCTTCATCCACTTCTCCCAAAACCCATCACTCCTCACAAAGTAAGTTCAGTTGAAGAAAAAAAAGAGCAACAATAATTAGCCCTAAGGAGTTTGAGTGTGAGATTCTTGAAGAATATGTTGTGTTTACTCAGGTCCTTTAAGAAACTTGTTCTTACCCTCTGCTCGTTCTTCCCAACGAAGCTCAGGATGTGCTTCACAAGTTTCATGATGTCTTCCTTAAGGACTTGCACAACCAGTTGCCTCCCCTTCAGGATATCCAACATGCCATAGATTTTGTTCAAGGATCTTCCCTCCTGAACTTACCTCATTATTGAATGAACCCATTTGAGCATGCCAAACTCCAATAGCAAGTAGGTGAGTTACTCAATAAAAGGTTTGTCCGTGGAAGTTTAAGCCCTTATGTAGTACCAGCTCTTTTAACCTCTAAGAAAGATGAGATTTGGAGAATGTGTGTTGAGAGCTGGACTGGCAACAAAATCACTGTCAAATATCAAGTTTCCATCACGAGGCTTGATGGCAGGTAAGATATGATGGCAGGAGCCTCTTTGTTTTCTAGGATAGACTTGAAAAGTGGGTACATCAACTTAGGATTTGACCAGGAGACGAATGAAAGATTGCCTTCGAAACGAAGGATGGTTTTCATGAATGGTTGGTCATGCCCTTCGGTCTTTCTAATGCTTCTAGCATATTCATGAAATTAATGACCTAGACACTTGGACCTTTCATGGGTAGGTTCTTAGTCGTCTAGTTTGATGGCATTCTTGTGTATAGCAAAACTAAGGAACAACATTCGGATCATCTATTCCAATTATGTTCTACCCTTCGAAAAGAAAGCCTGTATGCCAATTTAAGCAAATGTGCTTTCTTTGTGGACCAAGTTGCCTCTTTTGGTTTCAGTCTCCTCCGAGGGTGTTATTGTTGAACCTTAGAAACTAGGCAAATGTAGATTGGTCTGAACCTCAAACTATCCATAATATCAGGAGCTTGCATGGATTAGCTACTTTCTACTCATTTCATCAAAGGTTTTAGCACCATCATGGCTCCTGCGATTGAGTGCATTAAGAAAGGAGAGTTTCTTTGATCCGCTGAAGTTGCTAGAGATTTTGCAATTGTGAAAAAGAAAATGATCGAAGCATCTGTTATGCACCTTCCTGACTTTTCTAAATTCTTTGAACTTGAGCCCGATGCGTCAAGCTCAGGCATTGGTGGAGTTCTTAGTCATGATCGTCATCCCATTACCTGCTTTAGTGAGCAGTTAAATGACTCCAAACAACATTATTTTACCTATGATAAGGAGTTTTATGCTGTTGTACAAGCCTCGCGTCATTGGTGTTATTATTTGCTTCCCCAAAAATTTATTCTATATTTGAACCATGAAGCTCTTCAATACCTCAATTCCTAGAAAAAAACTCAATTCTGACATGGTTGTTGGATTGAATATCTCCAAACATATGCTTTTGTCCTCAAACATCAAAACGGAGTTGAGAATCAGGCCACCGATGCTTTAACCAACCAAATCTCTTTATTGTCTATTATCAACATTAAGGTCATTGGGTTTGGGTGACTCAAATAAGAATACGAGTCCTGTCCCGACTTCCAAAAAGGCTTTGTTCAATTGCTCCGCGGCTAGCAAGATACCACTATTGGTTTCTATTTTCAGGATGGTTAACTATTCCCAGCAAATAGAATCTGTATCTTAAAAACTTCTATGAGGGATTTCATCATTTGGGAAACCCATGCTGGAGGTCTCTCTCCGAGCATTTTGGATGCCGTGGGACTTGTGAAAAAGTTGAGTGCCAATCAATTTTCCAAGTTCAAGGTGGGATGTGGCTAAGATAATTAGCCAATGTCAGAAAATGCCATTTGGCCAAATAGAAGTGACAAAACTCTAACCTTTAAACTCCCTTTCTAGTTCCCAATTGTCCATGGCAAGATGTTTGCATGGATTTTGTGTTTGGACTTCCTAGGAACCCTAAGAAACATGATTCAATTTTTTTCATTGTGGACCATTTTTCTAAAATGGCTCACTTCATGCCTTGCAGTAGGACTTCTGATGCCTCTAGAATTGCTAGATTATATTTTGATGAGATTGTTAAGTTATATGGCCTTCCTAAGACTGTTGTCTGATTGGGATGTCTGTTTTACTAGCCATTTTTGGCGAATTCTATAGTTCTTAGTTAGAACTAAGCTCAAATTCTCCACTACATACCATCCCTAGATTGGTGGGTAAACTGAGGTCGTCAATTGCAGTTTTGGCAACTTGTTGAGGTGCCTAGTATAGGAAAATCTTTGGAATTGCAATTTGTTTCTTCCCACTGCTCAACTTGCTTATAATAGCTCCATGAACAGATCTTTAGGTTTGAGTTCATTTGAGATTGTGTATGGATATAAATCTGGGAAGCCTTTAGACTATATTTCCATGTCTTCGCATACTTGTGTATCTATGACTGTCGAGGTACTTGCCCAACACTTGCATGATTTACATTTTGAGATCTAAAAACAATTGGAAGCAAGTAATGCCTCTTAAAAACTTCATGTTGATGCCCGTAAGCGACTTGGAATTTAAAGTTAGGGATTTTGTGATGGTTCGGATTCTATCGGAACGATGCCGCTCTAGCACCACTTTCAAATTTCGACCTTGGAGTGCTATTCTATTTAGAATTTTAAAGCAATCTGGTCCTAATGCTTATGTCATTGGTATACCCCCGGAGTTTGGTTTTAGTTTCACCTTTAATGTTTGGTTTTATGTCATTGGTATACCCCTAGAGTTTTCAAATTGCAGCCTGAAGGCATGGCCTCATGTTTTATCACATTGTGTTTCATACGAACTTTGTCAAAATGAGTTATGTACTCAGGCACAGATTGGATGCCTTGCTTAAGGTTGTTTAATTGATCTAATATACTGATCTTATAGGATGGGGGCATGTGTTTTTCTCGAAGATAATGTTTTATTTTGAGGCACACGACGTCTGACAAGATCATCTATAATTTCTTAGAAAAGTTGAGCATTGCCAGTCAATTTTGTGCTTGCATATTGCACCTTCCTTGCTTCAGACATGCCATGCTAGTTAAAGAACCAGTCCATGTTGCGAAGCCATTGACTAAAGATGGAAGGATCAAGACCACCATCAAGGGATGGGACCTCCAACTTGATATTTTTGAAAAATCTATCCTCAAGGTAATTAAGTGCTTCAGTGTCATCACGGTAATAACCACGATTTCTGTCATGAGCCCTATATTTGCAATTTTGCCTGTGGTCTACCCAATCACCTCTCCTATCACGATGATTTTTGGAGCCATCAGAATTGTTGGCATCCAACAGATGATGGGGTCTTTCAAGCGTTGCTACCCTAGCAACCAAGTCGTTGCTTGCCAATTAACTGTAAACTCTTCTCTAAGAATCATTAATTGGTCTTGAATGTTGACTAACATTTGAAACACTCGTGCATCTACGATGGAAGCGAGTTTAGAGTCCATATTATTGATTGATGTATTTGATGTGACAAGACGACCATTAAGCAAATGCATGCAATACAATAATTATAGATTTTTAGATCAAGGAACAACTAGGGTAGGCAAGTACACTCTTTTATTTATTGATTTATTTATTTCTTGGACTAGTGACAATCCGGATTAGTGCAGCAACTGAAGGCAAGATTTATTTATTTATTTATTTTTATTTTTAAGAATCTTAAAGCAAGGTCCAAACACTTTAATCACCAATATTCTCCTTCGTTCAATTAAACTAACAGTTGGATAATGAAGACAAAGTAGACAAGGTTATAACAATGTATGAAGGGGATTCAATTATGATTCAAAAGATTTTCTGGATCAAAAATGGGAATTCATTTATGGGCACAATACAACTAAAAATTGATATTGTCAAGATATAGAAAGTAATCCAAAAGAGAGGGAAAGAACAAATGCACCTTGGTTGCAAGATTATGTCAAAAAAGGATTAACAGAGTGTCTCGGAAGTGCTTAGAATCTTCTCGCATGTCCTAGAAAGCTGCTGGAATGTTGCTAGAGCTTCGCTGGCTGGAGCTTCGTTAGAGATTGCTGGGGTCACCGGAAGGTTCCGATGTCATTGCCTGAGAGAGGCGAGTTTGGTTAAAAGTGGTTGACGACCACTGGATTGCTATTTGTGAGCGCACATGCAAGGAATAGACTCGACGAGTGGATCTAACTCGCCATAGTAAAGGAGGCGTGTGAGACTATAGGTGGCTCTTTCTTCGGGTTTATGAGACTCGTCAAAGTAGTGTGAAGGTGGTGGTGGTGGGGCTAGTGATGCTTCATCTTCACTAGGGCTTCGTCGACATAGGATTCATTGATGGCTAGGATTCTGGTTGTTTAGTTGATGCCTTTTAGCCAATGATAACCAAGCAAAATATAGTATATGATTGTGAAGGATGTCGCGAGGCTGTGATTGCAAAGGAGTTGGATTTGACAAAATTTGGTTGTGACGACTAAGATGAACAGAGATGATGTTGCTCTGGTAATGCTATGAATAGTGATTTAGGTTGCCTATTATAGTAATGCAAAGGGAATGATTTGTAGGATTTTGGGTTCTGATACCAATTTGATGTGAAATCAGAAGGAAATTAAGCCAGAGAGAGGAAAATAACAAGGGAGAGAAAAAACACTAGGGGAAGAAGAAAAAAACAACTCTCAAGCTGCATTTTATCCAAATATTCAACCATCACAAAACAATAATCATCTCATCCTTTATATAGACATAACTAGGAAGACTAGGAGTTATCTTGAACAAACCAAGAGACTATGACTCCCAGAACAATTACCAATCAGCATAAATAAAAACACTCATAAATGAAATACAATGCATCTCCTAGAACAAGTTAGAGAACCATCTGTATTTCTCTCATGCACACAAGTTTGTGCATCCACTTCTAGTACATATATATGTATTCAAAGTAAAGTTAGTTTCATAAACTGATATAAATTGCACCTTGTTTAATATGCCACCCAACTTTATGTCTACTGTTTTTTTGATAGTAAGAAGAACATCAATTATATTGTTTATTAGGAAAAGGAGTGGCCAGGTGACTTGAGCCCTAGAGTTTGTCATGGTGTGGGTGCCACTTGCCTACTAGTGTAATGCCTCATCTGTCATTCCAATTCAAGCATTAGGACAAAAGAGCCCTGAGAAATTGCAAAGAAATTTTTTTTTTTTTTTTTGGTTTTTTTTTTTTGTGAGGCGAATTAGGGATGAGGTCAAATATCATCTAGTGGAATGAGACATGATACGTGTCCTACTAGGGAGGGAAGAGTTAGTATTCATAGATTTGGAACTTCTAATGAGACCTGGTTGGGCGAGTACTTATGGTGATTTACTTGTGAAAGGATAGATTATAGATGTGAGTGGTTTCAGCCAAATATGGAGATGATTGGTGTAATGGACTACAAAAATAGTATAGCTCGTGCACACGCTGTGGGCTTTTGGGATAACGTTCAGTTTTTCTAGGACTTTTTGAGGTTCAACTCAATGTGAGTAGAGGACATCTGAGACAAATTTTGGCAAGGCCCTTGAGTGGAGGCAAATGTTTGAAAGATGTGTTTCGAAGAGAGGAGCCATGAGAAGTTGCAAAGAGATTTTTTGTCAGGTCGAATTGGAGTTGAATTCAAATATCATCTAGTGGAATGAGACATGGTATGCTGGTGCCTACTAGAGAGAGAGGAGTTAGTAATTTAGTATTCATAAATTTGGAAGTTCTAACGAGGCCTTGTTGGGGAAATGGTTATGGTGATTTACTTCTGAAAGGGATTGATTGTGGATGAAAATGTTTTTGGCCAAATATGGAGATGATTGGGGAACTCCGCCTATGTTAAGGTATCCTTGATATAGGCAGTCCCAAGCCCGGATAAAGGAGGAGGGTTGTGCGTTAGGTGATAAGCAATTAGCATTAAGGGAAAGAGTACTGGAGGAAGACGTTTGGGGGGTAAACGAGAGTGCAAATAATATGTGGGATAAGGTAGCAAAGTGTATTAGGAGGGTAGGGAAAGAAGTCTTAGGAGAATCCAAAGGAGGTGTTCCGGCGCAGAAAGAGGCATGGTGGTGGAGTGAGGCTCTCCAAGATAAGATAAGAGTTAAAAGAGAGCGTTTTAAATCTTGGTAAAAAGATTGAAATGGTGCGAACTTGGGGAGGTATAAAGAAGCAAAAAGAGAAACTAAAAAGGTAGTTAGTGAGGCTAAGGCAAAGGCATATGAGGACTTATATAGGCGACTCGACACTAAGGAAGGCGAAAGAAAGAGATTCAAGTTTGCTAAAGCCAGAGATAGGCGGACGGAAGACTTAAACCAAGTTAAATGCATTAAGGATGAGGGTGAAAAGGTGTTAGTAAGGGAAGCAGAGATAAAGGAGCATTGGAAAAGCTACTTCTACAAGTTATTTAACGAAAGCAATTGTAGTGACATACAATTGAGGTCGCTTACTATTTTTAGGGAAGAAGCGAATAATATGTTCTATAGGAGAATCAGTAAGGAGGAAGTAAAAGAAGCACTGAAAAAGATGAAGAATGAAAAAGCGGTTGGGCCAGATGGTATCCCTATTGAGGTTTGGAGGTGCTTGGGGGAGGATGGCATAAATTGGTTGACAAAACTTTTTATTACAGTGCTAAAAAGCAAGAAGATGCCTGATGCATGGAGGAAAAGTATCCTTATACCTGTATACAAGAACAAAGGAGGTATTCAAAACTATGCGAACTACCGCATGATTAAATTGATGAGCCATATGATGAAATTATGGGAGAGAGTTATTGAGAGACAACTAAGAAGGACAACAAACGTTTCAGAGAATCAATTTAGTTTCATGCCTGGGAGATCAACGATGGAGGCGATCTTTCTCCTGAGTAGGTTAACGGAATAGTATAGAGAAGGTCAAAAAAGCTTTACACATGGTGTTCATTAATTTGGAGAAGGCATATGACCGAGTTCCTAGAGAGATTCTATGGAGAGTATTGGAAAAGAAAGGAGTGTGTGTCGCATATATTAAGATAATAAAGGACATGTATGATAGAGCCGTTATATCGATACGGACGACTGGTGGAGAGACTTAAGGAATTTCTTATCACGATTGGTCTACACCAAGGTTTAGCGTTAAGCCCGTACTTATTTGCCCTAGTTATGGATGAGATTACGAGGTATATTCAGGATGAGATACCGTGGTGTATGACATTGTCTTAGTAGATGAGACGAGAGAAGGAGTGAATGCTAAGTTAGAATTGTGACGGGAAACGTTAGAAACATTAGGGTTTAGGCTAAGTAGATGTAAAACGGAATATATGGAATGCAAGTTTAGCCAAAGTAGGACAACTGAGGACATATAAGTAAGTTTGGGCACAAAAGATTATAGAGAGAGAAAATTTTAGGTACCTTGGATCTATGGTATAACAGGATAGAAGGATTGATAATGATATAAGACATAGGATTCAGGCTGGGTGGACCAAATGAGTAGTGCTTCGGGGGTCTTGTGTGATCGAAAAGTCCCCCTCAAGGTGAAAGGAAGGTATTATGAAGTGGTGGTAAGACCAGCATTATTGTATGGGTCAGAGTATTGGGTAGTAAAGCATCATCATATTCAGAAGATGGCAGTTGCGGAGATGAGAATGCTAAGATGGATGTGTGGGATCACAAGGAGAGATAGGATTAGGAATGAGGAGATTAGGGGTAAAGTAGGAATAGCATCAATTGAAGATAAAATGAGAGGAAATCGTTTAAGATGGGTCGACCATATTAGAAGACGTCCAATGGAGACACCGGTTAAAAGGCGTGAAAGTATGGGGATTGCTAGGAACAGGAGAGGGAGAAGGAGATCTAAGAGAAGTTAGAAAGAAACTATTAGATATGACCTTGTCTCTATGGATCTAACGGAGGATATGACCCTCAACAGATTTGATTGGCGTCGTCAAATTCATATAGCCGACCCCATCTAGTGGGAAAAGGCTTAGTTTGGTTTGGTCTGGTTTATGGAGATGACTGTGGGAATGGACTACCAAAGTAGTAGCTCGTGCATGTTGTGGATTGTGAAAAAGCATTTGGTTCTAGAACGAATTTTTGAAATTCAACTCCAATGTAAGGAAGGAGGCATTCAACTCAATATAAGGGTAATACCCTTGCGTTGGATTAAGATGTTTGAAGGATGAGTTTGGGAACCCTTTTAACTTGGTAATGGATATGGAGGCTGCGATTGAGAAGCATATGATGGCGGAGAGTGATTATGCAAGTCTATGTTTGCTGAGAAATATGCAAAGATTGGGAGCTGGATAGCTTTGTTGATCTCATCCAGTTGCTTCCCTCTCAAAAGGTAGGGGTGGGAGAGGATGGTATAAGATGGAAGCTCCCCAAGTCACTTTCTTTTAGTGAATTGGTTGTTGGGCCCACGTTCGGAAAATAGGCACTTACATCCCTACTGTTATTGTTGCTTACAAACGTCAAAACATGGGGGCGTTTTTTGTCTTTCTTAAAGTGATATATATCCATATGTTTATCTTGGGAAAACATGTGTATTAGATCTGCTCTGAGCATGGAGAATCCTCCACATTCCTGAACAACTATAATCCTAGGAACTTAAAACGTTTGTTCTGTTAATGGCAATAACATGCATGCCTTCCCCACCAAGAAAAAAAAAATATACAAGCACATCAAGATCAACAAATTTGCTCGTGTCTTTTTTTTTTTAACTAAGTCAAATCCATTTCTTGGAGCTGGGTTTGTATTGATGAAGCTAAGCATACTAGTTTTCTACGGATCTAAATTAAACCTGTATTTATTTGAGTTATAATAATTCGCTTCTGATTAGTCTCGAGCTTGAAACAACTTCAAGAATTTGGAGAATTGGGTTGGAATGAACTTAGGTAAAATTCTGAGGAAATGGCTGCAGATTATGGCGGCAATCTATTAGCACTGGGAAAAGAGGTGTGCAGGTTTTGGCTCCCCTTGATAGTCCTCCTGGTGGTGGTGTGGAAAAAAGTCATCGGGAGTAGCCCTCAAAAAAGGTTAGGAGAGGAAGATGACAATATTGTTTTGCAGCTGTATGACTGCCGGCATCCCTGGCAAAACAGAGGTTCAACTTACCTTTCAAAAATAAAACTCAGAGAATAAACAAAGAAATTGAAGAAAGAAAGCCTTTATGGTAGATGTTCAAGTTTTGTGCCAATGAAGAGAGAGAGAGAGAGAGAGAGAGAGAGAGATAGTTATCAATTTTGTAATTGCAAAGATGTTGGGCATAGCTTCATA
>QLOD02000038.1:12119661-12130643 GCA_003260245.2 Sideroxylon spinosum | reverse complement strand
AGAGAGAGAGAGAGAGAGAGAGAGAGAGAGATAGTTATCAATTTTGTAATTGCAAAGATGTTGGGCATAGCTTCATATTTCGTCAGAGCTGTCCTTTTTGAGCTTGAGTTATATTTGGATGGGTGCCTTTTTGTATCGTACTCTTGAAGAATTGTCCAGGAAAGCTTATGCATAAAGGGTAGGTTACTTTAAAAAACTGAAGCATAACAGAATATATAAAAGTTGTGGCCTTCATTAAATGGAAAATACATTGGTTTATTACATGTCATTCCAACAATTTATTTTAGTTTAAACACACCCCCACTTATTGATTTTCATGTGTGAAGTACTTGTTATGATGATTTCTATTTTACAATTTAGTCTTAAACAATACCATAATATGAGGCATATGTGTTAACTTCTAACGAAATGGTGACCAAACTGTAAAGGGCTAAAATGTAACTAGAACTCTATTTAGGTAGAGTTTGGGAATCAAAAAAGCAATCTTTTTTGTAAGTGGCTACTAGCTAATTACTATAAGGTTAGCTTTTTTTTTTTTTTTTTCTGGGAAGGAAAAAAAGCTAGTTTTTTAGTAATTAGCTCTTTAACTTTTTGTTAATTTGATATTTTTGCTCTTTATGATTTAAAAGAAGATTAAAATGTAAGAGAGTAAATTTGGTTATTTTAGAAAAAACCAAAAAGTTGAGTAATTAGAAGCTGAGCTTCTTGCTACTCTTGCCGAATGAAGTTTCTTCTAGCTAAATGTTAATGTCCTTGTGCTACAAGTATGTTTCTTTCTTCCTTTATTATTATTATACACAACTGAACCCAATTCTGTTTGTCTGCTGTAGCAACAGTTCCGTTTCCATTACCTCTTCTTTTTTTTTTTTAAATAATAATAATAATTGTTAAAAAAAAAAAAAAAAATTGTTTGCAGCTGGATGGATGCTGCTAAATTCTTAACAGGTGCGTCATCAGTGGGCAGCATAGCGATTCCTATTATCCTGAGGCATGCAGATTTGATCGGGACGGGAGCTATGTTGATTGAATTCTTCTCCTTCTTCATATTTGTCTGCACCGTGATGTGCTTCCATCGTGCTAGCCTTGAAGATGAGTGGTGAAGAAATATTCGGCCCCCAGATCATCACACTGTAAGCTGACCACTGATTGGATTTAATTTAATGCATCACCAACCATGGCATGTAACAGTAGAAAGAAATTGTAAAAACATGGAAGGGAGGAGGGAAACAGAGACTTGAGAATCGTCCATTTTGTAATTCTATAAATTTCTGTAATATACATCTTTTGAAGACAAAAGACTGATTTTCTCCGTTGACATCTCGTCCTGTGAGTTTGAACTTTAGTGGTGCATGGAACGAATATTTGCGTAATGTGTTTTGCCTTAATTTTCAACCTCTGTTTTCACAATTGCCTTGTAAGCAACGATTGGGATTACATCTTATTTAACCTTGGGTCGTTCAATTGATTAGGTCTTGAGCTTGTTCTTCAGTTGTCACTAGTTTGAGTTCCTTCAGTGTTATTGGAAGGACGACCTACTTGGTCATTAATTGCAAAATAATTTAAGGGAGTACCTGGTCATTAAATCCAATGTCTTGGGGATTGGCGAGGTGGGTGCAAATTGGCTTGGATATCGTAATTATTAAAAAAAAAAAAAATACTTATTTACTCACATATTAGCGCTGCAAAAATTAAACCAAACCCAAAAACCAAACCACACCAACTTTGTCGGCCATAAATTGGTAGTCTTCATTATGGAAACTGCTATGTATACTTACCAAAACCGATCCCGTTGTCATGACCCATCCCTTGAACCAACTAAAGAGTTAACCGTTCACGCCAACCTTTTGTAATACAAAAAATATATTAATATATTTAATTTATTAAATTTGAATGAGACTAGTACAAGGTCTCGAATATTCTTACCTTACTGGAATACTAATTTTCTTACATTTTATTGAGCAATTTTTTTTTTGGTAAGTTTTTTTTATTTTTATTATCAAAATATTATGGGAGGTATTTGATTGGCCAAAAAGTGATCAAAACGTACAATAAAAGTATAAATATTTGATGTAAAAAGTAATATATGGTAAAATTTAATTAGAAAAAAATACGAAAAATTAATAAATTTTGATTGATTTTTATAGCCAAACACTCCCTATATTTTATCATAAGCGTAATATTACTCCAAAGATGGAGAACAACATGCCCCTAAGGGCAATACATGCTCCTAATCTAAGTTTGGAAACTTTCTAACCAAGTCAACTAATAAAATTTTTACTTACAACTCAAGTGGATGGGTTAAAAAAACAAATAAAATTTGACACGATGGTTCAGAGATTGACATGTCTGGTAAGATCTCAGGGATCCAGGAGTAGTGCACGCGAAACCTAAATAAAAAATCACAACTCTGAAGAGGGAGAACAAGCCCCTAAAGGTAACACACTACTCTAAACTAGGTCAGAGAACACTCTAAACACCCACTAATTAATTCTCCCGCACTATAAACCCATTAAAATGGGTAACAATTATACATGGTAGGCCTACATAGCCCCTTACAAAATGGCGCGGCTGTTCATACATCTCCAAAATACAAGGCGAGATATTTAATATTCAGATTAAAAAGTTGTCCGCTCAACAATATGCTAAGGCGGGGAGTTTCTCGCTCAAGGCTTGGGCAATGTCAATATGACGTCAGTTGCTACTTCCTTGCAAGCGATCAATTTATAGTAATTTTTGGTATTTTTTTTAGTTAAAAGCTATTAGATGTAATTTTGATGTGTTTGGTGAATAGCAATTTTTTAATAATTTTTTTGTAACTTTTAAGTTTTTGGTAAAATTTTTGACAATTTTTTATATTTTTTAGTGATCTTCGGTAACTTTTACCAACTTTTAACAATTTTTAACAATTTTTAGTAATTTTTGGTAACTTTTGAGATGAAACGTTATTATAATAGAGTAAAAAATGACAAAAGTTGGTGGTTTGCCAAACACTTAAAAATCAAAATTTGGTAGTTTTTTTGCTAAAATTTTTGTTGCCAAAAGCTACCCAAGTTGTGATCTAACTCTCGGCCATAAAGTCGAGCGGGAACCAACTTCACCAGGCATGTAACCAGCTAGCCAAAATTTGAGCTAATAGATGAAATGCTAAAGAGACTCAAATGTTAGGCCAATAAAGCATTATCTTACGTTAGCAGATTGTAGTTCATCAAATCTATCCTCTTTAGAATTCAAATCTATTGGAGCCTGCTTTTTGTACTCCCTAAAATGGTATATATTACCTTGGAGCAAATTCTCAGAAGATTACTATGGTTCGAAATTGATCTTAAGTTATATGTGAAGGTCCCAAAAGCCAAAAACTAGTGTCCAACTAATTAACAATACCATAATGAAATAGACAGCGACTGATAAATTTAATCACCAAGCTCAACAATCATCCAAGAAGACACCAAGATTCATTGACTAGGGTAAAAACTCATTTGAACTCAAAGGAGAAAACAACCCCGGATCCGTAGGTGGATCAACCTGAAAATCTTCACTATAATCAAATGAGATTACAAGGCACACAAAGGAAAGTATTACAAGTCTCCAATCAATTACCCATTGATCTACTTGCAAGAGAAACACTTTCTAACCTTGCTTGCTAGACATCCCATGATACATCTTAACCTTGTGAAGAAGATAACCTTCAATACTTGAAGAAACGCATCCAATCTGATCCTATCCACAGATCTGAGCTAAATCCTGAACATTCTTTGCCAAAGATGGGTGATGACATCAAGAACCATTTAGCTTTTAACCGCCGTCATCTCTTCTGGAATTTTTCTCTTAAAAGCTACAGGTCAGTGACGATTTGTCCAAAAGGTTAGGGTTGAGAAAAATTGATTTCCTTTTATATTAGCAGAAAGGGTTAAAAAATTCATTTGGATTAATTCTTAAAAAATTTAGACGTCGTCACGGGCAGTTTGTGGGCATGCGCTGCTCGCGAAACTCTCTTACATAATGTCCAAAATTTCCAGGGTTATAGGCAACTCATAGGCGCGAACTGCTCTTGAAATTTTTGTGAAACACATTTTCTTTTTGGACAGAATGTTTCAAATCCAAATGGGATGTTCGTGGGTACGAACTGCAGCCAAACTATTAACACCTTCTGCTTCTCTTCTAGACTTTTTCTCAACCATCAACAAAGATACTTAAACACTCTTTGGCATGTGCTTAAGCATCAGAACATCTAACATGTGACATTTTACAAACTCTTAAGGAATTCAATTACACATAAAAGTGTTTGCTCGGACATTGCCAATATAAAAGCTAAGCTATATGACACTTACAATATGGAAACAAATTTTCATGGGATGATGTATATTATCCTAAATTTGAAAGAGGTCTTGGACTTGGAAGATTGGAAAATTGGAGTAAAACTGCTATGCTTAGACATATCTGGAATCTTTGCTAAGGAAAGCAGTCCTTTTGAGCCCAATGGTGCAAGAAACACTTAAAAGAGGAAAAGTCTTCTAGAGCTCCAAAATTCTTTTAGATTATTCTTCGACTTGGAGAAAGTTTCTTAAGCTAAGATCTTCTGCCATTCATATGTCTACATACATTAGTGGTAATGAGAATTCAGTCTCCTCGTGGTATGGTAATTGGTATCCTTTGGGACTTGTTGTTTCTAAATATGGCCAAAGAATTACTTTCGATGTAGGTATTCATCTTAATGCTAAGGTCTCCTATATTATTTCTAATGGTGGATAGGCTTGGCTTTTTCCCTTAACTTGGGAACTTCAGGATGTTATTACTACTTATGCTCCTATTTATGTTCCTAATATTTGTTGAACATAAAATTTTTTAACTGGATCATCTATAATGCTAATGCGTACTCAATTGCTGCCACTTGAAATGCCTTAAGTCAACTACAGCCAAAAGTACATTAGCACAAATTAATTTGGTCCCCAAAGCACACCCCAAGGTGCTCCATTTAATGTTTGGCCAGAAGGGGCTAAGCTTAATACTATTGATAGGATATCAAATTGAGGCCTAACCAACAACACTCTGTGTTCTTTGCAAATTAGCTGATGAATCCCTTGATCGTTTGTTCTTCTCTTGCTTTTTTTTTATTTTTTATTAGAATATGGCTCTCCCTATGCCCATTGTGTAACAAAACTGGATGAAGACAAAGTTGGCTGGGTGAAATCAATTGGGCTATTAGTAAATTCAATGTGAAGACTTTTGCTAACATTATATGTAAACTTGCTTGGTTAGCTTTTACCTATCATGTATGGTTAGAAAGAAAAGCTAGAATTTTCAAAGGTGTCTCCAATCCTACCCATGGTATTTTTTATATCAATCAAGCATGAAGTTAGAGTTAGAGCTTCTTAGAACAAGAAAATTAAAGATAAGGATAATTGTTTTTTTACATCCTGTACTTATGATAAAAATTACTTATACCTCTTAAATTTTAAAAACTTACCCTTATACTCCTTGTATTTTGGATAAAAATAAAGTTGTGAATGGCGTTGAATTTTCAAGTGAAAAGACAATTAAAAATTAAATAGAATTAGTGGATGTAAGTATAGGTAATATAAAATACAGAAGTATAAATGTAATATTGAAAGTTACTTAGACTCAAAACCGTTATTTTTGATGAATTTTCTAACATTTTTACTTTAAAGTATAAGGGGTGGAAAGGTAGATTTTTAAAGTAAAATAGGTATAACTGATTTTCACCTTAAGTATAAGGGTTAAAATGATTATTATCCCAAATATTATAAATAGTTTTATAGAATTTAGTTATTTCGTTTGGAACCAAACCAAAAACTGAAAATGAATAATTTTATAACCGAACTAATCAAATTAAGTTAATCGTTTTAACCAAATTTGAATGGTTTGGCTTGAAAATTCAATTTTAATTAAATTGCGCTCATCCCTTTATATGATATCTCAACTACATTAAGAACATGTAGGGATGTCAATTAAACAGGTAAACGAGGGTATCCGACTCAACTGAACCCGATAAAAACCCATTGGGAAATACCCTAATAGGATTGGGACGAATTCAGAATTTGTTTATTGGGTATTTGGTACTCGACATCTGTTTACGTTTATTGGGACCCTGATACCCAGTTCTCGTAGGGTACCCACTAAGTACCTATTTAATATAATATAATATACATTTATTTATATATTTATAATTTTATTCCTGACTTAAATTTTGGATAGGGTCATTTATGAAATGGGACCAATTACGACAAAAAATGAACTTAATTGGATTTTAAGGGTTTGGAACAGGACGAATTTGAGATTTCAACTTAAAAAATAAATGCATTTGAGATGATAATGATAAGAAAAAAAATAAAAGAGTTTGGTAATGGAATTTATTAATTGGGCGGGTATCCTAACCGTTTACATTCGTAAGAGTAGTGGAGGTTGAAAGCAACTTCAAACAATTTTAAAATTTATTTGAAATGTATTTAGAAGTAGGTTTTAAGAATTTCTTTAAGGCATTGTTTGGTGGATCAATTTTTAATAGAAATTAATCAACTTTTGCTTCTTCGGTGTTTGACAAAACATTAATTTTTATCATTTTTTTAATCAATTACAGTAATTTGCTCAACTCAAAAGTTACCAAGATTTTTAGTAAATATACGAAAAGTTATCAAAATTTGCTAAAAGTTACCAAATGGTACAAAAAATTGTCACAAAGTTTACGAAACACCCAAAAGTTGCAAAAAATTGCTATTCATTTTACCAAACATACCAAAAAATTCAATTACCAACTTTTGGAGAAAAAAAGTTAAAAGTTGCTAAAAATTGAATTTCCAAACAGCCCGTAAGTCTAGAGGCTTATTCGATTTCCCTTGGAGCTCTGAATTTTTCAAAGAAACTTTAAAAATTTTCAAAAATTCTCAACTTTCTTTAATCAAATTTCGTCACATGTCATTTTGATATCAATTTTTGATTTTTTTGAAACTTCAAATGTCACCTTATTTAAAAAGAATCCCGCCAAGGGGCATTAAATGTATTTTAATATATCAATTTTTTTTTAGTGTTATTTTCTTATTTTTATTGGAACATATCCCTAGATAAAGAAAGCAGCTGGTAGTCCCAAATTATCAACTTTTTCCCATATATTAGGGTATTTCTCTTTGCACTGTATAAATAAATTCTCTCTCTTCAACGTCTACCCTTTTTCTTGTAATAAGATATATTATACAATTTTAATGTTATAAATATTTTTCTATAAAGGTGAGGGTAATTGTATAAGTTTATTTAAGAAGAAAATAAAATAGAGTGTAAAAATCTATTTATGGAGTGTAAATAGGATCACTACACATGTTATCATATATTTCAAATGACAAATCAATCCCAGTGCAATCTGCTTGCTGTTCGCAGCAATAATTTTTCATAGGTAATATTCATCTCATTGTAACCAGTAGCTTTTGTAGCTGATAAAATATTAGAAAGCCTCGTTATTTTTTTTGGGGGGGGGGTGGTTGATTTATTCCGTCTCAAGTGGCTTTAACTTGTTAATTAGTTCATAACGACAGAAGGCTGTCCTGGTTTGTAAGTCACCACAGAATTCTAATATGAAAAAGCTATTATATTTTTATTTCCAATAGTAAAAACGAAAAAAAAAGGATAATTGTATTTTTACCGTTATATTTGAGTAAAAATCACTTAAATTCCTTAAACTTTGAAAATCTACCTTTACACCCTTTATACTTTTTGTTAAAATAAAGTTATGAATGACATTAAGCTGCATTTGGCATCTGGTAGAGCTACTAACTACTAATTATTTAATTTTTTCTTAAATGATCACATTTACTCTCTCACATTTTAACCTTCTTTCAAATATTCAAGGACAAAAATATCAAAATAACAAAAAGTAAAAAAGCTACTAGCTAATAAAAAGTTAGTGTTTTTTTCTTCCCAAACACAAAAAAGTTAGCGTTTTAGTAGTCAACTGGTAGCTAGTTATAAAAAGCTAGCTTTTTTACTTCCCAAACTAAGCCTAAATTTCAAGTGAAAAAAAAAATATCCGTTAAAATGAAGATTGTTACTATTTGTAGCCTTACTTTTTCTCAAACGTAGCCAAGTTAAGTTATACATTCTATATTTTGTCTTAGCAACCCAATAATTTCTTTACATAACTCACAAATTGCACCTAAATTTTTAGAAATATCCATTGATCAAAATGACAATATCCTGCTGAAATTTTTTAATTTTTTCAATAACTAATAAATATTTCGTTTATTTTGATGTGGAAGTGTTGAAAGTTTATATAACTAATTGCTAAATTTTTTCAACAACTAGTTGTCAAAGTTGTTTGATTTTTTCAACATGAACCTGTTTAAAGTTTTCAACATGAACCTGTTTAAAGTTTTAATTTGTTCAGTAATTAGTTGCTAAAATGTTTTGTTTTATTTATCAAAAATTTGTTCCAGCATGTGATTTTCAAATTTGTTTGATTTTTTCAATAAGTGATTGTCGATATTGTCAATGTAGGTTTTTTCTTTTTAATTGTGGGTTATGTGTAGTAAATTTAGAGGACAAGGAGGTCATTTTGCATTAACGCATTTTTGTTCTCTTCAAACTTTTGTTTCAATTGAAGCTCTTAAGATTGGTGGTGCTTTAAGTTAATTCATTTCTTAACTATCACGGGGTTGTATGCTTAATGAGTCTTTAATTCTAATTTTGCATTCAATGATGTGAACATATAGGAATTATACCCAAGTTCAAGATTAGCACTGTTCGTTAATAAAAAAAAATACTGCTGAGTTTGTTCATCACGTCCACGGGGATCCAAATGTTCAAGCTTGAAAAGAAGAAGAGTCAGAAGAATGGGTCAAGGAGATTCCTGGCTACAATCCCTTCGATAGTAAAATCAGCAGAGGCTTAAGATAAAATGAGAAAATAAATTGACTGCACTTTGTAGACAGTAGTGAACGTATCTAAATTTTGGTGCTAAATGGTCTATTTATAGTTTCTGTGTAGGGATAAATTAATATCAAACTATTAAGGAATATAAATTAAGTGGTCTATTATCGTGACTATGTGCTTTTTAATAAATACTCGTCACATTACATTAATTGTCGGTCGTGTAGCATTGAATGTGCGCGAGGTAATTCTGGGAAATGTGTGTGATGTGATCTTTATGAACTATCCAAATGTTCCATCTACTTATCACTTGTAGCGACAGAGGTTAATCAGACATAACTAAATAGTAATAAATGAGCTAAATTTATCATTGAAGATTATATATAGTTAGGATTGAACAAATGTGACCATTTAAAGTAGTGGAACCCAACTTCATGACTTTAATAGGTTGGATAGACTATCCCCGAGTACTTTTATATTAAGCCGTTGTGCTCGGGAGATTTGCAACGTGTCACTTGTGTATTTTGTACCAAAATTATGCCCTTACTCTACTCGGGATAAATAATTACTCGTGTAGAGTAGAAGAAAAAATAAATAAAGCTGATCTTATTCATCAAAAAATCTTTTTGTATGCTCCATTACTGTTTCACTTTTGATGAGTCGTTGTATGGTTGGCTGCTTTTTTATCTCGCTTACAACGCGTAAGAAACTCTCGGCCTTCCAATGCATGTAACCTAGGTTTTCATCCAAAAACCCTGAAGAGCGGACTGCCATCCGTCTCCTTAATTGTCAATTCAAGCGACGGTATTGAATGCGTTTTTGTTGTCCATTTCTCACCCTTCAACTTTTCGTATGTGCATATAGATACATATATGTCGTTTCTACCATTGCTAATCGCTTCTGAAGCTTTCCTTTTCTAAATTGCCTTCTGCAACCTTGTGTTCTCGAATCTTCCCTTATTAATCTTCTTCCAATTTTGAACTTTTCGTTCAGTGAGTGCATAAAATTTCCTTTTTTCTTCTTGTTTTAGCTCTTCTTGGCAAAAATGGATAGATTATCAAACGAAATAAGAACTGAGGGGGGATTTGGGGCCTTTAAACAGAGGTTCAACATCTTTGCTGATATCGAAATTAGATTTGGGTGCGAAGGGTAGCTCAAAATAGGGCATTTCCCTATCGTTGCCATAACCAAGGGTGTCTTAGGTTCCCAAACTCCCATTTCCTTTGTCAAGTTTTTCATAAAATAAGTCTTTCTCCTAGATTTATCATCCACAATGTTTATAGGATAGTGAATGGGATAGATGAAATAAACCATAGGTACGGTTTTCACCTCTCAATCTAAATTTTGCTATATCCTCCCAAAAGTTAGGAAGAATGAAAACAAATGGCACCTAAAACCCAACCTGAAACATCCCCCATCCATATGCTTCTTGATAACATCAAAGGTTTTGAGGATGATTAGTGCGTCGTCTCGGGTTAGTGGATGTGTAGACTTAGGCAGGATGACTTTCCCTCAATAACCACAACTGCTAAGAGGCTAGGTCAGGTAGCTTTAGTTTTATACAAGTATATCTGCCTTTTTAAGCTTCTAGAAGAGGATTGCTTATCTTTCTTTGTTTTTATGTGCAGAAGAATGTGAGAGAAAATCTTGGGCTAAAGAGTATTAGGTCAACATTCAACATATTAATGAGGTTTTGGGATTCCTCGGGGGGCTTGACACATTTCCATTTGCTAGGTTGGCACCTATTTTGTTCAACTTCGAGCCTTCATATAGGTCTTTCATCTCTCCACCACAAGGCTTTGACATCAACACACTGCTAGCACTTTGTACAAGTGGCAGAACTGGACACAGGAGAGAAAACTTGAATTTTATCACACACACCTCCAGCCTGGCATCTAGCCCTAGGGTCGCCATCCCAGTTGAGCAAGAGGACTCGAAACCTCTAACTGCTCTTCCTTTAATAGTTGTGGATCCCCACATCCGCGAGTTGCTCAAGGTCGAAGAAGAGTAAGAAAGAATAAGGCCTTCCACCATTGAACTCTTCGAGCCGACCATGCCTCTAAGGCACGATATAAGGCAGGTGGCCGAGGAAAACGTAAAAAAAAAAAAAA
>QLOD02000038.1:12091235-12119561 GCA_003260245.2 Sideroxylon spinosum | reverse complement strand
TGAACTCTTCGAGCCGACCATGCCTCTAAGGCACGATATAAGGCAGGTGGCCGAGGAAAACGTAAAAAAAAAAAAAAGATTCGAAGCTACCAAGAAGATGGCATAAGAGGGAAAAAAAAGGCACAGCCCCGAAGGAAGAATAAAGAAGAAACATTGAAATAAATAAAAGAGCCCTCTAATGTTCCATGAAAAACCTCCCGACCAACCAAGGAGGATCTTAAGGCCAAGAAGAAGTAAAAGATCAATCAACCATCAGATATCATGGTCTTGGATTCTCCTACTTTAAATAGGATGCCCCCAGCCGCTTCAAGCAAGGCTCCAAGGGGTCCCATCCAGCACCTCCACGACTAATGGGTGTGCTGCCTCCACTGGTGAAAGGAGTTCAAGACAGGTTCCTTTCTATACTGTCTTTCCTGGGAATGCAATCAGGGATTCGACTCATTTCATCCCTTAAATATTGATTCCAAGTTTGGAATTCCCTTTTGGACATCCTTTCACAATGCAAGACTCTACCTTGAATAATCCAGAGTATTATCTTAGGGGTGTTCTTCCCCCTCGTGACGTTCAGAACACCAGAAAGAATCGAATGGAAGACATCTATACTACATTAATGAAGAGCATGATTCCAGTAAGTTTTCTTGCCTTCAATTTTTATACTTTCACTTTATTCTTTAAGTTGTAGCATTTTTTATTTGCTTTATTTCTCTACAGTCGACTTAATACTCCATGGAGCTAATCACCCAAAGTAAGGGCTTACACGATAAATCCGGGATAGATGATGCCTATATCAAAGCCTTAAGAGAGAAAATCGAGGATAATGGAAAAAGAAAAGAAAAAAAAACAGAGTAAAAATTGAGTGCTATGAAAGAACTGGAGTAGCAGCTTGTGGCTACCAACTCTAAGGTGGAAGCTGGCGACAGGAAGATTGCCACAATGGACAAACTCCTTGCTAGTAAGGATAAAGAATTAGTAACAAAGATAAGTGACCTTGTCGGGGCACAAACTAAATTATCCCTTTCCAAAGCCGTGCAAGGAAAAGTGGCACAAAGACAAGATGAATTTCATACTAAAAGAGTCAATCTAAAAATAGAAATCGAGAAACTATAGGTCTAGCTCAAAATCAAGTGTTATGCCTTACTCTAGAACGATCAAGCCCTTAACGCCTTTGAATCCAAAGCTGCCGAGGAGTTGGAACTCTGGTTTAATGACTTTGCCAAATAGCTGGAGGACACTAGAAATGCTAACTTTTTGGGATGATGGGAGAAAGTAATGAAAAGGCTGTTTGTGAAAGGCGCATCCGACACATATAGAAATATCCCATTCCCTAATTCGGATTATGCTATCCCTAAATTCAGCTATGAATGCACCCCAAGGACTTCTCCTTCTGAATCCTAGGAAAAAGAACGCACCACAGAAGACAAAGCTGAAGCTGAAAGTACTACCAAAGACGTCCCATCTTCTTCAGCTTTGGCTCCAGTAAAGGTCCTCGAGGATATCCTTGCACAGAGTCCATCTTCGAATTGATTATAGAAGTTGTTAAATCCATCGCAAATAAACTGAGTAAGGAAACATCCAAGGGAGTTGAACTAGTCTTCCCTCTGTCCTCTTTTTATTATTTTCCTTGTGTATTTTCAACTTCTTGAATATAATGAGAAGTCGATTTAGATCTTTCTTTTGTGTATTTTTTTTGTCAATATAGCTTTTTGAATGGATAGTTGACTTGGAATCCTTCTGACTATCAATTTCTCTTTACTTCTAGCAATGTGTTTGGATTGGAAACGTAAATTAGAAAAAACAAGCACACATTGAACAACACTTTCAGGCTTTCTATCATATTTAACTTACCTTTAGTCAAAACTAAGGATATTTCATAACCAAGTTCTTAGTAGATGCTAACATAGCTTCGAATTTACAAAAATTCTTGCTTACAACGTTACCAATCTTAATTAGGTCAAGCCAATGTGTAAGTCCATCATTGTTGTTGTTGAATAATTTTTCAAGTCTCGGTTAAGAATGAACTTGTAATACACTTTGCACATGCCTCACAAGTTGTTCATCGTCAATAAAAATTATTATGGTTACTAAAACATAAGTTCTGTAATGTGAATTTGAAATTTTCTCCTTACAAAAAATGATGTGGTATTTGACAACAAATCAGTTAAGTTGTCAATATTTAAACCATTGGTCATAACTAGTTATTCTCTGCTTAAAAGATTAAAAATGTCCATCATACTTAGGCAATATAGTGGACATTACTTCATACTCGCACTAACATCGCGGGTCATGAATTGCCGACCAAGTGGTTGGGACAAAGTTTAAGTTTCTTATGAGTGCATATATTTGTTCAATTTGACGAAAAATAACTAAATTGATAATGAAGAAGTATCTTGCCAAAGGTCATCATGCATTCCCGACCATATAAAACATGGTCAGGAAGATGTAAATCTTTTTATAAAGGCAAAATTACTCATTTGTTTATAGAAATGTGCATCTTTTTTCCACATCATCTACTATGGAATCTTGTAGGACCACTTCTGTCAGAGTCAGCACTGAGAAAAACCTAGTGAGATAAGGCTTGCTAAAGTCAACACTGGGAAAACCTAGTGAGACAAGGCTTATTAGAATCAGCACAGGGAAAACCCAGTGAGACAAAG
The DNA here is from genome assembly GCA_003260245.2 of Sideroxylon spinosum. NCBI lineage: Eukaryota > Viridiplantae > Streptophyta > Magnoliopsida > Ericales > Sapotaceae > Sideroxylon > Sideroxylon spinosum. The sequence continues at coordinate 12,116,907 of QLOD02000038.1, read as the reverse complement.
TTTGCTAGAGCGCTTACCAGAGTTGGTACTAGGAAAACCCTGTGAGACAAGTTTAAATTTTGTGCATTCTTTAAATTGCATCTTTGTATTGCTTACTTGTAGAAGATTTTCAATGATAGTAGGAATACAAATAATTGTCTTACATGTAAAATAACTTCAAATGAGCTCTGTTCCAATGGCATTTTGATTGGTCTTTCATCTAGGTTAGCTAGCTGGTAAGCTCCATTCCGGAGCACTTCTATCACCCGGGATGGACATTCCCAATTACGGCCTAGCTTGCCTTTTGTCAGATCTTTTCTTGCTCCTACTAACTTTCCCAACACAAAGTCTCTGAGCTTGAATTCCCGAGGGTGGACCTTTTTGTTGTACTTTTTTTTTCTTGTCTCCTATTGATATTTTGCAAGTCTTATTGCAGCCAGTTCCCTCCTCTCATCCCCATTGCTTTATTATTCTCCCCTCGACTAAAGGCTTGTGAATGTATGGTCAGCATACCAACTTCTGATAGGATAACAGCCTCCATTCCATAAGCAAGAGAAAACGGGGATTCACCAGTGGATCTTCTCCGGGTCGTTTTGTATGTCAAGATCACTGTTGGAAGTTCATCAACCCATTTTCCTTCGGCTGCTTCTAAATTCTTCTTAATACCATTAAGAATGATTTTGTTTATAGCTTCGGTCTGCTCATTGCTCTGGGGATATACAGGTATTGAATAGCCATTGTTTAACCCATATCTAGAACAGTATTCCCTATATGGAGCACTACCAAATTGTGTTTCATTATCTGAAATAAGTGTCCTCGGGATCTCATATCTTGCAATGATGTTTTTCTATATGAAATGAATGGCATCTGCATCCTTGATGTGGGCCAATGGTTTTGCCTCCACCTACTTGGTAAAATAATCTGTCTCGACCACCAGCCACTCCTATTTCTAGTAGCAGTAGGTAATGGTCCCACAATATCAAGCCTCCACTGTGTAAATAGCCAGGAACTAGTAAGTAGGCTAAGTTCCCGAGCAAGCTGGTGGGGAATGGGAGTAAACTTCTAGCACTTCTTGTATCTTTTTACGTAAGCTTGTGTATCTCTTCCCATCCTCGGCCACCATTAACCTTTAGTGATTGCTCTGTGAATCAAGGTCCTTCCACCAGTATGTGTACCATAAACCTCTTCATGTAGTTTGTAAAGGAAATTCTGAAGCTTATCTGGATGAACACGGAGATCGGGGCCTGCGAATGACTTCTTATGTAGCTTATGATCAAGGGATAACTAGAACCTCGTAGCCTTTACTCTGAGCTTTTTAGCTTCCATCATGTCCTCAAGAAGGGTTTGTTCTTTAAGTAAGCAACAATCGAATACATCTAAGATGGGCCCAACTGAATATAGGCCCCTTCTTCCATCTTGGACATGCTTGGTTTTTCCAGGACTTCAAGGAAGACTGTATCATTAAGCTTGGTCCTTGGAGAGGCTACCAACATTGCCAGAGCATCAGTATGTATGTTATAATCTCTTCCCATTAACTCAACTCCGATGAGGTTGAATCCTTTTAGTTTTTCGATCATCCTTTCATTCCTTACTGCATATTCTCCCTTCAGCTAATTTACCACTAGTTGGAAGTCCGTCTTTATGATCAAATTTCTTGTAAAAAAGACGTTGAGCAATATCAAGACCAATCAAGAGGGCTTCATATTCAGCTTCATTATTAGTAGCTTGGAATCCAAGCTTTATTGCATACTTGATAGTTACTTCTTCTAGGGTTGTCAAAAATCACACTAACCCTAGCACCCTTTTGGATGAAAAGCCATGCCATGCATGTGCAGCCACCATTAGGGTGGCTTTAGCTTCTGAATTAATCTCTAGTTATCATACCTCTTGTACGTGCTTGGGGACTGTGGGTGTGAACTTTGCCATAAAATCGACTAAGACCTATGCTTTTATTGCTGTCATCGGCACAAATCTTATGTCAAAAACTGCCAGGGAGACAACTCTCTTGGCTATTCATCTTATAATAATTGCCTTCTTCAGGAGCTGACAAAGAGCTTGATCTGTGACCACTTGGATAGTATGAACATGGAAATAGTGTGCCAGTTTCCTAGACACCACCACCAGTGCAAGAGTAAACTTCTCCATAGGGAGATATCTAGTCTCTGTCCCTTATAAGTCCTACTTGCATAGTAAATGGGCTTCTGCCTTCTATTTTCTTCTTTTAGCAAAACAACACTGAATGCTTGCTTAGAAACCACCAAGTAAAGTTGTAAAATATCCCCAAGCTGGGGAGTTGACAAGAAAAGAGCAATAACCAAGTATTCTTTAAGCTTTTTTAATGCTCAAAAAGCCTCATCATCCCCGATCATCTTATTTGCCCCTTCAATAACTTAAGGAATTATCGACACTTGTTTGATACTCGGTTGATGAATGTAATAAATGCCGCCATCATTCTTATAAAGTTTTAAACTTTTTTCTTTGTCCCTGGAGGAACCATAGCCTGGATAGCTTGGATTTGGTCGGGATTAGCCTTTATCCCTCAGCTAGTGACCAAGTGCCTCAAAAACTTCCCAAAGCTCACACTGAAGGTGCATTTGGCAGCGTTAAACTTCAATCCATATTCGTCAAGTGTAGAGAAAACATGCTACAAATGTTGAATATGTGTCTCGAGCTCTTTGCTTTTTACCACCATATAAACCTTCATGGTCTTTCAAAGGTCATGCTTGAACATCTTTGTCACCAAGTTTTGATATGTGGCACCGGTATTTGTCAAACCTAATGGTATGACCCGGTAACAATGGATTTCCTTCGGAGTAATGAAGGAAGTTTTCTCCTCATCTGGGCCATACATTGGGATTCGATAGTAACCCGACATGCATCAATGAAGGGCATCTGTGAATTGCCTACTGTCGAATCTACAAGTTAATCTATCTTCGACAATGGGAATGGATCTTTCGAGCATGACTTATTTAAATCAGTGTAATTAACACAGACCCTACATTTCCTATTTTTCTTCTTTCCATCCATAGTATTGGTCAACCATTCAGGATATGAGACTTCCCTGATGGCCTCTGCCTTAGGTAGTTTTCTGATCTCTTCAATCACTGCCTCTGTATATTATACAGCAGATCTTATTACCCTTTGTATCACGGGTTTAACTTCTAAATTTACATTTAATTTATGGCTCATAACTTCAAGAGAAATACCAAGTATTTTTTGTGGAGTCCAAGTGAAGGTACCAATATTCTTGTGTAGCACATTCGTTAATCCTGTCTTCTTCTCAATAGTCAGGTTAGATTCGATTAGAAAGTATCTATCGTTCTCAATTGGCCTAATCTGGACTTTCTGTAGACTTTCAACGGCTTTCATTTCAGGATCAACTCAAACATCATCTATATTTGGGGGGCCCTACGGTATCTCCATGAGTTGGACTTGCTTAAAAGTGGTTTGGACTTAATGGTGGCCATGAAGCACCTTTTGGATATATCTTGGTCAGCCCTAATCTCGATCACATCATCACTATAAGGGAACTTGAGGACCTAATGGTAACTCGAAAGGACAGCTTGTATCCAAGATCTCCCTACAATGGTGTTGTAGGACGACGGTGTACTTACTATCTTAAACTCCAAATCATATTCCATTAGGCCAACCAGAACAGGGATCCCAACTCTTCCCAAGGGAGATGCTGGGGTAGAATTGAACCCTCTTAATGGGCATTCTGCTGGTTCTAGGTCTTCTTCTATCAGGCTAAGCTTCTTAAACAGGCTAAGAAACATGACATCTGTTAAGCTCTCAGCATCTACCAATATTATCTTGACATTTGATACAAACATTTTCAGAGTAACTACTAAGGCATCATTGTGTGGCTGTTATACCCCAGCGCCTTCGTTGTCGTGAAATTTGATTCCTCGAGCACCTTCTCTTCGCTATCATTTGCTGAGGGATTTCGCCTGCTAGGGGTTAGGCGACAAACCTTTGAAGATGACTCTCCACGTGTATGACATGGATAACCGCTGGCCTTTGGACTTTGGCTTTAACTTGTGGTGGGGTTGGGGTTCAACAACAAAATCTTCGTCATCGAGGCCTTCTCTTCTCCTTCATTAGTTTCCTTATTGTGCTCAGAGAATAACCTCTGCATTCTTGGTTGATGCTTCATCTATGTACTCTTTGAGATGTCCATCTCTTACTACATCTTCTAGTAAATAACGAAAGGAAAGGCATTCTCCAGTTTGATGCCTCCTGTCCTGATGGTAAGAATTGAAATCTCTGTGATTCTCCTTTCCAAGATAGTCAGGTAGCTTCTTTGGCCGTCGAAAGAAAAGCTAATCACGAATCTTTGGCAGAATCCTAAAGATGGGCTCCTTAAATACCATATTGACTGCCTCAAAGATTGACTTATTTTATTCTATGTAGTCTGGTCTCTTCCCTTTGCCTTTTCCCTACTTAGGTTCTAGGGACTTCGTTTCTTTCTATTCTACTGATTTTTACTCATCTTCGACCTTTGCATGTTTCTCTATTATACACATGAGATCAGACATATTGGTCGCAGGTCTTTTTGTCAATGAAAGCTACAACTTGTCACCTTTATGTAACCCTAACTTGAATGATGTCACTGCTAGCTACTCGAACCATCCTTCTACTTGTTGTAAAGCTCCATGTACCTTCTGGAATAATCTCTTAGGCTTTTGCTACTCTTTCTTTTCATGGTGAGGAGCATGTCTTTGGTCTTTGGCTATTTGGCATTGGCTAAAAACCGCGTAATGAACGCCTCGGCAAGTTGCTCCCAACTTCCAATGCTTCTAGGAGGTAACTTGTGGAACCACTGGAGCACTATTTCTCCTAAACTTGATGGAAAGACTTTACATATAAGCTCATCATTGTGACTCCATAGGATCATTGCTTGCATTCAATGGCGGTAATAAGCTAGAAGATCGGATTTTCCATCGTAAATGGAAAATCGAGGGGTCTGAAACTTCTTCGGGACCTTTGCTTCATTGATATCTACCATGAATGGTGAGGTAGAAGTTTTTCCCAAGGCTCTCCTTACCATCATCTGAGTGGTTTGATCTGAACTTTCCTACTCATTGTATTGTAGCCTTTCCACGTCCTTTGACTTATTAAGTTTCTTTATTTTCATGAGAACTACATCGTCACTTAATGAGCTCTTGCCAGCATCATAGTGCCTCCTCTGGCTAGAAAGTTTCCCCTTCACTTCTTCTTCCTTTCTTTGGGGCTTGGAAGGTTTCTTCTTGTGTCCTACGAGGTGTTTGACACGCTGAGCCTGCATCAGATGTGTCTTGACAACAATGGCTTCAAGAACGGTACCTGATTGTCCATGTTCTCAAGCATTCTCCTTGTTGTGATCTTCTTGCCTAGGAGAATACTCTTACAAAGCATCATATCTTTCGTCTGGGCTAGACCATTGATCTCTGGGTTTGAAACGAACGTGTCCTTTCAATTTTCCTTTCTCCTCATTCATCTTGAAGAGTATTTCTTCTAACTCAGCCTGTTTTGCAGTGGCCTCAACCTTCAATCACACAATTGCCTGACAGCTTCTGGATCATCAGCGCATTGATGTTTACTACTCGCTTATCCATGTGTACGTATTTCCAATGCCCCTCTTTCTATCTTTGTGCTTTGTTTCATTGCCTGATCAAGAAGGAGGTAGAGGAGTTTTGTCTCTTCCAATAGCCATCTTTGTTTATTTGAGAACAAGGAACCTTTTTAGAACAAAGTATGTGGGAAAACAAAGAAATATGTCCCACGAGGGGTGCCAAATATTCGGTAATAAAAAAAATACTGACGAGAGTGTTCACCATGTTCACAAGGATCTAAATGTTCAAGCCTGAAAGAAGAAGAAGTCAAAAAAATAGGTCAAAAAGGATCCCCGACCATAATCTCTTCGATGGTAAAGTTAGCAGAGGCTTGAGATAAAGTGAGAAAATAAATTGACAGCACTTTGTAGACGATAATGAACGTTCTTGAATTTTAGTGCTAAGTGTTCTATTTATAATTTCACTATATGAATAAATTAGTGTCAAACTACTAAGAAATTCGTCATTACCTCTCACTTCGGAAATTATTTTATCGTGACTATATGCTTTATAATAAAAACCCATCACGTTACATTAATTGTCCGTCGTGTAGCATTGAATACGCATGAGGCAAGTTAGAGAAATGTGTGTGATGTGACCTTTATAAACTATCCAAATGTCCTATCTGTTTGCCACTTGTAGCTACTGGGGGGTTAACCAGACGTAACTAAATAGTAATAAATGAACTAAATTTATCGTTAAAGAGCATTTATAGTCTGGGTTGAATAAATGTGATCATTTAATGTAGTGGGACCCATCTTCATGATTTTAATAGGTTGGGAAGACTATCCTCGAACTTTTATATTGAGGCGTTGTGCTCGGGAGATTTGCTATGTGTCACGTGTATTTTGTACCAACAAGCACTATGTAAGTTCTCAGTCTATGGGGGTATTTGTTCAGTAACTTGGGCTAGTGGTGGGTCAGGTTGGGTTGAGGAAGACCTAGCAACCTTGTTTTTCTTTGCTATGGGATTGGTTTTTGTTTAACTTCGAAAAGGGTTTTAAAATTATTATACATTGAAATTGATAAATATTTTGAAATAAAAAGTAAGTTGGGCTATTAAGTAATCTATATCTCTTACATCTTCATCTTTATTTGAACATCCTTCATTCCAATCTCAGGTGGCATGCTTCAAGACACTTCATTCTCCAATTATTATTTTTTTCATTCACAAAATTTTTATTCATTTTTATGTCACATCGCCAGATGATCATAACTATACTTTTTTCTTTTTTCTATAAAGTCTACTAATATTATGGCATATGATCTCCATCAATAAAAAATGAGTTCACAAGATTTTTAAATGAATTCACTTACCTATTGGTTCATTATAATTGCAAAATTTATATTTTTCAATAAAATAAAATTTAAGAAAAGTAAAACATGTCTAAAAAATATTAGGCTGGGGAAAAAGTTTAAAAATTATTGAATACTAACTAAATTTAAAAACATTTAGGCCGCATTTGGTTCGCTTTTCTATTTTTTGTTTTGAGCTTATTTTTTAATTTTGTATTTTTGAAAATAAGGAAAACAGGTCAAAAAATATTTTGTCATTCGTGTTTTTAAATTTTGTTTGAGAAAACAAAAAATGGATTTACATATGAAATGAAAAATAGAAAAATGTCGTTTTGTGCGTTTTAACCCAAAATAAGTAAAATATCAAAATAAGAAAATTAGAGCATTGTTTGTTTCCTTGTTTTAGGATTTTTAAAACATAAAATACATAAAAACAAAATAGAAAATAGAAAAGAAAACCAAATGTCACCTTAGCTTCTTTCACACTATTAACTCTTATTATTGTAAAATTTATATATTTCAAATGAATTAAATTTAAAAACTTAAAAAAATAAATTTTAATAAATTAAATTTAAAAAGATAGAAAATAGACTAAATAATAATTTGACTTGGGAACGAGTCTTAAAATTATTGTATATTGGAATTGACAAACTTTTGAAAAAAAAAAAATTCGAGCCACTTAAGTAAATTTGAGATTCAATATAAACTTTAAATGAAAACTTGAATTTAGGATTGAGTCAAGCTGGGCATTCGTAAAAAATATGTTTTTAGTATTCATATAGAAGTCTGCTTTTATAAACTCTATCAGTTAATTAAAACTAATACAAATAAAAAGTATAAAAATAAAAAAAATAACTGAATTGCTATTTTATAAAATTATGAATTTTGTTAATTATAATATATAATATATTTTAAACTTAACTTTTAAATATTAAAAATTTATCTTTGTTTGTGTGAGATATTATATAATCTCATATGTTGTATGGTTTAATGTTAGCAAATACATTACCAATTCAAGAGTAGGGATGACAACAGATCAAATCAAGGTTGAGTATTCCTTATACCATCTCTAAACCTATCAGGTAAAAAAAACTTATATAATCAGGCATCCATCAGGTAATTAGGTACTCTTAACCTTTAAATATAAGTAAGGATTAAAAAATTATTTGAGCATAAAATTTTATTAGTAATTTCATATTTTAAAAGATTAAAAAATTATATTTAAATAAATTTTTTAAAATTTTTTTACTTAGTAAAATTTATTATATTACTTTTATAAAAATAAAATTTAAAAACAAATCTCATATTTAATCTCGTCTTAACCCTTATCCCTCTACCATAATTAAGTTAAAAAAAAAAATTTTTTGTGTCCATTCGTTGCATCAAGAACTAAATCCTAAGCTAAGATAAATTATTTGGTATCAAAATCTTAAGTTATTTTGTATTAATTAAATGGATTCCATTCTTTGAACACATATAATTAGGGTAATCAGGGTAATTTAAGCAATTAGTGTCTAAATTGATGATATTCTTTGAATAAATTTGAGTGTCGATAGTATAGGATGGTAATCGCATAATTTAAATGGATAATCAAAAAATATCCACTGAGTACCAAATAAATAAATAACTGGTGCAAATAATTTAGGCAGTAATCGGGTAACCCGTTGGGTACCTTATAACTAGGATAATTAAGGCGATTCGGGTAATACTCGTTGAGTATACTATATTTACGATCCTATACCTGAATCCTATGATAACTTATTTTCCTAACTTGTACTATTATCCGTAAAACTTAAAATTAATTATACTTGTCAAGCCTTGGTCAGACAGATACTTAAGTCCGGTTAAAATTACCATCCCCACACGAGAGTGTTCGTGGGAATGAGATCCGTTTGATATCTTCTAAACCTAATGCATCGAATCGCATGCCTCTTTCTGGTAGGCTGGTTGCTAGTTTTGTCATTTTCAAATAACGGGTCTGCCCGGTCGAAACCGTTGGTCGCGGATTGACTCCGCTGCATCTGTAATATTATTGGATCAGCTCCGGACTAAATCTGGCCCATTGTTAGGCGTTCGTCAGGAGCCAAACAGGCTGAGCGGCTCGGCTGTGTCCGGGGTTCCTGTGCGAAGGCCATTTCTATTTTGCTGCGTTTTCTTGACTGATTTCTCTACAAACAAACAAATGCCTGTAATGGTACTGTGATTTGTTTCAATGGAAGAAGTTATAGAAGCTGTTGAGAAGGCGAAGAAAGACTAGAAAGAGGCTTTTGAATGAACCAAAGAGACCATAAAATCAGTCGTAGAGTACAGTAAATCACCAGCTGGAAAGACCACTACAGAGCAAAAGAATTTGCTACCCAGATTAAAGAGCATCGCACAGGATGGGCTGGCTCTGCTTGATTCGTTGTAGTCCAATCTTGATCTTCTCAACCCCCAACTCCCCTCCGACGATGAACTTCCGATCACCCAGCCATTCTTCGAATCTTGGAAGCGCCAAATCCAAAGGTACCCACCCTCCTTCGGATTTATTATTTCTTTTTTACCTTGCCGTTATTTAATTAATTTATATGACATTTATTGTTCGGTTAAAAATAATTGATAAGTTACTGTTAATGAAAATGTTACTTAAAACCACGTTTTTAAATAAACTAAAAGCATCATTTGAATTTCAAATGTTTTCTTCTTGTCTTACCTAAAAACGCTATTTGATTACCCTGCAAAAAAAAGTGCTGTTTTTTCAGTAAGAAAAAAATTGAGCATGTCGAAGCTTCCGAGAACTCATGGAACTAAAGACTCATCGTCGGCATTCTTTGCCTGTTTTCGTTTATGGGTAATCGTTGAATTCAAAGAAGAACTGATTTTCTACGCAGCAGCAATTATTCCTTAGTGTTTACTTTGGCCGCGAAAAAAGATTCGACCTTGATATGCCTTGTTTTGGTGCTTCTTCATTACCTTTCTCTCATTCTCTGTGAGTGCTTCAATTCTTTCTAGGGGGTGAACATGGGCTGCGTTGGGCTGGGTTGGGAAGGAACTCATTCGGATCGAGTCTTTGAGCATTGAGTCCAAGCCCAGCCCGGCCAAATATTGGGCTAAAACTATGAACTCAGGCATGTCCATTATTGTAAAATTAAAACACAAACCCGAGATTGAAAGATAAAATATTAAAAAGCTAAAAATCACAAAAAAAAAAAAAAATTTAATAACCTATTTATTGTATATAATAGGCACAAACAGTTAAACTAAAAATGATAGAAAATATATAAGAATGATAGGTCATAAATTTACTAAAAAAATAAATAAAGAAACAGAATTAATTTTTTATTAATTCTGTTTTTTTTAATCATGTTTTACAATTAATGACCTTCATATAACTGATCAAAGAAATTTAATACCGATTCACCAATGAGACTAGAGGGACTCAGGAAGAGAAGACGAGAGACATTAAGAAGAGAGAGTGAGACGAAGAAAAGACAAGAGCAAAAACCGAGGAGACAAAGAATAGAATGAGAGTGAGAGTGAGAGATACAGAGTTTGTATTATTAAGAAGAGAGGAAGAGTAGCTGAGTATTTGGGCTAGGATTTGTGGGAAAAGAGAGGAAGAGCAGGGCTGGGGTTTGTGTGTGAGACTTTCAGCTGACTCACTTATTAACTTTAGGCGAGTTGGGTTGTGCCAGGCTGTCTGAACCCAAACCCAGCCTAAAAATTGATCGAGCCTAAAAAATTGGCCCAGCCCAACCATATGGGCTGAATTCCAAACTTAAGGTCTACAAATATCAGGTTGGGCTGGACGGGTTCTTTGGGTCAATGGATCGGTGTCCATCCCTAATTCCTTCCCCCAACTTCTCGATGCATACATATACAAACATATGTATATATATTTGTTTATGTAAATTTATTTTCCTGGGTTTTTTTGATGGGCAGAATTCTCAAAAGGTCAATACGAGTCTTCTTCTTCCTTCCTCGCTGTCGCCGCTTCTTCCTTCTCTTAGGGCATTTTAAGGCAAAGAGACAAAGCGTTATATGAAATAGTATTTTTTGGCAAAATTTCATTAAGGAAAATACTACATGAAATAGCCTTTTTAATGCAAGCAGACACTATTTCAAATGACACTTTTAGTTTATTTAAAAATACTGTTTCAAATAGTGTTTTCGTTAACGGTAACTCCCTAATTATTTTCAACCGGACAATAGAAATCATATAAATTAATTAAATAACGATAAAAAATTCCTCCTCCTTCCCTATACGTATGTAGGTTTATTTGTGTATTTGTGTTGTTGGAAATATTTTTAAATTAGAGAAATTTGAGATTTTGTGTTGTCTTTGGTTGCTACTTCAATTTTAAAAAGTTAACTTTGGATTATTTGGGGTTGGATCGAAGATTTTGCCTTTCCCTTTAAAATTTTCTTTTTATCGTCTTTGATTTTATGAGGGACCAAACGGATTTGCAATTTGCCACGGTAAGCTTATGTATATATCTAAATCTATAATACGTATGTTGATGATGCTTGTCTCTTGTGTTGTGTTCAGTTTGCAGTTGAATTTGAGAAATGCTAATTTGCAAGATACAGCTAATTTGAGGAAAGCAGCTTAGGAAGACATAATCAGTGATCTTTGTTCAATTGTTTGTTTAGTGATTACACTTGAAAAGGTTAATTATAAACTCCATAACTTAGTATTAAAAGTATGCATTATTTAATGAAATTACAAGTTTTGTTAATCACTTATTTGTTTTATTTCTTCAATGCAGGAAGAAGAGGAAATAATCATGATTAGCAATGATGAAGATGATGAAAATAACAACAACGAGTCTTTGGTGCCCACACAAAGAGCCCCGATTCGAATTAGAGCAAGAATAAGAAGAGAAAAACAGAGCAGGAAGTCAGAGTAGGGATGGTTCAGACCGTCTCCTAGCCGATTCGGACCACTGCAACAAAGTCCAGAAAGCATCTACATACTGTGGTCCGGCCATCTTTCAGCCGGTCGAGACCACTGCACCATAATTTGAAGATCGCAAGCTACTGTGGTATGGACCGTAGCCACGAGTGGTCCGAACCACTAGGTACTTTAGGGCACCGTTTTCCTAATTTTTAGGATTTTGTGAAGGGCTCTATAAATAGAACCTTTAGGGGGGATGTTTTAGAAGTTCATTCCAACCATTGTAGAGAGTCCTTTACAGAGTTTTCATTGTTTTCAGTGTTTCGTTTCGTCGTTTTAAAGAATGATCATTCGTTTTCTTGGACTTTTTGTTGGAGTATTAGTTGCTTTTCGCATTGTTTCGAAGTATAGTATTTGAATCTTGATTTTAATTCAATGAATGCAATTTCATATCTTGTCTTTATTTTCATTACTTGTGTTGATTTCAATTCCATGTAGGCTAAAACCCTAGTTCTTGATTCAACGAATCAAGGAAGGATGGTTGATTACGAACTTTGTGATGTGCATAGATCTACGTGTATTGTGTGAAAACGTACACGTAGATATTTACACTTTTTAGATTTAATTTCATTTATTTCAAAACCATTAGAAAACAAAAACACCTTGATCATATTCTCTAAAATCCTTGATAAGGCTTTCTTGAACCTTTCAACTTCTTCTATATTTTTGAAATAAATGTATTAAAACATAAACCCTAATATTATTAAAAGAATACTTTCCAGTTTTATAATCCTAAAAGTGAGTATAAAATTGAGTTAGAGAGAATTTTATATGCTTTTACGAAAATATCTTTCCGATCTATTTTCCTTTACGTGAAACTTAGATTATGTATTAAAAGCATATCACATAATGAAATAATCAATCTACCTGGAACTGAAAGTTGAATCAAGACTTTTAGCCATTAATTGAATTAGATCTTTTGATTGCAATTATTTGTCACCTTAAATTCTGAATTTTAATTGTTTGTTTAGATTGAATTTAATTAAGTAGTTTACATTTTATTTTTAATTCGAAATCAATCCAAAACTTCTGAACACTTAAAACTGGTACTTTTGAACTAGGTAGTGAATTTATTTCATCTTTGAAAACTTGGAAACTGAAACAGTAGGTTCCTTATGGATTCGACCTCGTTCTCATCAAGTTAAAACTACACTACACATCTTTGAACTTGGGGGTAATTTATAGACGCAATTTCTAGAGCTAGTTATTTAGTGCAACATATGTTGTGATAGAATTTATCTTATAAGTTTTTCACTGATGTTTATTTCTGTTTAGTTATCTTTAGGTTGAAATTGTGTGTCAATTTGATGTAATATGTCCTAATATGATTTTTTACCTAACTTTGGTACCTATATATGCATATAGGTTATTAGTGTGTGTAACTATATTATAATATATCTATGCTTGTAGGTCTTGGGATGGCCAAGAATTCACACTTTTTTATGAGGTATATTGTTAATAAGATATATCTAGAGTGAAGTGTAGCTTGATATGGTTGTATTCATTGTAGAGGGAGCTTCTTTTGGGAGGTGGTGAAGAGTCCATAATTCACAGGTGTAATTTACAATATGTATTTCTCGGTTGGCTTTAATAAGATATCGTGTTCAATACTCATTTTTTAATATCTTAAACTGAGTGGGGAAAAAAAATATCACGATAAATTATATTATAGTTCATTGTATAAAAAGGGAATGTCCAATCATTTAACAAACATGGTTATCTAACCAATGTTTGCTAGAACAAAAGCTGGAATGACATTTGCTGTAGAAAGCATCACAGAGAGCCTTTGGTTCAAGTTATTATTAACGCTTTTTCACCCCTTTCTTTTTGTTTTGACTTGTGCAACTTTGATGACTATATATTAGTACTATTGTGGATCGTGTTATTTATTTATTTATTTAATTTTTTTTACAGGATGTTGAAAGAAGTGCAAGCACACTCAAAACATATGATAGGTTCATTTGTTACTACAAATGGCTATTTTTTATTTAGAAGCCTCTGTTAGATTTATCATATAGTGAGATAATAACATAGCTCATGCTACATGCATTTGAGTGTTTCCTCTTGCAATTTCAATGATTAATGTGTGTCATTTTTCCTGAAGTGGTCCAACTGTCTTGGCTACCATCTTACTATGTAACATGCTCATAACAACAATGCAACATGCCTTACTTGCTAAACTTCTATAGCTACTCACATTGATGCGCAAGTCCTCAGAGGACCCCTCTCCAAGCACTTTTGTGAATGTCCATTCAATGAGCCACTACGTTCACTTTATCTCCTCGACATTGGCCCTTTGTCTTACCGCTTGTCCCTCTTAGCTCTTTTAATTAAGGAATGGAATAATTCTTGGAGATTCTTCTTTTTAAAGAGACTTTTGCAAAAGTCATTGGGACCATTTATGAGGTCAATGGATTATAGGTAAAAGCAAGGACTATTTGAGTTAGTGGTCTTTCTCATTGAAAGACTACCCTTTAGCCCTCTAAGAGGGAAACTTTTACATGCACTTAATGCCACTAGCCAAGTAGTTAATGCTTTCCCAACTACCAATTGATTAGGGACACGATTCACTTCCTCTTAAATTGCATTCATTCCCAGCAATTGGTTAGAGCTGCTTTGTTAGAATATACATTCCGTAGATGTTCCTTCCTTTTGTGTTTTGTCCCCTTCACACACTCGCGTCAACTTAAGGATCCATATCAACTCCAAATATCATACACCCTCTCACTTACTCCAGATATTGAACACTTTCACCAACTCTCTCTCTCTCTCTCTGTGTGTGTGTGTAGAACACTGTCTCTTTCTTTTGGACACCTTGTTTCCGATGCTATTCTTGGATGGTTCGTTGCGTGTATATAAAACAACTTTCTCGATTTCCTCGACGAGATGCTTACTAGTGACATCTCCTAGAGCAATTAAACCATACACACAACTGTGGGGCAAATACACCTTAACTTGGGTGCCATACCTCATATGTATTATACAAATATACCCCTTGGATACACCAAAGAATAGGACATGTAATGTGGTTTGTTCAATTATTTAATATTATTATTTTAAACATGATTAAACAAGTCTAAATTTAATTAGTTGAAACTCTTAAAAACGTAAAATCTTGGATGTTGTATTTTGTTATGTTTTATATGTTAAGTTGTGTACTGGACTATAAAAATTTCTAGATATTTTATTCATTTATATAGTTAATAAAAACATATTAAATTTATATCTTTTTTGGCTCTATCTTCGTTGTGGCCATGTCTCAACTTTTCAAAAATTTTTACATCTGTAATTATATCCATACTTGTATGGTCTCTATCCTGTACTAATATCCATGCTTTGTAGCAATGTGAAAATCATTGGTGCTATTTACTTGGAAAGAGAGTTACTATTAAATATTTAAGGAATCACAATAATTGATATTTCAAACCACAAAAAAAAAAGTGGAAAAGAAATCTCTTAATTTACTTGATATTTTAACGAGAAAAAAGTGGAAAAGATATCTCTTAATTTATTCAACATTTATGTTTCAATATTAAACTGGGGCATACACGGTCCACTCTGTGCATTTTATTGCAGCGTTCTAAACAGTGAATGCAAGATTGAGCAATCCTTGTTACATTCCCTTGTATACTATGGACTGGGTCATCTTCATTTTTGAATTTCTATATGCTTTTCTTGATTTTCATGAGCAAAGATCCTTTGTAAATTTCATGTCTTGCTCAAGTCAACTATAGAAAGAAATGAAGCTTAAGGAATTAGAGTTCTTTGAAGCCTCAAGGTAGGTTAGCCAATGGTTATATTGGATTCTTCTATGGAAATTATGGAATTCAAATTAAGATAATGTTGACCATAACTCGACTTAAATGCAAATTACTCTTTTTATTCTTACTTTCTTTGGTTGCAGAGGGTTCAGTATGGGGGATGATATTCGTTGGTTTTATTTTCTTTCTAGTCCTCATGACCATTCATTTAGTCATTTTGATCAATACAACAATCATGTATGGAGCACTAATAATGGTAGCAGGACAAATTCCAGATTTCCTTTTTCTTTTTTTTGTTTGAAATCAGGTTAATCCATGGTGTTTTAAATGTCAATAGTTGGCCTAAATACACTGTTATTTCTGGTGGTAAAAGATTCTGGCTTACAAAAAGAGGCTTCGTCAGTAGGCTGTGCTTGATTATTGGTGAAGACAAGTGGTTTAAGAGTTTTCATTTACCTCTATTTAGTGTATTTTGCCAGTTTTTGCAATGTACTAAGAAGTTATTTGTGGCTATAATAAGTTTCTAAACAAGGAATTTTTAACATGAACCTGCCTCACCAAAGTTTGTTGTACAACCCACAAATTCTGGGACCAATGGTTTGAATCTGGGAATTTGATACGAAATTCAATATTAAAATTTTTTTAATTCAAAATTTAGTTTTTTATTCCATATTATATCACTAGGATTAGATTTTATTTTACTCCCTTTCATTAGGATTAGATTTTAAATTTATTCCGTGTTTTATTTTGGTATTACATATTTGAAAGATATTATTTTGATTTATGGTTGGCATGTATAAAGGATTTAATTGTATGGAATATGAGACTTGATGATTAAGATTATTGATTGAAAGGCTGTATGCCTTAGGTTTTCTCCTTCTCTTGTTTGATTCTTCTGTTCTTTGCTTTCAATTCTCTCCTTGTTTCACATCAAGGCAATTGATGTGGAACAAAGATAGAATTGTCCTTTTTCTACATTAGGCAATTGATGCGAAACAAAGAGAGAATTAAAAGCAAAGAGAAGAATAAATCAAGCAAGAGAGAGGAGAATCAAGTAAGAGAAGAAAAGGCAAAGAAGAAAAGAAACTTAGGTCGCATAGCCATTAAATCAGTAATCTTAACCATCAAGTCTCATATTCCATACAATTAAAGCCTTTATAGAGGCCAAACCTGAATCAAAATAGTATCTCACAAATATGTTATGGTGGCTGTGTTATCATACTGAACCACAACAGCGTCGTCCAAGTGCCCTGTAATGCTCAAGCTCTGCAAAAATCTCCTCAACCATAAAACGTCTTGCACAGCAACAATGCAAGCAACATACTTTAACTCCACGGTGGACAAAGAAATACATTGTTTTTTCTTACTACACCATGAAATGGCTCCTCTTCTAAGTATGAAAGTATAACCCGATGTAGATTTGCACTTATCTTTGTCAACAAATCTGTCTGCATCACTATACCCAGCTAATCTCATACTGCTACCTTGATAGCAAAAAGCAAATTCTGTAGTCTTTCATAAATATCTAAATATTCTTTTAATTGCCCAATGTGTAGTTCTAGGATTACTTTGGTATCGACTAAACATACCAATAGCAAAACATATGAAAGGTTGAGTACACATCATAGGATACATCAGACTATCGACTGCACTGGCATATGGAACATTGGCCATCTGCTTCGTTTCTTCTTTTATTCTAGTACACTGATCAATGCTAAGAGTTTGACCTTTTTCCATTGGAGTGTTTATGAGTTTCGAATAGTGCATACGAAATCGTTCTAAAATTTTCTTTATATAAGTCTCTTGGACATGCTAAGAAATTTCTTAAAGTGATCTTTGAAAATATTAACTTCAAGCACATAATCTGCCTGATCCATGTCCTTCATCTCAAATGTAGAGGACAACCACTTCTAAGTGGCGACAATCATCTTCATGTCATTTCCAATTAACAAAATGTTATCCACATAAAGTAAGAGAATAAGAAACTTATTTTTTTTTTCTCTTTTAACACACACACAATGGTTTTCTTCAATCATCATAAATCCCACATAGAGAATGGTTTGATGAAATCGAATATACCATTGTCTAGATAATTGTTTTAGTTTGTAGTATAACCCTTTAAGTGACAAACCTTGAGCTCTTATCCTTCTACCCGAAATCCTATTGGTTGATCCATATAGATCTTCTCGTCGAGTTCTTCATTGAGAAATGTTATCTTTACATTTGTTTTTATCAATTCCAAATCTAAATGCACGACAATAAAATTAAAATTAATGTAATAATTTAATTTTTAAATTTTTATTATTTTACATATCTAATTATTCTTTAACATATTATTTTAAGTTATTCATGAATTTTTACTTAAGTTCTGGATGAATATAATTAAGTGATGTTGATAATTTATTTATCATGTGGTATTCTAATTAATAAAAATAAATTAGTTACACAAGTTATTATTAATAAATTAAAACTTTTATTTGACTGGTTAATTATTATTTTTTTGTATATAATTTAATAAAAAATAATTTTCTTAAAATTTAATAATTAAATACTAAAGAAATATATAACATGATAAATTTGTGTATCATGCGGGTTTAATCACTAGTATAATGATATATAGAGTCCGTTTAATGCATTAAAAATTTAAACTTTTATCAATTTTTATTTTGGTGCTCCTTTGTGGCACTTTTATTTTTAAGAAAATTACAGTTTGGTAATAATTTAAAAAATCAGGAAAGGTTGATAAAATTAAAGAAAATTAATCAAAATTTAGATATGTTTAATAAATTTTAGTAGGAAAAGTCAAAAAATTGAAAAAAATTGATAAAATTTGGTAATTGATATGAATTGGAGGATTGTGAAAACGAATTTGATCAGTCAATGGGGTGAACTCGTCCGTCAAGAAAACCTTTGAAAATTTCCCTGACAGTTCTTTCAGCGAAAAAGTTATTTTTAACAAACTCGTTTGTGAAAACAAGTTTGTAAATATTTTAGTTTTGTACATACTGTATGGTTGGTTTGACGTATTAAAAAAATATTAAAATTTTAACAAATTATTTATCTACTATCTCGTTATATGAATTATAATTTATAAATTATTTTAAATAATCTCGTTTTCTATCCCTCCAAACACAGTTGTTTGCAATGATTCGCGATAATTTCGATGTGTAAGCATCAGAAGCTCATGATGAGAACTTTTTGCGAAGATAGAATAAGGGTTGGTTTGGGAAAAAAAAATTAGTTTTTTTTTTTTTGTAACTGGTTACTAGTTAGTTATTAAAAAGCTAACTTTTTTGTGTTTAGAAAAAAAAAAAAACTAGTTTTTTAGTAGTTAGCTTTTTAACTTTTTGTTAATTTGACATTTTTACCTTTGAAGGTTTAAAAGAAAATTAAAATATAAGAGAATAAATTTGATTATTTCAGAAAAAGCTAAAAAACTGAGTAGCTACCAGCTACTTATCCCAAACGCAGCCTAAATGTAGCAGATCGTCAAGATCCCGGACTTGGGATCGCTGACGACGTCGTTTTAGTTTTTTACTTCAACCATTTAAATCAGCTTAAATAAAACGGCATCGTTTGAAAAGAAAAACATAATCTTACTGCAGCCACCCTTCTTCGCAAAATCCCAGAGGAATTTACAGTTCCTCCTCAGCTTTTTCCCCATCTTCTCTGTTACCTTCTCCTAATATTTGGCCCTCGCTCCGTTGATCTTCATCTCTCCTATATCTATATCTATTCACTCCAAAAACCCCTTTGCTGCGTTTTCTCGCTTGATTTCTCTGCAAACAAACGGTTCCCTGTGATTTGTTTCAATGGACAAGGTCGTTGAAGCCGTTGAGAAGGCGAAAAAAGATTGGAAAGAGGCGTTCGAGCGTACCAAAGAGACCACAAAATCAGTCGAAGAGTACGGTAAATCACCAGCCCGAAAATCCACTTCAGAGCAGAAGAATTCGCTGCCCAGATTGAATAGCATCGCACAGGACGGGCTGGCTCTGCTTGATTCGTTGCAGTTCAATCTCGATCTTCTCGCCCCTCAACTCCCCTCCGACAATGAAGTTCAGGCTACCCAGTCCTTGGTTGAATCCTGGAAGCGCCAAATCCAAAGGTACCCGCCCTCCTCCTTCCCTTTTTCTATATATGCGTGTTTAATTGTCTATCTGTGTTGTTGAAAAAAATTTTAAATTGGAGAAATTTGAGATTTTGTGTCCTCTTTGGTTGTTACTTCAATTTAAAAAGTTTATTTTGGATTAACTGGGGCTAGATCTAAGATTTTGCCTTTCCCTTTGGATTTTCTTTTTATTTTCCAAAGGTATCTGCAATCTACCACGGTTTGCTTAGGTATATATCTGCATCAATAGTATGTATGTGGATAATGCTTCTCTCTTGTATTGTGATCAGTTTGCGGTTGAGTTTGAGAAATGCTAATTTGCAAGCCAAGGCTAATTTGAGGAAAGCAGCTCAGGAAGAGGTAATGAGCGAGCATTGTTCAATTGTTTGTTACTTTAGTCTGTTTAGTATAACATGTATCGTGATAGTATTTATCTTACTGAGTTTTCACTGACGTTTATATCTGTTTAGTTATCTTTAGGTCGCAATTGTTTGTCAATTTGAAGTCACATGTCCTATGATTTCTGACCTAAATTTGGTACCTGCAGATGCATATACATTATTAGTGTGTGTAAATATATTGTAATATATCCATGCTTGTAGGCCTTGGGATGACCAAGAAATTCACACTTTCTATGAGGTAAATTGTTGACTAAATATATTGAGAGTGAAGTGTAGGTTGATATGATTGTATCTATTTCAGAGGGAACTTCTTTTGGGAGGTGGAGAGGAATCCACAATTCGCAGGCGCAATTTACAGTATGTATTTCTCGATTGGCTTTAGTAAGATATCGTGTTTAGTACTCGTTTTTTTAGTATCCTCAACTAAGCGGGGGAAAAAGGAATATCACGAGAAATTGTATTATAGTTCGTTGTATAAGAAGTGAATGTCCAATCATTTAATGGACATGGTTGTCCAACCAATGTTTATTAGAACAAAAGCTGGAATGACATCTGCTGCAGAAAGTATCACAGAGAGCCTTCGCCGAACTCGTCAGCTGATGGTTCAGGTTATTATCTGTGCTTTTTCACCCCTTCTTTTTGTTTTGACCTGTGCAACTTTGATGAGTATATTTTAGTGCTATTGTGGATCATGTTATTGATTTATATAATTTTTTACAGGAAGTTGAAAGAAGTGCAAGCACACTCACAACTTTCGGTAGGTTCATTTTTTATTGCTTATTTTTGATTTAGAGGACTCATTTAGATTTATCATGTTGTGACATAATAACATAGCTTATGCTGCATGTATTACAGTGTTTCCTCTAGCAGTTTCAGTGATTAATGTGTTTCATTCTTCCTTTTGTGGCTCATCTATCTTGGCTACCATGTTGCTATGTAACATGATAACGGCAATGGCACAACATGGCTTGCTTGCTAAAGTGCCATAACTACTCACCTTGATGCGCAAGTCCTCAAAGGACCCCTCTCCAAGTATTCCTGTAATGTCCATTTAGCGAGCTGTGAGGTTCACTTTTCCACCTGGGCGTTGGCCCCTTAGCTTGCCGCTCATCCCCCTTTGCTCTTTTAATTAAGAAATGGCCCAAGTCTTAGAGACTCCTCCTTTGAAGAGACTTCTTCAAAAGCCATTGGGACCATTTATGAGGTCAGTGGATTATAGGTAAAAGCAAGGACTGGTTGAGTTATTGGTTCTTCCCATTGAAGGATTTTCCCTTAGCTTCCTAAGAAGGAGACTGTTACATGCACTTAGTGGCAGTAGCCAAGTAATTAATGCTTTCCTAACTACCAACTGCCTAAGGACACGTGTCCATTCCTCTTAAAATGCTCTCACTCCCAACAACTGGCTAGGGCTGCTCTGTTAGAATATATTGTTCCTTTTGTGTTTTGTCCCCTTCACACAAGCGCATTAACTTAAGGATACATATAAACTCCTACAAATATCATTCACCCTCTCATTTACTCCAGATATCGAACACTTTCACCAACTCCCTAGTTCTCTCTCTATCTCTATATGTATAGAACACTGTCTCTCTCTTTTGGACACCTTGTTTCCAGTGGCAGTCGTGGGTGGTTTGCTATGTGTAGTGAAAATAACTTTCTTCATTTCGTTGACAAGATGCTCACCGATGGTCTCTCCTGGAGCAACTAAATCATGCATGCAATTATGGAGCACATACGCTTTAAATTGGGTGCCATACCACACATGTATTGCACAAATATATTCCTTGGATATACCAAAGTATGTGTGGGAGTTGTGTTCAATTATTTTATATTATTTCTTTAAACATGATTAAACAAACCCAAATTTAATTGGTTAGAACTCTTAAAAAAGGTAAAATCTTATAAGCTATATTTTGTTATGTTTTGTATGTTTGATTGTATATTGAACTATTGAAATTTCTAAATATTTTATTCATTTATACAAGTAATAAAAACATATAAAATTTATATTTTTTTCGCTCTATCCTGCCATGTTCACATCTCCACTTTTCAAAAATTTTTGCATCCGTAGGTGTACCTATATCTTGTTCCTATCCATACTTGTATGGTCTCTATCCTATACCAATATCCATGCTTTGTAGTAATGTGAAAAATCATTGATGCTATTTTATTTGGAAAGAGAACTAGTAGTAAATATTCAAGGAATTGTAAAACTTGATATTTCAACCTGAAAGAAGTGGAAAAGAAATCTGTAATTTACTCAACATTGATATTTCAATATTAAACTGGGACATATACGGTCCATTGTGTGCATTTTATTGCAAAGTTCTAAATAGTGAATGTAAGATTGGGTAGTTCTTGTTACATTCCCATGTTTCCTGTGGATTGGGTCATCTTTCTTTTCGAGTTTCTAGATGCCTTGCCTTGATTTTCACGAGTAAATATCCTTTGTAAATTTGGTGTCTTGCTCCATTGAAATATAGAAAGAAATGATGTCTTGTTTCTTAGAGGAAATTACACTTCTATTGAGCCTCAAGGTAGGTTATTCAATGCTTATAATTTATTCTTGTATGAAAATTATGGAATTCAAAATAAGATAATGTCGACCATAACTTGAATCGTTTGGCTGCCAAGAGTTCAATATGGAAGTGGGGTTGAAGGCTCAATCCTATGATTTGGAAGGGGTCATGGTTCAAAGTATCGTTCGAGACGTATCGGAATCGATGGATGGCGTGACGAGATCTCAGTTCGCGTCAAAGAAATGCATCAAGAATAGTCATCTTGCTTTGTCGTGACTGAGACGAGCTGATATCTCGGCGATACACTAAGACGACGAATTGTTGGGGCAAGAAATCAACGAGACAAATTATTTTTTGACGATTTGTGTAAAAGATGGAAAAAAAAAAAAGTTAGCTCATTCGCATGTTATAAATAGTTATCTAATGTTTAGACAGAGTTACTATATTTTTAGTTATGTAATATATCCATTTTATTATTTAGAATTTTTATATATATATATAATTTATTTTTTAAATTAAAAAAATAAAATAATGCGTATCGCCCTATATCGCGATGCGACACCGTAACCGCATAAAAAATTCTCAAGCCGATATGATAGCCGCGACCGTGACTTTGAACCATGGAAGGGGTTGTCAACCAAGTCAGTCTCAAGTTTGGGTTTTGAGAGTTTGGCCAAGCTAGGATTGAAGGACTTTAGTTCAGCTTTGAGAGCTTTGAGTTTAGCGCATAAGATAAAGATAGGAGCGCCTTTAAAAGGCTTAGTCCATGCATTAGAAACAGTGGAGAGGAAGTCCTAGTGCTTTTCCCAAAAATTGAAGAAGTTGAAAGGTTTCCAGCCCATTTTAACATAAGGTTTTATACCGACAACTGCAGGACTATGGTCAGAAATACAGGGTGTGTGGAAACAAGCCTCTGATTCAGGAAAAGAATCCAACCCCCCATCGTTTACAAGCTCCCTGTCAAGCTTACTGTGTATATTGAATTATCATTCTTTTGCTTATTGCTCCAAGTGAAGTAGCAACCAGAAAATCGAAGGTCAAGAACTCTAATTTTGTCTAGACAGTCATTAAAGTCCTGAGAAGCTTGTTTATGTATCCCTACTTCACCCATTCTCTCATTGCTCTCTCTCTATCAACGATAAAGTTGGTATAACCCAAGGGGCTTTTCCGTTAATTACAAGGCCATCGTCAATTAATTTTTCCGAGGGATCCCATGACAAAATGATTCTAGTGTTATCAAAACAACTGAAGTTGCCAAAGTGCATATTAGATAAGTTGATGGCCTTCCTAACTTTGTCAAACCTGTGCTTTCTAATTTTAGGTTCGAGAAGACTTGTGAGAGTATGGGATTGATTACTGATAAGCTTACTAGTTTCATGCTGTTTAAGGGGATGGTTCAAACCCCTAACATACCAAGCTGCTATATCATGGAGAAGGTTTGTGAGAAATGGAATCCTTGGCTGCAGCAGCCTTGAACTTAGGAGATTCAGTTGAATTTATTGCGGCCTTTTTCTTCTTCTTCCCCTTTGACACAGTACTTTGTATTTTGCTTTCATTTGACAAAGTTGGGAAAATCTTATCTTGCTCAGCAATGGACTTGGATTGATCAATAGAGTAGCTAGATGAACTAGCATAATTTACTTTTTATCAGCATCACACTATCATTTATATTGTCATCCAACTATCATTTATATTCTCATTTATATAGTCATCCAACTGAGGGGAGGCTTCTGTTTGAGATGAATCTGCAGTAGTAGTATTGCCTGAAAGATGGCTGACAGCTAAGGGAGTAGTAATCAGAGGTTTTTCATCCATATGCCCATTGAGTGACTCAAATTTGTTGCTTAATACCAGAGAACCAAACGAGGGAATATGGTCTTTCATTTCCTGAGCTTTATCAGAAACAGAAACAGAGCTTACCTTGGTGATAATGTCTGGTAGATCTGAAGGTGACTGAATGATCCTTATTGGAAGCTTCTTGTTTATATTCCTCAGGTGGATCTCTCGAACTTGTATCATTCACTGGTTCTTGATTTCCAGCTGGGACTTGTCTTAGGACCTTAGCCCTCCGCTCCTATTTAATATTTCTAGGATACCGGGAGATCTTATGCCCAAAAATCTTGCATGCGTCACAAGTGGAAGGAATCCTAAACTCCATGGCCCCATCTCCATGGCCTTAAGAAAGTTGAATACAAATTTTCATCTTCAAGTCCACATAGAGCACAGATAGGATCAATTAAGATTTTACCAGGAAGTTAACTTATCTTTTGTGGTGAGTCTCCTTTTAATTACCTGCCAAAGGATTAAACTGTTTCTTGGGATGTGCTTGGGGAACCATAAGAGATGGTGCCTAGGAAACTTAGGTTATGACCTCTAATGGCATCCCATGTAGCAGCAACATTGTAGTCTCCATTTTTAGAGGGTTTCCACACAAACTGGTTCTCATCATCACAAGCTGGAGGGAAACCAGGCAGATTGAAAAGAATAACATTCCTTAGCTCCCATGTAGAAGGATAAGGCCAAGACCAGTGCCTATTAGATATCAGACCAGATACTTAAGCATTAATGGAAATGC
This sequence comes from Sideroxylon spinosum, assembly GCA_003260245.2. NCBI lineage: Eukaryota > Viridiplantae > Streptophyta > Magnoliopsida > Ericales > Sapotaceae > Sideroxylon > Sideroxylon spinosum. Next base: position 12,091,738 of record QLOD02000038.1, on the reverse strand, counting down.
CTGCATCATAAGCAATTCGGCTGCCAAATTTAGGGAGTAAGGGGTCTAGTGGGTGCCAATTCGAGAACCAAAGGGAAATCGAATTGTCATTGGCAATTTAAAAAATAGATATGGAGCTAGCAAATAATTCCCTTAAGAAATTTATGGCAAGTCCAAGAGCATTTAGAAGGGATATTAAGCTCCCAAAAGCATCTACCTTTTAACGAGTGCTTATAGCACCAAGCAACCCATAGAGAAGGATTTTTGTAACAAATGAACGATAGATGTCTCATCATAGTAGCCTTGTTCCAATCCTTGAGTTTCCTGATGCCAAGTCCTTCATTTTTGAGCCTACATATATCTTCCCAAGCAAATTTGCTCTCTGTTTTTCTTAATTTAGATCCACTCCAAAGGAATCTACAAAGATTTTGTTCAATGGTGAAATTCTGTATTATGCTAGATAATCCAATCAATCAATCAATCAACCAATAAATAGAATAGAAAGATGTGGAAAGCGATTTATA
>QLOD02000038.1:12056197-12085637 GCA_003260245.2 Sideroxylon spinosum | reverse complement strand
TCTTATACTTGAGAGTGAACCTTTTCCTTATTTGAGAGCGGTCAAGTTTTTGGCACCGTTGCCGGGGAGTAACGGTGAGTGTTGAATTTGGGAAACTTACAGCTGAAAGGACGTGCCGCAGTGGTTACATTTGGACTTCCAGGTGACATCGTTTCATACTCTTCTCTCTATTCTTTCCATTTTCATTTTGTTTTCCTCTAAAAAAATAAAAAAAAAATTTCTGAAATTTTGGGAATTGCATGTTTTTAAGGTCGGGTAGGATCTTAAGGGAAAACACTGAATTCAAAGACCTTTCGTACCAGCCTTCACACTCAGACTCTTACACCACTGTGTCACCAGCTAGTTCCGCATCTTTTGGTCCCATGGCTGGAGTAGATGACAATGTTAGTGTTCATGGAGATAATGAAGATAACCCAGGGCCTATATAATGAAGATATTGAAGTTCTTGTCTGTGTTAACCTCAAAATTTTAATTTTAATATATATATATATATATATTTAACATAAAAATAATTTTTAATATGTATATTACTTTAAAATATGTTATATAAAATTAAAAGGTCAAAAATGGGGTCAAAAGTGAACGTAAGCCACGCGAAGGTATTAACCTAGGAAACGTTTTTTGATTTTCTTTTCCTTGACTTTTCTATTCTTTAATGGAGTTTTGTCTGGGGAAAAAACCGAGAAATAAAAAAACAAAAGAGAAAAGGAAGAGAGAGAAAAGAAAGAGATGAGAGAAAAAGTGAGAGCTTAAGTTTGGGGATGGCTGAGTTTTGGTATTTTCAACATCGTGATCATTGTACAAGTGTCAGATCATGGTTAGTCGACTCGTGGTGGGAAATACAGAAGAGATAAATTTTAAACTTTAGGGTTTCTTCAAATTTTCTTCGGATTTGAGGTAGGAATTTGATGCATTTTAATTACATATATGACATGTAAAAATATATTAGTAGGTACTTTTTGCATAAATAATACATTGTAATTTAACATGTTGTTATCTTATGAAAATGAATAATGAAATGCAAGAAAAATATGTGATTTAGAATGCCTAATTGGAAATATTTGAGTGAATTATTTTTTTAGGGGAAAATGTTTATTGAAGTGATAATACGATATTCATGGTTGATTTTAATGAGTTGCTATGTTGAAATGATAATAATGGACATAAAGGAGATATGAATGATGTTGTGATTACGGGATTGATGGATACTGAAAAAATAAGAAAGGTACAGAGATTACTCTTGGGTTGAAAAATCGTAAACTTGTTTTGGGTTTGATATTCATGCCAGTGAGTTTGTAGCCTACAACATGAACTTTATTTGGTTAATCGTGGCCATCGGATCTGGGCTTATGAACGAAGACGTTGTCTAGTATCTACTCATAATTGTGATGATTGTGATGTGATGAAAAAGGGTTAAAAAAAGATAATAACTGCATCATTTATGAGATTTATTTTTTGATGTTGGATACGCAACGACTAGCAATTTATGAGTTATTGATATTACATTATTGCTAATCTAATTCTTGTGCATGTTCAATATGTTTTTATTACGCATCATTGGCACTAGTGGATTTAGTGCTTCCTTACAGATTATGTTGCAGGTCATGAATCTAAGACTTAGGTAGGCCATTATTGGATTTACATTTGCATCCCCTTAATATTATTTAAGAATTTATTTGATACAATTGTAAAGGCCTTGAGGCTTTAGATTTCTATTATTATTTGAGATTGTGGTTGTAGCACTGTTCCCAGTTGCACTGAGGCTTAATTGTTGTTAATTACTTTTAGTTTATTAATAAAATTATTATTATTTCCTATAGATATTGCTCCAAGGTGGTTGTGTGACTTTGATTAGGGTAATAGACATTTTAGTACATATTGTGTAAGACGCATTCCCTCATTCAGATCACGAGATTTAGGGTGTGACAAAACTTCTGGAGTATTTATTAGAACAAATAGAAATTTTATTCTTTTTTTTACCAAACACTTAATATAACAAAAGTTTATTCTTTTTTTTTTTTTTATGGTTTTTCCCATTCAAATGGGGCATATGTCACACAAAGATTGTTTTTTAAGTTGTTTCAAAATTTTATTTTATTTAATTCTTAATTTATGAAAATATAAAAAAAAAGTGGAGAAATAAAAATTATTACAAAAAGTATTTATTAACTCCACACATAACCTGTCCCCCAACTTTTTAGTAATAATAAATCCGATGATACTATAATGTATGATGGTTTGATTTTGTTAGGTAAGACACAAATAATGCCAATGGTGGTATGTACGAGCAATGTAACGATTCGCATCTACACAATATAGTATTGTTTATTTTTGGGCTTGATCAACTAACTATATGATGTTGATTTTGTTAGGTAAGACACGGATTATGCCAATGATGGTACGCATGGACAATGTAACGATTGGCATCTATACTGTACAATATTATCCATTTTGGGCTTGATCAGCTACTTATCAGGGGGTCATCCATCCCGTACTAGTCTCGCTAGGGTACGCTTAAGCCTAGTGTTCCCATTAAACCTAGTGCCCTCACGGCTTTAAAATGTGTTGTACTATATTTATGTTGAACATTACATGTATGCCACTTGCTTCCACCACCCATGTAATGTGGGTTATAGAGGCATTACTTCTCTACTTGACCTTTTACTTCACTCTCCCTCAAGCATAGTCCCTGTAGCTCCTCACAATCTTTCCCTCTAACAAGGAATGTGTCCCGTGTGGTCCCATGCTTCACTCTTCTGCAAGCAAAGCCCTTCACATCTAAGCCCCCACATACAGCGCCCATGCGTGACCCCACACTTCCAGCTAGGTATTAGATTTGATGCCATTTGTAATGACTCGCATCTACACATTATAATATTTTTTAACGTTGGGCTCGGTCAGTTGCTTCATGGAGGGTCACCCATCCTTGGTACTAGTCCTACTAGAGCACGGTCAACCTTAGAGTTCCTATTAAACCTAATGCCTTCATAGGTTTAAAACACGTTGTTATTATGTTGATGTTGAACATGACATATATGCCACTTCCTTAAACTATCTAGGTGATGTGGGGATAGAGGCATTGCTTCTCTATTTCACGTTCTGTTTCACTCTCCCACAGGTAGAGTCTTTTACAAGCAGCTCCCTTACAGTCCCTCACGAGTTTTTCTAATTAACTTTTGTCAAAACATTACGAGAAATTTGTCTTTCAAAAAGGACCATATTTTAGAGATTGTTTTTTTAAAATTTTAAGATGGTCACAAAGTCTTGGGGATATGCGTTATTACTTGTTTTAATTGTTTTAAATAATTTATTTTAAAATAAATTTGTTTATAATTTTGTAAGCATTCAACTCCTCATCTCAAATTTTATAATTTCTTAGTACTAAATTAATATGATTTTAATGAAAAGATGAAAAATGAGAACACCAGCAGCACTATAAATACAATCCAATTGTAATATATATTGATAGCAAACGTCACCTGGAAAAACAAAAAAAAAAAAAAACTTTTAAGTGTCTCAGATTAAAAAAGAAAAATCACCTAAAGTTTCACATGATAACATCAAAACATAAAGTAGTAGTAAGCCTATTTGCAACACATTGTTTTTTTCACTAATTGAAATTAGATGATTGGCCTTCTTTCTTTTTGTCATACATTTTGTATAATTATAATATCATAAATATTTTTTTATAAATATTTAATCGAAGATATAATAATAATGTTAAAAATACCCTAAATTTAAAACAAAATAATTTAAAAAAGATATGGAGAGGAAAACTTACCAAAATATTTTTTGCTTTTTTTTTCTTTTTAAAGTTTTCAATAAGTGCATAGACAATTACCTCATAATTTTTTTGTAAAAAGAAAAAAATTCACTTATAGCATATGAGTTACTTTACTATGATAAAAAATTTTTAATTCTATAATTTTGAAAAACATATCTGCTATTACAAAAAAAAAAAAATATATATCAAATTAAGTTTGTTTGATAAATCTAACTTTTTTCTTTAAACTCATTTTTTTTTTTGTTTTTTTTTTTTCTTGTACATGATTGGTGAGGGAAAAAAATCCAATAATTTATTTTCAATTTAGAATTTGCAATAATAGTCAATAGGGGCAAGAACAATTGAAACATCAGATTTGGCTGGTTCGGGTTTCAGATTAACATAAATCGGGTTCATACCTAACCCAAAACACACTGAAGCAAAGTGGTCGGATTGGTTTGGTTTTCTATTTGTTTGGTTTTTTTTGCGCACCACTAGTTGCAAGTTCTTTGTAAGGAAAAGTACTTTTAAAGATTAAAATAAATTTTGTCCGTATTAATATTTTTAATAATCATATAAAAATAGATTTAATTTTATTTTTTAACTTAATTAATTAAAATAATTTATTTCATTTTGTTTTCTTTGCAAACGTTTTTCATTTTGACATTTATTTTTTTTGGCAAATCTTCATGATGTATATATTTCAATATTTACCACACTTTCATTTTTCTTATATTTTATTTATTTATATTATATTTAAAAATATGAAACTAAATTATGAGAAATGAAAGGTTCATATAGAACTTTAGTAAATGACTTGAGAGTGTTGATAAAAGTTAGAATACCAAAGAGTTTCAAGGAAAAATAAATTAAAGAAATTTTTTATTTAATTAAGTTATAAAAAAAAATAATATAAAATTATTTTTATATGATTTGTTAAAATATAAATATAAATGAATTTTATTTTTTAGTCTTTAAAAAATGGATTTTCCGTTCTTTTTGTCATGGCCAGATCTGCGTGCTGGGTAAGGCACAGGCCGTGGGTCTTAATTGCGATGCAGTACCTCTATATTGACTATTTTATGAAAATCAGTTTTGATTTTATAATTAGGGCCATGATATACAGACTTGAAATCGCCACCTGATATTTAAGAAATAAGTGTGCTGTTAAACCTGAGTTTTGCTTCTAATTTAAAACATATCTTGTCACGCATCAAATTTCGTGGCCTGAGAAGTAAATAGAAGATGTCATGTATCCTAATGCAACATTTACATTGTTAACCCTGATCAGGCCATGACCACCCTGAAACAGAAATACACAATCTATGCTAATAGCTAGTCACAAGATAAATAGTAAAGTAGCTCCAACAGAATCCTAAATATAAAATAAATAATTTTTGGCCTTAAGGACTTATAGATCAATCATAAGTTAAATAAAATAGTATGATAGTCTTAATGTTTAAATTAGAATGATAACAATTTTTGTTTAATAATTAACAAGTAGCATGACATCGTGATCCCCCTAAGGTTTAGGAGCTGCACTTGCATTACAATCTGTAAGGACGTGAGTGTCAACCAGTCGTGCCCACAATGCATAACATCAATATATATGATATGTAATGAAATCGAACATATGTGTTACTTTATTTAATTAAGTCGGATTACCATATGTCAATAAACAACCAAATTAATATGTCACAAAATATTAATACTCAAATTATCTTATCTGCAATAAACAAATCATTAGTGTTTGTTAAATTCCTTTACTAGTATTCAATTATCCCTTTACTAGTATTCAATTATCACATCAAATCATAGGATAGATACTAGTAACGTCGTATTTGTAGTTTTCAACCACGGGCCATGATAAGCCACGATCATCATGTTATAAGCTACTAATCTACTAGCATGAATACCAATCTTTGCACAGGATTTGGGTCTTCCAACCCAAGCATAATCTCTGTACTTTTCGTATTTTTCTGTATTCACTATCCTCGCAATTACAACCTTAGGGGTAAAATTGTAGTCATTATCTAATTAATCAAAACTTCTAAGGCCATTTTATAATTATCTAAAACTTTAAGGGTTATTTTGTAGTACTCTAAAACTTTAGGGTCAAACTAAAACTTTTCTAAATTCTTAGGCCCAACTAGTAATTTTAAAAACCTTATAAACTTTTACCCACCAACCTTAATGTCCAACCCCTCTTATTTATTTATCTAATCATTTATCTATTTATTTATTTAAATTTACAAATATAAATATAACATATATATGTATATTTATGTATGTCAATAAGATGCCAAGCAATGTCTTTGGAGTTAACCCGAGTGGCTCGTGAGTATGCTCCCCACAAAGACCATACAACAACAAAGTTGTCATGCCTCCAACTTAATTGTCTGAGAACGAAGGTATGAAAATTTGGTAACAAATTAAAATAAACAAAAACTTGTTCCAAAGTCTAGTCATAATGTAATAATGATAATCAGAGTATCTAACATCGTCCCTCATTCCCATATAAAAATAGTAAAAACAACATCGTACTAGTAAAAGCTAACGTCACACCCTGGTGACACAATTTAATGTTTACACAACCATAATCATAATCATACTACAATCTCAAACATAAATAAGTTTGAGACCTACAGTTTAGGTTGCAAAAATAGAAATACAACAATTTAAGGGATAAAATAAATTCCAGAACTAAGTTAAATCTATCAGTTTAACTTAGCTCTGGATGGCTACTCCCTGGCCTCGCTAGGTCCCTTAAAACATTGTGAGATTTAATAAATTCTTTGATTGCATTCTATTTTAAAGGGGAATTCAGTCCCCTAATGCTCCAACAATTTTAACTTAATCATTGAGAAGTCAAGGGAAAAAAGCTACTCGAGCTGTCCGCCTCCTTCATTTTCCTTCTTAACGTTTTTTCCTCTTCTTGTCATGGTACAGAGGCGGCATTGAAATAGGAATTCGAGCAGAATCAACACCATCCAATCCCTTCATTTGTCTACCATTAACATTTATACGAGCTTCAATAGCTGATTCCTTAAAATGTTGCACAAAAACAGGGGCTGGATCCTTCTCCTTAGAGGAAAAAGAAGGTAATTTAGACTCCAAATACCTATCAATCAGTTGAGTAGATGATTGAGCAACCACAGCAGAATTGGTGCAGGAATTAACTATCCTATGAGCCTTGGAATCATTATGTTGAATAGCATTTTCATGCTGTAAATCTATCCCATTGATAGGACAAGAGCTTATGGCATTCGCGGCCAAATCAGAATCTTCCAAAGCCAAATCAGAATTTGAAATGTCAAATGGGTTGAAAGAGCTGCACTCTAAAATACATTTGGGCTTCATAATTTCTAGACCAGCAGTGCCCTTCCCTTTTTTAGAATCCACTTTCCATTCATCACTATCAGATTGGTACGCAAGTTGAGAAATAATAGGCCTCCATCCTTGCTTAACAAGCTTGGCAAAAATTTTGGTTAAATGCCCAAATTCCTTGCAAATAACACATTTGCGTGGTGTGCAACTATATTCATTTCCAGTGTTCACCACCGAGCCATCGTCAACCTCCAAGTCAACAAATCGGGTAAATCACCTTCCCCATTGACTTCAACACATGTCCAACCATATTTTTTCCGTTTAATAGACTCTGTCAATTTATGTGCATAAATGGGTCTACCCACATTTGCAACAAAAGCTAAGGCCTTCCCCATGCCAAAATTCCAATGGAAAATTATGAAATTAACTCATATGGGAATATCCTTCCAACCTTCCTTATTAAATTCAAATATTAACATTCCATAATAAACCAAAGGATGAAAACAAGCTAAGCAGTAAACAAGGAACAAGCATAAAATAAAGAGGCATCTAACTATGTGATATAAGCTAGTATCGTTCTTGAAAAAGAATTCTCTTGCCCATACATTGACTGCCTCCACATGTCCGAACATAGATATTACACCTTCAAATATTAATATTCCACGATAAATTGAAATTTGAATACAAGCTAAGTGCAAAACAAGGAACAAGCACAAGATATAGAGCCATCTTCCCATGTATTATAAGCTATGTGTTATTCTTGAATAACAATTCTCATGCTATTAAATTGACTGTCCTCACATACTCTGGCATTTTAAATTAGTGACATAATTACGAATTTATTGAATTGAAATGTAACACTATGCAGAAAAATAAGTAAATTAAACATATTGAGTTAAATTGCTTCATATACCTTATACTTGAGTTAACGTTTTCTACTTTGTGTAATTATGAAGAAGTGGCAACATAGAATCCTTGTCAAATTGATTTAAGATAAAAGTACACAAAAGAAACCAACACACACAATATTATCTAACTCGAATTTTTCCTAATCCATAGGATATGTAACTTACACAAGTCTTTGCAACGAAAATAACATTTCGAAGTCTCAGACATCTAAACACAGTCAAACATGTTGCAAGAATCTAACTTTTCAGTTATTCATGAAGTGATGAAATATAACAGGTATACCAAAAAATTGCAACATATCACAACTAATTGTGAAAAAAGAAATGAAAACCTATTGACCAAAAACCATCATTTTAGCCATTTCACCTTCAACAAACATTAATCCATCAATTCAGAAAGAATGAGATTTAGATACGCTTCTAGGTTAACAAAAGTTGGAAGATATCAAAGGCAAATGGCAATATACAACATGCCACTCAACTAACTTAACAAGACTAGTTACAAATTACATTGATTTCAATAGGATGGCACCAAATATTTGCAAAACTAGAATGATCTACTATTACATGCCATATAAACCAACTCTTGACAATATTAGACAACTTTGACTAGTCACATCTAGTAAGCTCACATGCCCCTTAGAAGCAATTGGTTTTAATATGGCATCTAAATGAATGAAAACAATATTTGAAATTAACTATTTTTGTAAATTACGTTTTCTAGATTAGAAAAACATCAAGCCTTCTTTTGTGAAAAGTTACTTAAGTATCCTTAGAAAGAGAAAAGAAAGTGGTGAGGCAAACCTCCTCTAAAAGTTTCTCTTCGGCTAAAAATAATTTTCCGCTCATATATTTTTAAAGGTACATACAAAAGAATATACACAGAAATGTGCTTGCATGCATATATATGTGTGCGCTTGCAGGCACGCTTGCTTGAGCATGGTAGATTAAAGAGTTCTTATTTCTTTCAAAAGGCATAGAGCACAGCAGGATTAGGTATGATTCAAGCGATTCAAGAATTCTTCACTTCATCATTCTCTTGAAGGAGTCCAATGCTACTATCATTGCACTTATTTCGAAAGTTCCTAATGCCTCTCAGTGGACAGACTTTCAATGTATTTCCTGTTGCAATACTATATATAAGTGCATCACTAAGTTACTTGCTAACCATTTGAAACTGGTGCTTCCTTCTTTCTTTAACGAATCTCAGGCAGCTTTCATTAAGGGCCGGCATATAAGAGATAATATTCTCTTAGCTTAAGAATTGGTGAGGGGATATCATTTGCCTTCTCCTCTCCTCGATGTGCCATTAAAGTTGATCGGATGAAGGCTTTCGACTCAGTTCGATTGGAGTTCTTATGGGATGCTCTTGCTTTGTTTGGATTTCTTTCTATCTTTATTGGATGGATCAAAACATGTGTTTCTTCTTCTCGGTTTTCTCTTTCCATCAATGATGATCTGTAAGGTTAAAGCAAGGTATTAGACAAGGTGATCCAATATCTCCATACTTGTTTTGTGATCTGCATGGAATTTTTCTCTCCTATTCTTAGCAAGTGCATCAGGGATTCATCTACTTTTAAATTTCACTGTAGATGCTGTAAATCTAGACTCTCGCATCTTTGCTTTGCAGATGATCTAATGAGTTTTTGCAAAGGAGACTTGGACTCCATTTGTGTTGATAAAAAGCCATTAAGATTTTTTTTCTTCCCTCTCGGATTTGTGTCCTAATCCGGTTAAAAGTTCCATTTTTTCTTTGGTGTTGATGAGGCGTCCCAAACTGAAATTCTCAGATTATTGGGCTTCCCTCTAGGTTATCTTCCTATTCGTTATTTGGGGGTTCCACTCATATCCACGAAGCTCAAAGCTAGTGATTGTTAAGTTTTGGAAGAAGGGATATTGAGGAGACTTAAAACATGGACGAAGGGGATCCTATCCTTTATTGGTAGGCTTCAACTTATCCAATCTGTCTTGTTCAGCATACAAGTTTATTGGTGCTCACGTTTTATTCTTCCTTCAAAAGTCTCTACCATCAAAAGTCTCTAAATCCATTTAAAGTATCATCTTAGCTTTTCTTTGGACTAGAGTTTCCTTGGGGAAGACACGGTGCTAAAGTTTCTTGGGGAAGATGTCGCTAAACCAAACAAGGAGGGTGGACTTGGCATAAGAAAGATAAAAAGATTGGAATATGGTTGCTAATTCTAGGTATATATGGCTGATTTGTTAACCATCCTCTACTTTTATGTGGGTCTCTTGGGTTAAACTTAAATTGCTCAATAAGAATAATTTTTGGGTTGCCAAAGTGCCTTGGAATTTCGCTTGGACTTGGAGAAAGAATTTTAAGAGCAAAGCTTCAGCCTTTATTTATTTATTTTTGTTTTGGTAACGGGAAGAAGCCACCTGTAAGCCCTTTGGGATTTGTTAGGATCGAAAACTCCTGGAAAAACCGATACATGTCCCTGCACACCAGCCTCCCGGTCAATCGCACTTATCTCGGTTGATATTGGGGATTGGAGACATACCACTTTATGGTTTGATTATTGGAAGCATCGTGGCCCTATTTGCAACTCCTCAAGTGCTTGTGTCATCAATGATTCTAGTTTATACAAGAATGCTAAGGTTTGTGCTATTATTTATTTGAATAGATGGGTTCGACCCACTGCCAACTCTCATGAGCTGCTTAACTTAAAAGACGAAACCTTGACTTTGGCTCCTCCAAATTGTGACAGGAGGGACAAGGTTATCTGGAACAAGATAGGAGGGAGAGAATACTCAATTAAATCTGCTTGGAATGTTCTTAGATCTCATTACCCATAGGTTGATTGGCATCACCTTGTGTGGTTCAAATTTCATATCCCAAGGCATTCATTTTTCTTATGGTTGGCTATTAAAAGGCTATTGACAATACAAGATCGGCTTCGCACCTTTGGACTAGTACAACATATGACTTGTCATTTATGTGGTGATGATATTGAAGACAATGATCATTTGTTCTTCAATTGTGCTTTCTTTCTTCGAGTATGGCAATCCATCCCCACCAAAAGGAGCTCTTAGTACTTCATCCCCTTGGACAGAAATTATACATAGGGCATGCTTTACATTTGGAGGCTCTTCCCTTTTTTCATTTATTGGAAGACTTTCATTTGCTGCTACGGTTTATACCTTATGGCAAAAGAGGAATTCACGGTTGCATGGCAGACTGGTTAGGAATGAAGTTACATTGAGTGACTAATGAGATAAAACTGACTTTAAGGTGATTCATATGGTCAGGAGCTGAACTCAAGAAGTGGGGGGAGTAAGGTTGCTTGGACTGAAATATACAAACCAAAAAACGAAGGGGGACTTGGAATCCGAGTGCTTAATAAATGGAACAAAGCCTCTATGTGAAGACACATATGGGCCCTATACTCTAAAAGCTCTTTCCTATGGGTGCAATGGTGTCACTCCAACCTCCTCAAAGGAAAGTGTTTTGGGGAAATAAAGCCACCCTCAAATTGCTCTTGAACTAGGTGTAAGTTGTCAAACTAAGAGAAGAGGCTAGATGCATCTCCAAATACATAGTGGGCAATAGTGACTTCATCTCTCTTTGGTATTCTAACTAGCACCCTGTTGGCCCACTAATCCCAAAATATAGATCTCAAATTGCTTATGATGCGAGTTTACCCATGAATACAAGAGTTTCAAAAGTAATTAGTAATAGCAAATGGAAATGGCCTTACCCGACTACTTGGAAACTTAGAGAAGTTATTATAGAAAGGCCATCAAACTACATGCGAAACCCACATGCCACGGATAAGCTCATATGGGCCGCCTCCAAGCTTGAAGTTTACAAAGCTACAATACATGGGAATCTCTTCGAGAAAAAGCTCATAAGAACACTTGGCATAAATTGGTGTGGTTCCCTAATCCCATTCCAAGGCATGCATTTATCCTATGGCTTGCAATTAAAGGAAGATTAAACACCAAAGATAGAATGCTTACATGGGGTATGGGTATAAACCCCACATCTGTCTTGTGTAGACAAGCCTCAGAGACTATGGATAATTTACTTTTCCAATGCTCCTTCTCGGCCGAGCTAAAGGAAATCGTCCCACGCAAATACTCCATCACTAAGACCAACTAGCTATGGAAGGATGAAGTCTCTTAGGCAATTGGCAAATTTAGTAGTAAGAATTTTGGTAATATGATGTGCAAGTTAGCATGGGCAGCAACCATCTACCACATTTGGCAAGAAAGAAATGCAAGGGTCTTCAAAAGGCTTTCTTCTTCTACTTCCAACATTGCTAAAGACATAGCACATGAAGACCGGATCAAAGCTTCTTAGATTCCTACCATTAAAAACACTGTTGTGAATACTAGACTATGTAATAGTTAGGGGATTCCGTTTCGTAATTAATACTTTTGTCATAGGGGGTATGCCTCTAAGATGATGTATATGTTTTTCCATTGATCAAAATTATAATTAATTACAAAAAAAAAAGATAAATATGATTGTTGACTTGGTCAGATTGAGATTAAAGGACTGCTCTAGTTTTCATAAAAATATTGCCAATCATCATTTGGTCCAGACATGGCATTTTCCTCCACTTTGATTGAGTGAGCTTTTGGCTATGAGGGTGATTATTTCACTTATTTGAATTTGAACCTTAAGCTTCTTTTGACTTGATGTATTTTCCAGGGAAATGCCCCTAATTATTTGTACATTATCTTGCTTTACTAATAAAAATTCACTTTTTCCTTTCAAAAACATCTACTATTATAGATTGGAACCTTCCATAAGGAAAATCATAAATAAAGGATTTACAAAGTGGGACTTATAGTTCAACAAAATTTTATGCAATTTCTACACTAATCCATTTAGTGCGTTGGCTATAAATACATCAAAAACTAAAGCGCTTACAATAGTACCAAGTCTGAATGTATAGTGTAATATAATATGTGTGATCACATGATAACAAATAGAAGGTGTCGAAGAAATGATGGCATGTAGAACTATGAAATACAAAATGGAGGAGGAAATACAAAACAAAAAGAAAGTTATGTTAGGAAAAGTTCATGAACCAAGCAATGAGGGTAAGAGAGCAAAAGTACTTCAATATATATTTGGAGTGCCTCTATTTTTCACTAATGTAAGCTTTTTCTGAAAAGAGTTTCCATGCATCTGCAACCATATGAAAAAAGCTATAAATATCTCTGTAGAAAGTTATAAATTCCTAATTATACTATCCAACTGTTACATCGGAGATATTACTTACTGCAGATATGCAGAGTCCCATGTAAAGAAACATGTGAAAAAAGGTGGTGCTTTCCTTTCCTTAATGATAAATAATAGAGTTTCAAGAGATATGTAGAAGAAAATCACGCACAATAAATTTCTTAAAAATAATAAGAGATTGCGAATGTCACCAAGAAACTTGCAAGTATTAGATATCTCAAGAGATTATCACTAAAAACTAATTATGGGCAATTGGTGCACCTTAAGTCACAAGTAGTATCTTAAATATGTGACAAGTCAACAGGGTGACACACAATTTGACTAAGATTCTTATGTGTGTGAAAATCATAAATTCCTTGGTCTCTTAGGGTATTATTCAACTTTATATTTCAGATTTAAGCTACTGAGACTATCAGCTTCCATTTTAATTCAAGGTAAGATGCAACTATCTGTTCGTTCATGTCCCTTCTTTTGAAATCGTATCCGTTTGTAACTCATTTTCTAATATAACAATTTTATTTGAGATTCGAAAATAAATATATATATATATATATTGGGTTAGTTTGGTAAACTTCAATACATTCAAGTTAGTATCGTTCCTGCTACTGACATTAAAAAATCCACTAGTGTTTGGCTAGCAAACATCATGCCTTTTACCTCCCTTTCACGCTTGGTTTCATATAGCATATTACAGCTTGACTTTGATATGGAAAACAACATGAAATTTCCACATGATAATGTTGATATAGGATCAATAACAAAATAAGTAATTCATGAATATTTATCAACATATAATTTACTCATTTTTGTTTAAAGTTTGAGAAGGACCATTTCTTCGTTCCATATCAAAATTCCAAAAGTTGCAGACAATGAGGATGTAAGCTGAAATGAACAGCCACTTATAAACATGCCAGTGCTCAAATGATTCGAATCCGTAAAGGTTTACCATCCTAGCACCCCAAGTTGTTGGGATAGGACCACACCCATTTCGTTACTAATTTCATTTTCTCATGGTATTCTTTTATGATTCCCTCTCTCTCTATCTTTCTCTGGGGCAATGTTTTGGGAAGAGTAATAGGAATGTAAATTTTTCATAAGTTATTTACACACACTGGTGGCAGGGTAGGTAATTTAGGTTTTGAGTGTATTAGCTTGTGTAAGTATATGCTCATTCTCAATTTTATTTATAGCCGCAACATTGGAGAATTAGAAATAGATCCTAGTTATGCAAATGGCTACTCAAAACACTTTCAAATTGAACACTAAGATACCTCATGCAGATAGGTTGCATAAATTCCACAAATATTAATGTAGAATAATAGCATATGCATATCTTAGAGATGGAGAAAAAAAATAGTTATCCCCAAAAATGCCTTTCCACTACATCACGCCCCATTATACGAGTGTCGATACTACAGTAGTCATGATGCAAAATGATTGTGTGGAGAAGTCACCCATCATGTAATACATTTATGTCAAATATAACATCTCGTTATAACTCTATTTATCTCAAAAAGACGACTGCATTCGATAACTTATATCTTAGCTTTGAGCCTATGAAAAATGGACCCACAGACATAGAGTTCAAACTTATCCACCAAGAACAAGAAACATGAGCTTAACACAGAACATAGAATTAAGGTAAAATTCTTCCCATCCGATGGAGAAAGTTGTTACCATTAATGATGTATCATTTCCTTGTAGACAATGTCATATTGGAAAATGAAAAATGTGAGGCTTAAGATGTCTCCATTATCCTCCCTGAAAATGTATGAATATGTGCCTATGGAGACAAGATACAGGAGGAATAAGTAACATCAATAGTGAAAAAAGAATGTAGAAAGGATTAATAATAAATAGAAAGCAATGTAAATCAATCATCAATGCATTCTATGGAATAAGAATCAAAAATATGAAATTTCTTTCAATAATTTTTTAACAGTAACTTATTCCATTAATAAATTTTGTTTACAAGTAATTTGTCTTTCAGTAAATTAATGAATGTGCATCTACTACATTTAAATCAAAATTTGAAAAGAAAAATATGAATAATGTAAAATCAAACAAATTTATTTTATATGCCTTTAACCCAGTATTTCATGAGAGGACTTATCATTTTGTTCAGGACAAGATCCCACTGCACGTTATTACGATAGATCACGAGTAATCTGAAGGCTAGCTTGCCAACTTACTTACTAAAACATTGGGAGTTATTTATCAAAACAATGGGAGTTGACTTATTAAAACATTGGGAGCATCAAAGTGCAATTCTTTCACACTAATTTGGAACATATGATTTCCATATTCTCGTTTGGGGGTTATTATTGTGCTAATATTCATTTTAATTATGCTATAAGCATGGGGGTACTATAGTATCACTTTTGTTACTAGTATAAATACGTAAGTGGAGAACCCCATTTAGATATGTCATTTGGTCCCATCCAAGTCATTGACATTAAAACATATGTTTGCATAGGATAAAACTATATGGGCAACAGGAAATATGGAAGGTAATACAAAAGTTATCTAACAAAATATGAACTAGAATAGTTTCTAAAATCGTATCTCTCCATATTATGCTCCTAAAGATTTCATACACAATCCACTAGAGATAATCATAACAAATTTAGAAAAAAATTAATAACAAGGTTGCACAATAGGAACCAACAATGTTATATAACAACAGAACATATGAGAGCCAAAAACAAGTTTAAAAAATTGAAAATGATGGGTAATAGAAAAATTATATCTAACAAAGTATGGACAGGAATAGTTTCTAAGTTCTATTGCTTCGGGTTTTGTTCTTAAACATTTTACATACAAACCTCATGAGAGAATCATTAGAACTCTCAAAAGATAAATTAACAAATACAAGATTTGCAATAGGAAAAAATGCAAATACAAGATTTGCAATAGGAAAAAATGATGTTATATATACATATAGCCCATGAAACGCCCAATCAATATTAAGATTTTCACCAAGCTTCCCAACTTTCTATGCCCCTAACTCCAATTCCACCCATATAAAGAGGCCAATTTGTCCAATATATGGAGTCCTCTGCTGTCCTACAAAGAAAAAAGGCACTACATTGAAAAAAATGAATTAATTAAAATTCTTATACACATAACAGGAACCTTTACTTTGGCCACTCACAATCGGAAGTACTAAACAAGTAGGGAGCATAAATCCAAGAGAGAGCCATGAACCAATTGCTAAGAATAAGAAAGATGTAGGAGAGGGCCCTGCCTTCATTATATGCATATACAATGTATGCTATGAGCAGGATCACAATTTCTAAGCTGAAGAGATTAAAATAACAAAATAAATAACTTCTTTGTTTCACAGTTTGCATGCGCACGTGCGTACACAGACACAGCCCATTAAAAACATTATTCCCCCTCCCCGCTTATAAAAGAGGGACTTCTCTCACTTTAATGCTTAGGTTTTGAGGTAGAAGTCTCTACTCTTATGTGTTGTCAAGCTTCTTTATATGATACCAGAGCGAGTTTTTAGTTAGGCTTCACCACAGTCCACATTGTGCTTATATTAATATAGGCCTGTGTAAAAGGGCTGTTAGAAGTTGTCCCACATTCTGTCGTAAGCAAAAGTTATCCCCCCCGTATCGATATGGACTTCCCTTCCCTTAACACCTAAATTTTAAGATTAAGATCCCTCCTCTTATCTGTAGTCGAGAAATATTCTTATTATTGTTTCAACTCATATTCCCCAAGAAGTGGATCCCGCAATTGCTCCGAATAAATTAAATACGTGCATTAAGATATGAAGGCTTCTTATTAAAATACCTTTATGGTTTAAGGTTTAGGCTTTTTATTAAAAATTATAGTAGCAATTAGGCTTCTTATTGAAAATTATAAGTCATATGATAGGCTTCTTATTAAAAAAGGCAAAAGCCTAATTGGTACTATAAAATCAGAGCTGTGGCCAAAAATACGGAAGCCAAAGCCTAGTGGCTCCCACAAAATTAGAGCCATAGCGAAATAGGATAATCATATATTTTTTTACTACTACTTGAATATCAATGGCTATTGTTAAATATTTACCTTTATATTTGGCTACGAATTTTGTTAAGTAATGGTCAATGATAATGTGACGTAGCAAAAAAAAAAAAAAAAAAAACTTAGTAGCCAAAGGTTCTTTTTAAGTAATGTGGGCTTAGTTCCTAGAATGATTTTGAGATTATTTCATCCTAAAGTCCTTAAGGGATGAGAAGCATGATGACTTCATGGCGATGCTATAGGGTACCATGAAAATATTGGAATATGAGCATAGATTTTTTACGTTGCTGAGGTATGCACCGAACCTAATTTCTATGACATGTAATTGGTGTATACGGTTTGAGAGGGGTTGAGACCTGCCTTTAGGAGCAAGATTGTGGCTTTCTAACTATATGATTTTACTGATCTTCTTGACTGTGCTAGAGCAGTTGAGAAGGATCTAGGGGATTTTAGGGTAGAGAATGAGAGATAAAGTAATAATGTTGGTCTCCGTAGGACAGTCAGAGTAGGAAGAGATAGATGAGTAAATTTTCTATGCCACCGACTCAACAACCTTAGTAAAGCGGTGCTACACCTTCGCAGACTGTAACAAGAGGGGTTCGAGGTAGTGTTTTTACACTTACTATTTGTGTAGGTAGCCTGGTCACTGTTAGTTTGAGTGCTCGTTGAGAGATAGTGTTTAATTGCCAGAGAAAAGGACAAAAGTTTAGCACCGAGGATTTGGGACCATCGAAATAGTTCTTAAGAATTGAGGTTGCCCAGTCACATATGAGTATTTCTCTCTCTCAGAGAAAGTATGTTCTTAATTTGTTGATCGAGACTGGAATGTTAGGTTATAAACCTGTGACTACTCCAATAGATCCAAATAACAAGTTAGTTGCTGATCAGGAAAAGTTGTTGTATGATCCCAGTTAGTCTAAGAGATTGGTTGGAAAGCTTAACTACCTCACTGTTACATATCGATATCTCATTTGCAATGAGTGTAGTGAGTTTGTTCCTTGAAGTACCTCGGTTGAGTCATTAAGATGTGATTATTCATATTCCGAGATATCTAAAAAGTGCATCAGAATGTGTTTTGTTATATAGATATAATGGTCATACATTTGTTCAAGGTTATATAGATGCAGATTGGGTTTCTTTACCATTAGACAGACGATCGACAACTAGATACTATATATTTGTGGGAGGAAATCTCGTATCTTGAAAAAGTAAGAAACAGATTATGGTGGCAAGATTAAGTGCAGAGTTAGAATATAGAGCCGTGGCACATACGTCCTGTGAATTTATCTGGATACTTCATATGCTAAAAGAATTGGGAGTCCCTGTTGTATAGCCTATGGAGTTATTTTTTGATAATCAAACTACTATCCACATAGCTTCTAATCTATTGTTTCATAAGCAGACCAAGCACATTGAAGTTGACTGTCACTTGATCAGGGAAAAAATTTTACAAAATGTCATCAAAACTAGTCATGTGAAGTCAAAAGATTAATTAATTGATTTATTCACTAAGGTTTCAAGAAGCGCTACAGTGAGATCTATTTATAACAAGCTTGAAATATATGATATATATGCTCCACCTTGAGGAGGAGTGTTAATGTAGCATTAATATATATAGTATGTTAATTATGCACATAGATTGTATCTAGATGGTAACCTGAAAGGTCACCAGTGTAAGTTGTATGGTCACTAGTGTAAGCTGTAGAGTCACCTTTTTTCATGTATATAAATTGACACACACACTGATTTGGTGAGTGTGGAAATTCATCTTAATCACATTGTTGCACAAAAGAAAACTAGGGGATTTAGATGGAGAATATAGGGAGAGGAGATGACATGAATGTCCTTGTATAAGCAATTCCTATTGCCTCATGGCTCTTGTTATTTTATTTTTGAAGAGAAAAGTAATAAAATATTATAATGTTATTTTATTTTTATTTTTTTGTGTAGATTGTTGATTCAAATAGAGGAGTGGCATTGAGCAAATTAATCATGGACAAATTGGAGGCACTGAAGTTTAAATTTTTATATTTTTAGAGCATTTTTGTTTATTTTTCATTACTTGGTAGGAGAATGCTAAAATTTTGCATTTTACACTATATTTGCATGCTTGTATTTACTATATGATTTCTGAATCACTTTTTTTGCATGTGATCGTTATATATTGTAAGCACGATTTTTTATTAATGTTTATTTGAAATTTAGAAAATGGTAAATGCATTATTTCATTAGCTCTTCTCACTCCATTTTACTTTTTTTTTTTTTTTTTTCCGTTATATGGAGTGAGGGAACCTAATAAAGAAGTGTAAATGTTCTCATCCATAATATTTATATAGACAATTTTTTCTAATTATATTATTTATATGTATGTATAAATTAAAAAGTAGTATTAGTGGCAGTTTCTTGTGTCAATAATGTCATTTGAAAATGTTGCTGAAAAAATTCAGTCGGTACAAGTGAATGTAATTAAAAAGTGTTAAAGTGGTATTTATGAGTAACAAAAAAAAGTACTTTAATTTTGACATTTATACTGCCATCAAAATATTGTATAATGGCATTTTTAAAATAGTAAATCTCTCTAATGACATTTTAAAACACCATGAAAGGATGATATAATAGTCCTTTTCAAAATATAAATTTTATTCAATGGCATTTCAAAGTGTCAAAAATAGAGGTTACTATGATGTTTAAAGTGCAACAAAGTAAATCAAGTTGTAGTGACATATATTAGTTTCATTGAAAATGCATTAATACCTAGCATGGCAAGGTATTCATTACATTTTTTTAAAAAAAAAAAAAATGTCACTACAATGAATTTTAATAACAATTATGATTGTCATTAACTTAAGATTTAATTATATTGTACACAAAAAAATGATTAAAAATTATTTTTCTTGTTGGATTATGATAAAAATGAAAGTAGAAAAAATCAATGGAATTTAGGAAATAACTAACTAAATTAAAAATTAATATATTGATGAATATATTTTATTTTAATTTTTAATCTATTTTTATAAGAATTAAATGTTTTTCTTAATTATTGTTTCTATTTTTTGTTTAGTTTCATGTTTATCAAAATTTCTTCTTTCACTCTGAAGACTAAATATTATTATTTTTTTTTTAAAGAATGTTCTCTCTCTATATATGTCTAAATTTATATTTATTTAACCGTTCAAAAAAAAAAACGATCAAAAGAAAGGGATAAAAAGTCAAAATTCTTTTGAGTTGTGATAAAAAGTGCCGAGAAAATATAAGGAATTCAAAAAATTAAATTTAAAAATTTAATGTATTGATAAAAATTCTTACTCCAAACACATTATTTTTTTAGATATTTTCTTTTTCTTTGGAGAAAAAACTCAAAATTTTTATTAATTTTTTTCTCTTTATTTTTATTATTTTATTCATATTCATCCAATTTTTTTCTCTATCACATGCATCTTTGTATCTCTCTCCATAAAAAAGAAATGGGAAAAGGATAGCGACAAGGAATTAATTTTTTTTTCTTATTTGGGTTTTGATAGAAAATAAAAAAAGAAAAAATGCATTTTTAATATTTTTAATCCATTTAAATAAGAATCAAATATCTTTTGTCTTGATTATTTTTCTTTATATCATTTTCTTATTTTATTCAATGTTTATAGAGTTTTCTTCTCTCGCTCTCTGGCATCTCTCTGTCTCCCCCCTCTCTCTCTAAACAACAAGCTCAATATTTTGAAAGTCTAAATTCAATTTTCTTAAGAGAAAGGCTAAACTTATGTTTACTTACGTAGGAAAAAGAAACAAATAAGGATTTAGAATACTTCTTTTGTTTAGATAAAAAGAAATGCAAGAAAAAAGTATAAAATTTAGAAAATGAAAATTAATTAAATTAAAAATTGATATATTCATAAATGCATTTCATTTTATTATATTTTAAATTAATTTAGATAAAGATTTATGTATTTGAAATTTTATGTTTTCTTTCATTTTTTTTCAATTTTTTTGTTTATTTTTTCCTTTGACCAAATTCTTACTCCAAACACAAAACAAATGTATAATTTTTTTCCTGAAGCACAAGTCGTACTCCTTTACAAACCTTTTGTTGCATGTCTGGACTTAACTATGGATAATAAATAGACTAGGATCACATGTCAAAAGTTGTAGATGTCTTTTATTAGTTATTGGGTAAGGAATTTTCCATACAAACCTCTTGTGTGAGGTATTTACACTTTATCATATTAACAGTCTATGGTGGGCATTGTACGGTTAGGATGAGTCATTTATTATTTTATTATTGTTAGAGCTTAGTGATGTTGATGAGCTAAAATTATATTTATTTTATATATTAAACTTTTATTTGGTTTTGCTCCGGATATTATTATGTGGCTGTAATCAGGAAACAAGGTTAGGTGTATGATTTTGATTTGTATGTAATCAACTGGCACCTCAATTTACGAAACATTTGGAGCACGACACGTAATTTTAGATTTTATCATTTAATTTATTACATTAATTGGGATTTTTAGAACCCTTGTGTTATTTGTGTTCTTGTGGATTCAGGAACATAATTTTGTCATAATCAGAATGATGTCCTATCAAACACGTTGCTACTGCATGTATTAAAAGTTAAAATTAGTAAATTTATACATAAATATGTAAGCATGTAAAGAGAATCGGGATTGATCCTGACTCATCCTAATTTTGATATAACCATATGTTTGTAAAGATCCCACCTCAACCTACACCTAATAATTAGGGGTTGGGTCACCCTTACCATGCTAGACCCAACCTGTGATCCGACTCTAATGCTAAAACTTTGATTTTGTTTTTATTTTTTTTTCAATTGTTTACTTATAGTACCCTAAAATGCACAATAGATATGAATTTGTTTTTATGATCTTGAGGGTGTAAACTCAATTAATTCTCTCATTTGTGATTGAAAATCGAAATGTTTATGGATCTATAATAATTATTAATAAAATTTATTCATTTTTAAAATTAATTGATTAATTATTTTATTTTAAAAATATGTATATAAGGCCAGGTTAGATGAACTTGACCTAATTTTCACTAAGGGCAAACCGAGCCTAGCCAGCTTGATTTTAACAGCGGGTCATGGTTGGGTCCACCCATTATTTGTACCTACAAAATTATTTTGGGAAAGCCAAGGGTTTACAATCTTAAAAGTCCACAATTAAACCAACATCCTATTAAATGCTTCAAAGAACAAATTGGACTCTGTCATCGTATTCTTTGTTAAGAAAATCCACGTCAGACATAAGAATTTTCTTAGCCAATAACCACGAGGAACAACCAAGTGATAGCATCACCTGAGGAACCATAATCGCATCCATTATACAAAGCTGCTATAATTTAGGAATTCAAGTTTTTAGTGACCAAAAATCATCCTTAAATGTAATTAAGGATATTACCATGTTTGGTCGGGGAACAAAATTTCAACGATAAATTTAAGGGATAAATAATATCATAAAATAATATTTGAAATTGAATATAATATGAAATTTTTTTGTAAGATTAATATAAGTGAAATAAATGATGTGATTTACCATGGTATATAGTAAAATCGACCCTCATATCCTTCAATCAAAAACAGCACCTAAAAGATTCCAAATAGTGCCATATGGTCAGTTAAAATTAATAAGACATCGCTGTTTATAATAATAATAATAATAATAATAATAATAAAGTGTAAGAAAGAATTATCTCAGAAGTTAGAAATGATTATAGCACACATGGACTATTAATTCTTTTATATACGCATATGGTTGCGATTTAATGGCCGGAAGTAGTTACTCAAATAATCAAATACACAGAGCACCCTGGTGGAGTAGAAATAGATGGAAGGTCTGGAATAGTAGATAGGAGATCCTCGATACGAGTGGATTTTTAATGGAATTGAACTAAAAAACAAACTTTAAAGTGCTTAAATATCAACTACAATCTTCGATGCTAGAAAGCTAATATTGAAATCGAAGGTAACGCAAGTCAATTGAATATTGTTTCCATCTCCCATCATCATCCTAAGGGTGTACATACCTTATGTGCATCAAAATAACAAAAGGTGTTAAATCCATCGAAAATGTACATACAAATGTCCCTATTGATTAAATGTAAGAATAAGAAAGAGTGTCATTTGAAGTCCCACAAAAAACACATTACGAAGTAAAATAATTTTCCAGTGAAGCAAACGGGGTCTGCAATTTGAAAGTTTTGTGATGATAAAAGCTATCTGATCATTGTCTTGCATCTACTCGGGCTAATATTATTATGAATATGTGTACAAAATAGGAGGCTCTGAAATGAAGGCTTCTTAATTACTTAGGCTATAAGGAACCACCAAACCAGGACTATACGAATTTTATCTTAAGCATGGTTACTTCTTATTTTATACATGCACACAATTGTGAACAAAAACATGTCCATTTCTTGGCCCAATCCAAGATTAAATGCATGTTATATACGATAAAATAGATATTACTATGTACACACATACATAAATTTGTTCATTTACTTGTACAACTTTTTCAAGTTTAAAGAGAGTTTGCACATGCAATACTTATGATTATATTTTTACATTTAATCACGTTGAGGGTATAAAGGAAAATTAATATGGCAATTAAAATTTTGAAATGTGAAATTACTCATTTAGATGCAATTTTGAAAGTAACTTTCCACAAGAATGAAAGTGACGGGTAAATGAAGGCTATTTAAGGAGGGCAAAAAAGTGAATCTCAAAATTGAAGTTTTACTGATGCCCCTAGCGTTTTTTATATAATAATATAGATAATGAGACCTTTGATAATCACAAACTACAAATTTTACTTATTACCATTCCACTTTATTAAAATCTAAGATCAAAGTCGTCACCAAACAGAAAAACATTAATAAGATAGCCCAAGCAAAGTTTAGAAGAAGAACATGCATCGGTTTTGATGACAATAAAATGGGCTCTAGTCAAAACTGGGATGTGGCTTGGGCCCCACTATTATTAATTTAGGGGGGAGACTTTAGTTAAAGTAAAGGTACAATGGTTCGAGAGAACACTCCCCTATGGTTGCGCTTCGGGAAATTCAATGGCCCATCCAAAAAAAAATAACACTTTTTTTTTTAATCAACGCACTGATAATTCCAAGATAGCAGTATTTGGCTACATGACCACTTAACACATACTGTTCGAGAAATTGACAAGACCCAAGACCAGAGAAGGTGTTCCAGCTTGTAACGTATTAACTGCAAATTCCCCAAGAAGATACAGGTTCCATTTCATTAATAAGCATGTTCCAAGCATAATTTCATAGAGTTGTTGCAAATTGGAAATTTCTGTTATCTAATTGTTACTGCAAATACCATTTGATGCAAATTTAGTTTTCCCATTGCAAAAGTTAGGCATAATATTTGAAAGCGTGAGGTATTGACACTCCTCTAAAAGTTTCTCTCACTTAATATCATTTTTTGCTCCCTACAAAATTACAAAACTAACTTTGTAGTAGAAGTCAATTAATACAAAGCATATTAATATCATAATTACTCTCCCTTACTATTTATTATTACAAAACTAACATTCTTCACTTTTTACTTTTTTTTATAATATCTTTTATTTTTAAATTAATTTGTATGTTAAATTAAAAATCTACTATCAATTACAATTTCATGAAGTTGTGTGATGGAGTTTTTTTAAAAATTAGTTTTAAAAATATAAATTTTAAGTTTATTTTATCATAATTCAAAGAAAAAATAAATAATTATTATTTTTTAATTGATAAAAAGCAAGCCATCATAATCGTTGATCAATTCATAAAGATATAAAAATAACTACAATAAAAGTAAATCAAATTCAAATTCAAATCATAACATTCATCCCCAAAACCACCCACCATTAAATTTTTTTTTTTAAAAAAAATATGGGATTGTTTAAAATAATTTAACAGTTTTAACAAAAACTCTTTATAAATTACCAAGAAAAAAAAAATCTTAATAGAAAAAAAATTCCTAATAATGTAATAGCATATACACTAACCAAAAAAAAAAAAAAAAGTTATATAGAATTTTCCATATTACTCTATCAATAAATCAGACACATAGAAGGAAAAAATTAAAAACAAATTAACAGTTGCTATGCTATTTTTGAGATTCAATTATTCATAATAATATAAAATTTGTTCCATATTCTTACATAAAAAAAAAAATTAATAACTTTTCAAAGCTCCACTTCACAAAATCCTCTTCTATGATGTTTTGTTTAAAATTTAATGAGCTAAAGAATAGGTGAAAGTATACATGAGATTATAAGAGATGTAACTGGAGAAAAGTGAAAAGTAAAAGTTGTTAGTTTTATAATAATAAATGAAAAAGGAGAATAATTATGGTATTTTGAGGTGTTTTACATTAATTGTCCTCCATTAATTACACAATTAGTTTTATAATTTTGTAGAGACAAAAAAATTGTAAGGAGTGGAGGAATTTTTTAAAGGGCTACCAATAACCTTACCCTATTTGAAAACAAAAATATCTTACCATGGATCGTGCCTTATTTTCAAGGAGATGTAAGGTCACCACATATTTCATCTAGTTGAATTTAATAGACTAGTATGCCACCTTATCCTTCAAGGGGCAACTATTAAAGGCATGGCCAATAGAAATATCAATCTCTTCAAAAGCGATTGCTTAGAAAAATATATTGCTTCAGAAAGAATAAGTAGTCGTTTAAAAGGCATTCCAAATGAGACTGTAGACCTTATCTTGGAATTGACACTAATCCGTTCACACTAACAGTAAATATACGTTGTACATCAATGCATAGAACTGAAAAGAAAGATAACTTACTGGTGAAGTCAATCCAGGTAAAACCCTGGGAGTGAGAAATGACAAAATCATCAGCAGGAATGGGGCAAGATGTTTTCCCACAGAGGTCATGGCTCTCACTGTAATGCGAAACCCCATGTATGAAACATCAATCACTAGTTTTCCTCCAGAAATTGTTTCACCTCCACAGTAAAAAATAACCTTTCTCAAATGACTGAGCATGCCTTCTTACATTCATTCAAGTTTCAATCCTGATAAGCATGAGGACTTGTCATTCAAAGAGAAATCTATAACATAAGAACCAGCTATAATTAGGACTCCAGAACTAAACAAAAAAGCCACATAGAGAGAAGGATGATATAAGCTTGTAAGATAATAGAAAGAAGTTGTGCTACCCATGAAACGTATAAACAGTATAAGAGTTAATTATAGCACTTACTGGACCAATCAAGGTAGAGTGTCCCCAAGCTACATAACCAGCATCAGCATCTCAAGCATGTGAACAAGTAGCCACAAATAGCTGTTGGTTGCACGCACCGAACCATGTGAGTCCAAACAAATGCTAATAGTACGAATAATGTTGAGAAACCAATGAGCTCTCTTCATGTCTCGGATGAAGGTCCATTTGTAGGCTGCTCATCTCCCTTTGCATTTCTAAGTAAGGAAAAACCCAAGTTTAGGAGACCACTCCACAAAAGATTGTCTGGACTCGGAAACATTTATCAGATCAGTGGACTGGATATTAAGAAAAAGCGCTTAGTGAGCTACTGGTCCTTCCCTTTGAAGGTTGTCCCTCAGCCATATAAGAGACCCTTCACGATTTCTTAGGTCCCAACTATCTAGAGTCACACATCTCTTCTCCATTAGATTGCAGATCCCTGCTAGTGTGTGTTTTGAACTCTCATAGTAACTTTCTCGAGTTGCTCTAACAGAAGAGACATCCCATAGATGTTCCCTCGTTTTATCCTTTTCATACATTGTGCCACTCTTCTTGAGCTGCTGACTTGGCTGTTGAACACTCCAACCAATCCTCTAAAACTTACGCTTTCTCTTCGGCATCTAGGTTTTCGACTTCTTGGTTTTCCTCTGCTACCTCTGGGTGGCTTGCCGAGTGTGTATAAAGTGATTGTTTCAACTTTCTAAACGAGGCGCATGCTAGTGATCCCTTCTCGAGCACCTCAATCATAGAAACAGAAGTTAATCTCCTAACCTTTTCAGACATTTTATTTTTCATCCTAGTATTTTCTTATATGGTGCAGTTTTGAATTTCTCTATTTTGGCCTCAAAGAAGGGCTGAAAGGAAATACCTAACATGAGATGTCCTTCATTACGTTCTTTGTAAGAAGATGATGTACCGAAAAATTATATTTTGGGTTTCATGCTTCCAGCATGACTTGAACCCTCAACCAAAAGTTAAATGTCCAAGTGCTTAACCACTTAATCAAGGCCGGTTACTGTAAAAGCTTTTTAGAGCAATTTATATATAAAAGACTGGATACGATGAAACACTGCGAAAAACTTTGGCGGCTTCGTTTGAGCTCGTCTGGACTTCTTTTTTGTATCTTTGGGTGTGTTGTATTTGTTCATCAACTTGATCGTGAGACTGATAAGCTTGACTCGTGTGCCCTTAAATATGTTTTTCTGGGGTATTCTCGGGTACAAAAAGGATATCGATGTTATAGTCATTCTCTTCATTGATATTTTATATGTGCAGATGTCACATTCTTTAAGAGTACTCTCTTTTCTAATGACATCACTGTCCCTGATGTCAATGAAAGTCTACATTTGCCTGTCATTTCTCCCTTTCATCTTTATCGTCTTGATTTGCATGTTTATTCTAGATGATGGGTAATCACATAGCCTCTCCTTAATGTTTCAAGAACTTCACTTTCATCTTCCTCGTCTTTAGATCCTACTCTTGAATTAGCACCTAATGATCTTGATCTTCCGATTGCTCTTCGAAAAGGTATCCGTACTTGTATTTCTTATCTCATCTCTAAGTTTGTTTCCTATACAGCCTTATCTCCATCATGTCATGCTTTTGTTACCTCATTGGCCACTGTTTCTATTCCTAACTTTGTGTCTGAAGCACTATCTCATCCTGGATGGCATAATGCTATGGAAGAAGAACTCTCAGCTCTTCAAGCCAATGATACATGAGATCTGGTTACTCTACCACCTGGTAAGACAACAGTAAGTTACCGATGGGTGTACAACATCAAGGTTCATCCTGATGGTTCAGTTGATCGATTAAAAGCAAGACTTGTCGCCAAGGGATACACACAGGTCTACGGCCTTGATTTTTTCATAGACTTTCTCTCTTGTGGCCAAGATCACATCAATCCATTTTATCATTTCCTTTGTAGCGATTTTTTGTTGGCCTCTTCATCAACTTGACGTTAAAAATGCATTTCTTCATGATGATCTTACAGAAGAAGTGCATATAGAGCAACCTTCTGGATTTGTTGCTCGAGGGGAGTTTGGCTAAGTTTGTAGATTGAAAAAGGCACTGTATGGTCTAAAGAAATCTCCTCGTGCATATTTGGAAGGTTCAGTGGTGTGGTAATAGAGGTTGGATTGATAAGGTGCGGTGTGGATTATTTTGTTTTCTATCGACATTCCTCTCAAGGAAAGATCTGGATACTGGTTTATGTGGATGATATTGTAATCACAGGTGATGACGTACAAGGAATCCATGATCTTAAGCTATTCTTGCAAACTAAGTTCAACACCAAGGATCTAGGTGCACTAAAGTATTTCTTGGGAATTGAGGTTGTAAGATCACACCTCAGAGGAAATATGTTCTTGCCCTACTATCAGAAACGGGCATATTATGGGCCAAACCAGTTGATACTCCAATGGACCCTAATACAAAGCTTCTGAGACAAAAGAGAATTACTGGATGATCTTGGCAGGTATCGTAGATTAGTAGGGAAACTCAACTATCTCACTGTCACATGACCAGATATTTCATTTGCTACGAGTATAGTAAGTCATTTTCTTGAAGCTCCTCGATCTAGTCATTGAGATGCGATTATTTACATTTTGAGTTACCTAAAAGGTGCACCAGGATGTATTTCTTGTCTCAAAACAATGGGCATACATTAGTTCAAGGATACACAGATGCAGATTAGGCTGGTCCGTCATCAGATCGACGATCAACTACAAGATTTTGTATCTTTGTGGGAGGAAACTTAGTCTCATGGAAAAGAAAAAAACAAACAATAGTGGCAAGGTCAAGTGCAAAATCAGAATACAGGGCTATGGCACATACTTCTTGTGAATTAATCTGGATACATCATATGTTGACAGAATTAGGGATCCATGTATCCCAGCCTGTGGACCTATTTTGTGATAAACAAGCTGCTGTCCACATTGCTTCCAACCTAGTGTTTCATGAGCGAACCAAAC
>QLOD02000038.1:11960030-11983742 GCA_003260245.2 Sideroxylon spinosum | reverse complement strand
TTAAACACTTTATACATGCTGACAAAAATATTTATGCATTCTAAAGGAAGTGAGTCTATATGTCTTAATTTAAGTAAACTAGAGATTCTAGGGTAAGATTATGGCTGTAATGAGAGGAAATTTAGGTTGAACCCATAAAAAGAGATCCTCCGTTAATTGTAAGCTGTCAGGATAGGATTCGCGCACTTGGCCGGAGCCAAGGCATATGTTTTTTGCCTTTTTTTTGACTGGTGCGTCCGAGATCGCTCACATGTAAAAACTTATATTTTTGTTTTGAAAGGGCCTTGATTACAGAAGATAATACCTGCCACTCAACACTTTCAAAATGGGTGTGTTAAGAAACCCGAGTTTTTATATTTAAAAATGTTTCTATCTTATGATTTCTTTGAAAATATGATAAAAGCCCGTTTATAGTGACTCCTAACTAGTCTATGCAACCAGAGAGAATGAGTCTAGAGGTTCTGTTACTCTCGAAAATCACTTACGCCTGGATTGCCTAATGATATCCAGTATCCCTTTCCTCTTTACAATTATAATTTCACCGACTAATATCTGGTTTACTGATATCACAACAATACAAACTCTTAATATCTAGTCTACTAAGATGGCTGTGCTTTTTGAGCTGCCTATGTATCTTGAATGAGAATCAAGCCAACCGTAGTTCATGCGTGAGTATAGTGTTGTTTTTGCCTATTTGCCAATGATGCTTCTTCCTAAGGGGTTCTATATGTTGGATAGACTCTAAATGCAAATTAAAGGCTAATCTTCTGTTTAATATGCATGCATGTATTAGTTTCTGCAAATATCAAAATCAAGTTAAATACAATGAAATGAAATGCTTGGAAGGTCTAGATGACTAGATGAGGGTGATGATAATGATGACAGTAATAAAAATGATGGTGGAAATGGTAGTGTTAGATGAGTTGATAATAATGGTGACCAGACCTGGGTGATATACCCAAACTGCTTACACACTCCTCAAGAGAGAATCAGGTCATTGTAGTTCAGACCTTAGAGTGGTCCAAGCTACATGACATGGTATGCAAATGCAAAAATAAGTCAAGGTATAAGTAGTGGTCTATAGAGACCGTGATGATCGCACTTAAGCTATCTGCTCAAACTGCCTATGTACCCTGTTAAGGGTTCACATCATCATAGCTTAGTAAATGAGCAAATGCTTAAGGTATGGGTGAGTAGAGACTTACAAACTTTAACCAACAAGCACCAGGAGTATGAACTCCATAAGGGTAAGGAGAGTAATGTCACCGTGCGTATAGACTTCAGACGGGTGAAGGTAATGTCACCGGGAGTATAGACTCGACATGGAAAAAGAGGATAATGACATCGAGAGTATAGACTCCACATGAATGATGATAATTTCACTGGAAGTATAGACTCCACATGGGTGAATGTACTGTCACCGGGAATATAAACTCCACGTAGGTGAAAAGAGACAGATATCCATTAGAAATTAAACATAGAAAGGTAAAAACTCTAAGGTTTGGTCAAGTCTGTATGTGTGAACTCAAAGGTTTAACGATATGCAAATGATCAAGTGTAATGACAATTTTATCATAAGATCATCATGTTGACAAGATGTTTTTCAAAAATATTTTTATGAGACAAATTTACTTAGGAATTGAATACATAAAAACAATCCCAAGCTATTTCCATAATCCAAATTGATACATAATCAATTTCTAAGGATATTTTCATCCTTGTGAGTATGTGATTGCATACTTTCTGGTGTTCTACCATTTTTAAGCATAACTTCAACAAGGAAAATGTCAGAATTAAAATAAGATTTCACATCAGTTACAACAAAGTATCATGTTATAAAGAAATTTTTAAGATCATGTTATTTTTTTTTCTAGGCGAAACCTAGATAGGGCAGAACCCGAACTTGAAAACATGAGTTTGATAACTTATAAACAAAAATAAAAAATTTAATTTTGAAAAACATTTTCATTTTAAAAGCACTAACATGATAACCTAATGACTTAAACAAATAAAGTGTAGGAAATAATTTAGAGAAAGGGATTTATACCAAAACTTTGAAACTTTAAGGAAGAAGAGATATGGGCAAAACATAATGGGCAAAAATGGGCAAAAGTGTTTGCTAAACATAATGGGCAAAAATGTTTAAATTACACAACAACCAAAAGGATTTGCAAAACAAAACCATCAATCATCTTTGTCTAACTTGGGTATCAAACATTTTTGAAATGGTGGAATAGGAAAATGTTTTGTTAAACACACTTAGCAAACATATTTGTTAACCCAAAAGGACAAACTATTTTGAATAACATGTTAGGCAAACAAAATTGCAAAACAAAGTGAGCAAATAGGCTTGAATAATTAGTCAATCAAAATATTTTGCAAAACTAAGTTAATAAACAAGTTTGTAAATCAAAGAAAGCAAAAAAGTTTGCCGATTTTCCGTGGGTCACTTTTACAAGCTTTATTGGCAGTAAGGCTTAATGGTGGGCTGAACCGAGTGCCTAGCTTAGCCATGTTTTGTGAAGATTGGAATTCACCCAAGAATGTTTAGACCATTTTAAGACCGTTGGCATAGTTTTTGAGAGATTTTGAGACCTCTAGAACACTTTTCGAAGTAATTTAAAGAATTTAGGTCAAAATCTAGGTCAGAAAGAGTTTTTTGGAATCGAGTTATGTTCATTTGAAAATTACTATGCAAAAATAGATTGAAATGGAAAAGGGGGTACCAATATTTCTCGATAACCTTTAAAGGTATATTCTAGAGGACTTTTCCCACTAAAATCAATTATATGGACTCCCAAAATGTCCTCAGAATGACTCCTAAGCCTTTCTATGAACTTGCAAATAGTTAGCAAAAATTTAAGTCAGGACTTTGGAGGAATCCCTAAAATTCAATTTTACATGTCTTGACCATACCTATACCTCGAGGGACATGTCTTGATCATTTTCATATGATCTCAAAGCCTTCAAAATTGATTTGAGGGTATTGCTCCAGTTTTACAGGTAAGAGTAGTTTTAGACATTTTGACGCTAAAACAACCTTCGAAGGCACTTTTTTCACACTCCAAACTCAATTTTGAATTGTCTCACATGTTTTTGTATATTCTGGAGCTTTTCAGATTTTTTGGATTTGATTTGATGGTTTCGGTGAATATTGTTTTACGGGCTTGCCAATAGTCACTAAAATTAACTTACGAGGCATGTTGACCTTTGAAACATGAATTCGATCAAATTTTCAATGTAAGAATGATGGATTCCCATTATTGAATGTATTTTTAAGTTCATAAAAGTTCAAATCTCATCTAAGCTCTCAATTTGACTTTGCTCTGAATCTAGGGGTAAAATGGTCATTTTGACCTAAGAGTCTCTCAGCACTGAATCGGGGCCAATTTCCCTACCTTAAGCTCAATGAAAATTGTGAAAAATATTCTAAAAGTAAAATTAAAGATTTAAAATCATATTTTATTATTGAAATAAATTTAAAAAATGCACAAAGTGTCGGGCAAAAAGGGGGTGGTAACATTGACCTTCCTTCTTTGGTACTGAAACAATGTTGGCAAGCTAGGTTAGATAAGTGACCACTTTGTGGAATCCACATTAAATTGTTTAACAACCTAGTCTTTGAATTTCAGACTCCACTATGGTTTCAATCTTTGAAGCTTTTGTTTAACGAGCCTTGAGTCTGGTAATATGGGCAATTGATGCTTCACAATCTGGGAATCCTATCCTAGAATATCTTCATAAGACCTAGAAAACATATCCTAATAGGCTTTCAGCATCTTGATCATTTTTCTTTTTCTAAAGCTTATCTAAGACAGCTCCAATCTTTATGTTCTTTTGCTTTTCTTTTGTCCCCAAATTAATGGTTTTGGTGTCTTCTACGTTCGATTATCGTTTGTTCTCATGCTTTTCCAACTCCATGTTGATCTACATAGTGTCGCAATCCATCTCCATTTTGAAAGTGTTGTAATCCATGTCCACTTCGAAATCATAGTCATTAGCTGTTGGAACATGTTTGTCAAGATGAGGGAAGGTATTGAGGCTGAGATTCTTGCAACAAAAGAGGTAAAATGTAAATGAATTTGAAGAACGATGCATCCATAAAAACTTAGCATAGAAATGGATAATTCTCAATTTTGGATCATCCTCTAATTACGGACTACTATCACATAGACAATAACCCTTTGCAGTTTTTCATAATACTTTAATACACCAAAGTCTTGGAAATAGTCATTATTAATATAGAACGTGATATTTAAGATAAAAACAAAAAGCTATCAAGCTCAAGCAAGTTCTGTTACTGAAACTTATGAGCCTTAACTATCTTCTGTGCCGACCAGTTCTTTAAAGTTTCCTTAGGGGCTACAGCTCGTATGTTGGACTCTGACAGGGGTGTGAAGTCTTTCTTCCCATTTATGGTTGCTACATTTATGAATCTATAAGACACAAATCTGGGGGCTCTATCTCCATCTGTATTTCCCTTCCTTGCTTTCTTCTTATGTGAATACCCTTGGCCCTTTCTGTCTAATTGGCCATTAGTAGTGATTGAGTATGGCATTCTTTGCAAATATCTTCTTAGTCCCAGACCTAGCTGAAACTTTGATTGATGAAAGATTTCCATCATGTCCAGCTCCCTCTTCCGATACTTTGGTGGTAGTAGATCTCCACAAATGGTGGTGACATATTGTAACACTTGAGAGCTGGAAGGTTCAGTTCCCTGATATCCTAGAAACTGTGAGTCCTCTAGTTTTGATTGCAATGTGGAGTGGCCTCGTATACTCCTTACCGCCTTTTGGTATTTCATCATCACTGAAGGTCCTCAGTTGTGACAATGCTTCCTATCATCTCCCCCAAAGCTTCTTGTTAAATCTCCCTAGGCATATTAGCTTGCTACGACACATGATAACAGTATTTTTGTGCTCTTCAAAAGAGATCATCAATTTGAGCAGAGAAATTTATGGTGGTAGCCTTCTTAACTGATTTCAAATGTCATAGTCACTTTTCTTTAGTATCCTCATCAATTTATTAGCTTCTTCTGGGCTGGCTCTGTTAATCTTCTTCTTTTCTCAGGATTATTTGTTCATCCAGACCAGGTAATAAGATCTATCTCCACAACAGGTTCTTTATCAGAATTATGCGTCGGGGAAATTCCCAGGAATATCCTTCTCATTTTTCATTGTCAACTATTGTAACAAAGAAAGTACCACTGAAGCATTGGAAGTATTGATAGTT
Source organism: Sideroxylon spinosum (assembly GCA_003260245.2). Taxonomy (NCBI): domain Eukaryota; kingdom Viridiplantae; phylum Streptophyta; class Magnoliopsida; order Ericales; family Sapotaceae; genus Sideroxylon; species Sideroxylon spinosum. The sequence goes on along the minus strand of QLOD02000038.1, from coordinate 11,978,510 downwards.
TGGTGATGATGAAAAATGAGTAGTACAAAATGACTTGGTCCCTTTGATACTTTAAAATTGAAAACTTCTGGTAATACATACTTGGCTCTGATGCTCACATGTGGAGGGGTAAAGACCAGACTCTTAGCCTGTTAATGTGGAAACCCTGGCAAAGTATGAATTCTTGCGATAGCTTTCCTTAGTAGAGAAAATCTCACTTTGGGAATAGGAGATACTACTTGTTGTTTCTTTGATGATGAAGCTTCGGGACTAGATAACTTCTTATCAATGCCAGCCAAGGCAATGACCAATCCCTCAGAACAAACCCTCTCTTCTTCCTTATCAATTATCTGTGCATAGTAGTCTTGTGCCTGAAAAGCTAATTTAATCATGTTAACAGCCCAAAGGATGAACCAGATGACTCTATGATAATACTCTAGCCCTTATAATGAATTCGCCTTGGAGAATCATGGAGGTTGTATGAACTTTCTGGTCCTTTATCCCTGTTAGATGAAAATCGGTTATTTTGAGCTGATCTTATTGAATGTAATTGTGGGATCCATGGATTGTATCTTTCTGACATAGTCACCCAAGGAGTTGGAATGAAAATATAAGTTGTGGGAGTATGTATAAAGGTAACTCTTTGGGATGAAATAGTAATGGAATAAAAAGGTGGTATAAAAATGGGTCGGACATAGGTAGATGTGTAGCTAAATGACACACTTCTAAGAAAAGATATGAGATCTTGTGATGATCCTGAAGGAGATATAGGGAAGCTTAGGATATAAGTAGGTGAAGTAGGTGAGTAAGGGATGTACTGTGGTGAAAGCAGGGTATACTCCATGATAGGTGGGTTCAATTGAGATAACTAGAATTGATAGTAAGGAGTGCAAGTTGGTGATAAAAGGGTATACTCAGGAGAGCATGGATCCAAAATTTGAGCGAGAGGAGTGTATTCAGGTGACTATGTAATAGGATAGATACAGTCCTTAGACCTTCGAGATGAATGAAATTTGTGAGTTGAAGGATGCCGGCTTGTGAAGGCATCACTACTGAGAGTGGAAACTATACCAGAGCTGTCAGGAGCTTCATCAATTCTAATTCTCACAATAGTTCCTTCATCTCCCATCAAACGAGAGAAATCAAATGCTTCATTTTGGAAGATAACATTTACTACTGCATGATCTAGTAGTAGATTGTTGGTAATATTAGGTGTGGCAGGGGTCTGTACTGCTGTAAGCCCATTATCTATCATGTCTTGAATCTAATGTTTTAAGAGGAAATAATTTTCTGTATCATGACCTGGTGATCATCGTAAAATGCACAATTCTTTCATGGTTCATAGTTTCTTGAGAATGGGGGAGTTTGAGCTTTGTATGGAAGCAGTTGAATTTGTTGAGCAACTAGTTTCTTGAGAATGGGAGAGCTTAAGCTTTGTATGAAAGTAGTCCATGTGCATGCATGGCTTGAAAAGACCCTTTGTCTTGGTAAGAATCTCCACTGATTGTTGTTCCATTGCCCCTAGGCTAGGCACTATCGAATAGGTGACATTGCTGAGAGAGAGAAAGGAATTGAAGTCTTAGGTGGTAAAATAGTTAAAACCTTTGCTTCTTTCCTAGCTTCTCTCCTACCATAAGCTTTCTTGGTGGCATCGATGGACTTGTAATAAGGATCAATCAATCTACCAGAATAGATATCCTCTTCAATAATTTCTCCTTGTGTGATCAACTCAGATAACATACAATGTAGGTTTATGAATATTCTATCAAAGTAAAGCCCTTTCAAGGTTTGTATGAATATTCGAACAAACTCATTATCAGTGAGGGAAGGGTCTACTTGTGAAGCACTTCCACGCCACCTTAGAGCATATGTTCTATAGGTTTCTTTTTCTTTTTTTTTTGTTATGGCCATTAAGGAGTAGCGATTAGTTGTAAGCTCACAATTGTGGCAATGGTCTTTATAAAGGCTGCGATGAGTTTTTTTCCAACTTTTGATGTGGGACATGTCCAACCTTGAATACTATTGGAGGGCTGGACCAATCAAGCTTTGCTAAAAGAGCTGCATCGTCAGAGGATGGTTATCGTTGTAGCCACACAATGCTCTAGTATATAATCAGAGATGGATAATAGGATCGCCCACCCCATTGTACTTAGGGAATTCAGGCATCTTAAACTTTAGTGCCAATTTCAGGTTGGAGAAGAAGTAAAGATTTTGGAAGTCAAAACTCTTAAAGATGCAAGCACCAAAATAGCTTTTCAAGGCATCTTCAATGCTCTTGATCTTCTGTGCTAAGGGGGGTCAACATGGGAGGAGGTTACTTACTGTAACTAATGAAAGGAAGCATCAGGTTAATAATATCATAGGACTATTGTTGAAAAAGAAGGTGCTTGGTACATTCTTAAGTTTTGGTTCGGGTAAGCTGAAAACTGCTGATCCTGAGAAGGTATGCTTGAACTTGGACATTGCTGAGAAGACTAAAGTTGAAGAGTAGTGAAGGTTAACATTAGTCTAGGCTGAGTGGCTTCCAGCAGATGATAAGCCTCGTATTCTGTGTAATGATCTCTCTGTTTTTCTTTCGGAGCTGGAGGCATTTGATAGTAAGGTGGCACAATTTACTAATTTGAGATGTAGGAACATATGTCATTGCCTGGTTAAGGGCCATTGTCAGATTAGCAATCTCCTGGTCCTTAGTCAAGAGCATTAAGAGTGGTGCCATAATTTTGAAACTATTGCTAGTAATGTCCTAAAGAAAGATAAAACAAATCTACGCGAATGTCTAAGAGCAAAGGTAGTAGCTACAATGACTGGTGTTTCAGTAGCAATAACAGATAAGAACCCAGTTGTAAGTGGGGAGAAACTACGATGTATGACTACCTTTTCCAGATGAAACCTGAATTGGTCGAAGGTTTCCAAATGTAACATTAGTAGAGCTTTTAGATATCTTAACCATCTTTCTAGCTTGAGCTCTTATATTAACAGGAAAACGATGATGTGAACGATCGGTAGCAATGATGCTAGTAATAAAATATGTTTAATTAAATACCATTTTTGGAATTATTATTTTCTTAATTTTATTCATGGGATCATCCTCATTGTTCAGGGAAAACTGTGATAAACGATGAATAAATGTAAGAAGTTTTTCATTAAATTCCAGGTACGTTGTCTCTTCCTATTCAAATTATCATTGGAAAGAAAATTACAATTGTAACATTGAAATGAATGTTCACTTTATAACTCAGCGAAACATCTTTACATTACAAAATTTTGAAATAATTATAACTACTCTTCAACTCTGCAATCTTGAATGAAGATAAAATAAAATTTCCTCAACAGCTGAATGGGCATCATGGGATAATTCTACCATCGACAATCTTCATATATCCTAGCTCAAACTTCTTTAGGGTTTTGAAAATTCTTTTATCAATGATTCTGATGAAAATTCAGCAAAATTCCAGGATGCAAATATAGAAAAAAGATTTTTCGAAAATTTCTACCTTAACTTAAGCAGAGTTTCGGGTAAAAATGTTTAGAAAATTTCTACCTTAAATCCAGTAGAGTTTTAGGAAAGAATGTTTGGAAAATCTCAAACTTAAATCCAATAGAGTTTTAGAAAAAAAAATGTTTTAAAAAATCTTTACCGGCATTTCTGGTTTGTTAGAATTTAAGCTTAAGACACATAAGGACTATGGATTAAGACTTTGATTTTAAAATGAAAAACTTATTCCGTACTATATGAAATGGTCTTTTTAGGGATTTGAACCCTTGAGACAACTGGGTTTCCTAATAATAGGGTTCTACGAGGCTTTAACTTATAACTTTACTATATGTGACATGAGGGTTTAGAGCTTTATGTAATGCACCCTAGAAAGGTTAACGGCTAGAAAGTAAGAAATGAGTGATCCAACCGAGATTAGTTCTCCAAAAAAATCCTCCTCAAGCTTATGATCCACCCGGGAAGAGGTTCGATACTCCTGTCAGGCAGACTGCATGCACAACCACATCCTGGAAGGACCTATTAACTCCCTCAACAAACTAGAAGGTAAAAAATGGGTGATGCAGAATATGTTGAATAAAGTGCAGTGGGTGACGTAGGAGAAAAACGGGTTTTATGACAACTAAGGAAAGTAGTAAAATTTTACCTTGTTTTATTTATGCACCCTGCAAAACAAATCAAGATACATACATGCACATAATTTATATATGTTAGTACATATAATAACATTCATTTAAACATTTTCTACATGTTGACAAAATATTTACATATTCTAAGAAAATTAAGTTTATATGTTTTGATTAAGTAAACCAAAAATTTTGGGGTGGATTATGAATGTAATGAGAGGAGATTTGGGATGAACCTGTAAAAAAGTCCTAAGTGGAGTCGCCAATTATCGCGACTAGATCTGTGTACTGGGGTTGTAGCCAAGGGTGTGTGTCTCTTGTTGTTATTTCGATTGGTGCACTCAAGATTATCTATATGTATAACTTTATATTTTAATTTTGAAAGGGCCATGATTGTACAGAATAGGAGTTGCGACCCACCATTTTCAAAAGGGGTATGTTGAGAAACCTAAATTTTTATTTAAAAAAATGTTTTTATCTTATGATTTCTTGAAAACATGATAAAAGGCCAATTTATAATGGCTTTCAACTAGTCTGTGTAATTAGAGATAATGAGTCCAGAGGTTCTATTATGCTCGAAAACTGATTACGCCTGGATCGCCTAAAGATATCCAGTATCCATTTCCTCTTCACAATTATAATCTCACCGAATAATATCTATTTTACTGATATCATAGCAATACAAACTCTTGATGTACATGATACAGGAAATGAGATGCTTGTGCTTGATCGAGCTACCTTCATATCTCTAGTGAGAATCAAGCCAATCATAGTTCATTTGTGAATGTAGTGATATTTTTGCCTATTTGGTAATGAAGTTTCCTAAGGGTTTCAATATAATGGATGGACTCTAAATGCAAGTTAAAGGCTAATCTTCTACTAAATTCCTATGCATGTATTAGTTTCTATACATAACAAAATCTGGTTAAATGCAATGAAACGAAATGCTTGGAATGTCCAGATGACCAAATGAGGGTTATGATAATGGTAATGATAAAAATAATGGTGGAAATGGTAGTGATAGATGAGATCATAATAGTGGTGCTCAGACCTGGGCGATGTACCTAAGCTACCTACGTACCCCCCCGATAGGGAATCAAGTTGTCATAGTTTAAACCTTAAAGAGGTCCAAACTACATGAGATAGTATACAAATGTAAAAGTCTCAGTCAGAGTATAAGTGATGGCCTATAGAGACCGTGAAGACCACACTCAATCTATTTGCTCAAGCTACCTACGTACTCTTTTAAGAGATTAGGTCATCATAGCTCAGAAATATGAGCAAATGCTTAAGGTATAGGTGAGTATAAACTTATAAGCTTTATATAAAAAAAAACACCAAGAGTATAAACTCCGCAAGGATGTAGGGATAAAACACCAGGAGTATAAACTCCACATGGATGAAGAGAATAATGACACTAAGAATATAGACTCCACATGTGGGAAGAGAGTAACAACACCAGGAGTATAGACTCCACATGGGTGAAGAAAGTAATGACACCGAGAGTATAGACTCCACATGACATCGGGAGTGTAGACTCCATAAGGGTGACGAAGGTAATGACACTGGAGTATAGACTCCACATGGTGAAAAGAGTAACGACACTGGAGTATAGACTCCACATAGGTGAAGATGGGCGATACCTATCAGAAATGTAACATAAGCCTAAAAGTATAAACTCTGAGATTTGGTCAAGTCTGTGTGTGTGAACCCAAAGGTTCAATGGTATGTGAACGATCAAGTGTAATGACAATTTTATCACAATATCAACATGCTAACAAGATGTTCTTCACAAATATTGCTAAGGAGAAATAAGCTTAGGGATTAAATGCTTAAAACAATCCTAAGCTATTTCCATTTGCTAGATTGATACACAATCAATTTCTAAGGATATTTACATCCATGTTGAAGTTACATGTGAAATCCCTCTCCCTCTCAATTGGGAGAGGGAGAAGAGATGGAGTTTGGAATTTTTCTTAAAACTTCTTGGAAACACCTCCTAGTGACGGGCCTAAAAGGAGAAGGAAAGGGAGCTAAATGAGGGAGAAGAGAGGATAAATTGGGCTGGATTGAGGATGAAGAAATGAGGAATAGAAGCTTCTTATTATAGCTAAAAACTGTAGCAAAAAAGTTTGCATACCAAGCTGGGGAAAAATGTTTGCTAAACATTTTATGCAAACCTATTTGCTAAACAAGCTATTCAATGGGCAAAAATATTTGAATTACAAAACAAACAAAAATATTTGCAAAATAAAACCATCAATCATCTTGGAATAACTTAGGAATCAAACATACTTGAAATGGTGGAAGAGCAAAAAGCTTTGTGAAACATACTTAGGAAACTTATTTGCTAACCTAAATGGGAAAACTAGCTTAAATAACATGTTAGGCAAACAAATTTGCAAAACAAAGTAAGAAAATAGGATTGAATAACAAGTTAATCAAAATAGTTTGCAAAAGAAGTTAATCAAAATAGTTTGCAAAACCAAGTTAACAAGCAAGTTTGTAAATCAAAGGAAGAAAAAAAGTTTTTCATAGGGCACTTTTGCAAGGTTATTGGTGGCATGAACAAAAAGTGGGCTGAATTGGCCTAAGCCCTTGGCTCAGGCTATGTTTTACGAAGTTCATAGTTCACCTGGGAAGGTTCAAACTATTTTAAGATCTTTTGCATAGTTTCTCGGAGATTTCGAGACCTCTAGGACACTTTTTGGAGCCATTTAAATCAATTAGGTCAAAATTTAGGATTAAAATAGAGTTTTTTGAAATCGACTTATGTTCAGTGAAAATTACTACGCCGAAATGGATTGAACTGGAGTGGGGGTGTCGAAACATCTCTATAACCTTTACAATTATACTCCGGACGACTTTGTCCACTAAAATCAATCATAAGGACTCCCAAAATGTGCTCAAAATGACTCTGAGGCCTTTCTTTGAACTTGTAAATAGCTAACAAAAATTTAAGTCAGGACTTTGGAAGGAGTCCCTAAAATTCAATTTTACCTATCTTGACCACACCTGTACCTCGAGGGACATGTCTTTATTATTTCCTTGCAATCTTAAAGCCTTCTGACTTGATTTGAGGATTTCAATGATGTCTGCAATTTAATTGCTGTAGTTTTACTGATAAGAGTAGTTTTGAAAATTTTGATGCTAAAACAACCTTTGAAGGCACTTTTTACGTGCTCCAAACCCAAATTTGAACTCCTTACATGTTTTTGTATATTTTGGAGACTTTTCACAACTTTTGGATTTGATTTTGATCATTCTAGTGAATATTGCTTTACGGGCTTGCTAGCAATCGCCAAAATTGACTTTCGAGGCACGTTGACCTCTGAAACTCAAATTTGATCAAATTTTCAACATAATAATGATGGATTGTCCTTCTTGAATGTCTTCGTACGTTCCTACGAGGTTCCGATCTCATCTAAGCTCTCAATTCGACTATGCTCTGAATATAGGGGTAAAATGGTCATTTTTTACCTAAACAACACCCGGCATTGAATCTGGACTAATTTCCATGTCTAAAGCTCGAGGAAATTTTTGAAAATATTCTGGACATAGAATTGAATATTTACAAATTTATTTGCTTCTTGGAATAAAAATTAAAAATGCACAAAGTTTCAAGCAAAAATGGAGTGTCGGGCAAAAATTGGGTGTCGACCAGATAGAGCTAGACTCCCCTATTTTACATTTCTTATTTCCAAACCAGACTAGATAGAGCTAGGTTCCTTACCAAATAAGACTAGATGGAGCTAAATTTAGGAACAAAGCTTCTCAGTAGTCAAAACCTAGAATTAGTACTCCCATTTTGTAGTCTGATGTCCACCATAGGATTCTAAGTCAAAACCTAGAAATTAGAATTCCTCTCCTGTAGCTTTATGTCCACCATAGGATTCAGAGTCAAATCTCGAAGTTAGTACTCCCTTCCGTAGTCTTATGCACCATTGGATTCAGGGTCAAACTAGGAATTGGTACTCCCTTTCCTAGAATCGTATAGAGAGCTAGAATCTCTTTTCAAAATCTAATGTTAGCCATAGGATTAGGTCATCAGCCTAGGAGCTAGGTTCACTTTCTCACAAACCAATGCGATGCATAGGAATAGATACCGATCTAAGAGCAAGGCTCCTTATCCTACCAGACCAAGTAGGACTAGTCTCAAGAGCGAGGTTCCTCACCAGACCAGTTTAGACAAAGCAAGGCTTAGAGCTAAGGCTCCTCACCCTACTAAATTAAATAGAGCAAGTCTCAATCCAATGATTAGGTAGAAGATCAATCACCCCTCTGGGAACAAAACTCCCTTCCTCTAGATTAGTGCCAAGCATAGGTTCGAGAGCGAGGATCATTCCTTTAAATTCATAATCATTTACTAGCATAGGTTTTAAGATTTTTTTGTAGAGACGAATGTAGAACATAACTCATTCATCAACCCAGAAGAGGAGTTCGTTCTTCAAAAGATAAGTGTAAGGCATAAACACATCAACGAATTAAGAGAAGAGAACTCCTACAATAGTTTAAGTGCAAGGCATCAACCAAGCTACAAGGTTATTTCTTTATTTGTTTTAACATTTAAGGGGGTAAAATAGGTTTTCCCCTTTTCGTTTTCTACCTTAGACAAGCTAAAGCAGAAAAATAAGGGTAATTGTTGACACCCTAATTTTGCCCTTTCATGTAATACTTACATTGAATAATGCTTTTACTTGAATAGTGCTCTACTAATTGATTTTTCTTAATCGTAGGAAACGTCAAAGTGTCGGGATTCAAAAAAATCAAACAATTAGTAAAATACTAGTTTTACCCTTGGAATTAGAGACTCAGATTAAGGTAAGAGGCCACCAGACTACATAGACATGTCCAAGACACCGAACAAACAAGTCTAGCATCTATGAAGGAAACAAAATCCAGAATCAAGGGTCAATTTGGTCTGGAAGTCCAGAATGGCCTCTACTGACGCACCTAATGACCAGCATCAACCGGAATGCCCAGATCAAGCCAAAAAAGTATAAAAATACACATTAATTCCTAGGAAATATTCCTGAACATATAGGCTCAGACTAGCCAAAGGGCCACTTTAGAGTTCATTCGAGCTTTGTTGACTCAAAATGACTCCTACCAACGAAAAAGAAGCTACTGGCACCCCAGATACAATTTGAGCATCCAGATGAAGTTAGAATGCCCTCAAATTACACACAAATGTTGAGGATTCATTCCCTGAGGTAATGGTACAGCTAGGATTATCCAACTCAAGCTTTAGGAGGTCTTTCCAAACCCCTGACTCAATTTTTATTTAGCATTTTATAGATCCTTAGAAATATCTTGGAGACCTACTAATGGCATTTCTGGATTCCTTATAACAAAAAATGGTAGGAGGAGTCAACTTTGCAGTGCCTCCTGGGGTTAAGTCAAAGGCTTGGCTACCCCTTTTTCCATTTCAGTATGTTTTGGTGCAGCATTTTGCAAATGAAATAAACTTGCTCCTCAAAATCCCAAATATAGCCTGTTTTGACCTAATTGGTCTAAATCATTCCAAAAAGTGCTTAAGAGGTCCCAAAAGCTCTCGAAAATTATGCCAAATGTCTTAAAATGGTCCGAATCTTTACATGTAAAACCTAAACTTCGCAAAACGTGGACCGAGCTAGGGGATCAAGCCCAATGGCCCACTTTTTTGGCCTTAAAGGCAAAAAGTTTACCTTCAAGGATTTTTTCAAGCTTTTTTACCTATCTTGATGTGCAAGCTAGTTTGCCCAACTTGTTTTGCAAACACATTCGCCTAACTTGTTTTGCAAACTTATTTGCCTATCCTATTTAGTAAAGAGGTTTATAAAACAAGTTTTACAAATATTTTTGAATCTATTATTTTACAAACTTGTTTGCTTAGCATGTTTTGTTAACTTTTTCGCTGAACTTGTTATTCAAGTTTTTTTGTTTATTTTATTTTACAAATTTTCTTATCTATTTTGTTTTTTAAACCTTTCCCATTTTGTTTGGCAAATAAGCTTGTAAAACTTGTTTACAAAGCATTTTGGTTTCATTATCATTTCAAAATTGTTTGATTAACCTAATATGCAAACTTTTTGGCACCAAAAAAGTCTATGAATAGGGCCTCCCCTTTCCATTTTTCTCATCGGTCACTAGCCTTCCCCTCTCCCATATGACCTCAGATCTCTTCCTCTCCCTTACTGCCAACCACTTAAGGTATTTTGGGAAGAATTCCAAGCCTTTTCTCTCTTGAATTTCAAAGTTCGGTATAATTTTCTCCTTAGAAATTTTATTTTATCTTTCAATTTAATTTGTTTTTATAATTAAAATAGAATAGTTTTAATTGTGTAAATAAAAATTTTTGTCAATTAAAGGTTCTTAGATCATAACTCAAGACCAGGTTATACCTGATGTATGATATTGATCGGATATACCCGAGATAAATTTTGTAAATTTCAAACATCATACAAATAACATGTCCATATCATACTAACATGCCATACCATGCCATACATCATTCTATCATGCCATATCATGTCATAATACCATGTTCACCATCTCATGCCATCTCATAACATTACAATACCATGCTAGATTTCGTACTCATTATGCCATGTTATACGTTGTTATTTTCATCATATATCATGATCACATATCATACTGCCATCTTATGCCATTCTATCATCATGCTATGCTTGCTACCATGCTCATTCATCATCTCACATCATAATATAACACGTTAGTACATCATTTACCATGTTAGCACATATTCTGACATACCATGCATCATATTTTGACATATTGGCACATGCCATGAAATGCTAGAACACATTCAAACATGCAATCACACACCTACTAGGGTTCAGACAAACTTAGAAATCAAATGTTTATCGATCCAAGGCATTCACCATGAATGAGTGAGGCTCCAGAAACTAGGAATGACTTAGGATTGGTTAAGCCATTGGTTTCTAAGTCATGACTTCCCTTAGATATAGCTGACATGCATCCTTGAATTACCATATAGGTTGTCATTACATTAAATGTGCTTGCATATCTAATCATATCAATTGCATCACCCCCATCACCGAAGGCCCCTAGGCCCTTCACGTAGACTAGATTTCCACCAACAAGAATTACGCTCTTTAGTTAAGCTAAGTTCCTTTCCTAAATGGTAGACATTCACTCTCTTCACTTTAGGCCCCTAGGCCCTTTATAGAGGCTAGAATACCATCATCAGGAATCAAGATCTCGATCTAAGCTGAGTTCCTTTCCCAAATGGTAGACGATCACTCACATTACATTAGGTTCCTAGGCCCTTTATATAGACTAGATCATCATCACCAGGAATTGAGTGCTCGATCTAAGCTAAGATATTTTTCGAGATCATAGACATTCCCTTACATGTACCAGGCATATGCCTAGAGCTAGGCTCCTTCCCACAATCAGATGTAGAGTGATGTAGACTTGATTCCTTCAAAAGGGTACGTAGGTAGCTCAAGCGGAAGGCTTGAGTTAGGTCATCACCCCCAATAGATCAAACCAGGTGTAGAGCTATGTAGACCTGATCCCTTAACAGGGTAGGTAGGCAGCTTGAGCAGAAGGCTTAAGTCTAGTCATCCCATCACAGTTCAAACCAGATTCAGAGCTACGTAAACCTGATCCCTTAACAGGGTAAGTAGGCAGCTCAAGCTAAAATCTTAAGTCGATTATCACACCATTGTTCAAACTAGTTAGAGCTATGTAGACTTGATCTCTTAGTAGCATATGTAGGTAGCTCGAGTAAAGGGCTTGAGTCTGGTCACCCAAGCATAAAACGTTACCTTAAAACTAGGATCCTTTCCCTAGGTTCCTTTCTTTAGTTACCCATTTTTCCAGTCAGGCGCTGAGCACTTACTGTCCTTTCCTTAGTAGAGCTAGGACTCCTCCTCCCATATCTGAACGAGATTCTTTCATACTAGTCCTATAACAGCATTGACCTTATCAGTTATTCTCTCACACTTTTAGCCCACTCAGGCCGATGATATGGCTTACTAAGCCTAAGTCCAATCAATTTGTCATCTAAGACATTCTGATCACATTTGTATCCACTCATATATATTTGCACATCACATCTGCACTAAACACTACTCTAGAGTTACGTTGACCTAATCCCTTGGAATGGTACGTTGGCAGTTTGAGCAGATAGCTTAAGTGTAGTCTCCACAGTTTTTGTAGACCATCATCTGCATGAACCACTAACTTAGACTTTGAGCTAGGCTCTTATATTTGCATACCAATTCATATCTTATGTCGTGACATAGTTCGGATCACCTTAGGTTAGAACAACAATTGACCTGATCCCTTCTTAGGGTACGTAAGTAGCTCAAGCACATAACATAAGTTCAGTCACATCAGTTTTCATAGTCCATATTCATTCTTTTGCACAAGGACTACATAAGTCCATTTCCATGTTAAACATAGTTTTCCAGTAAAAACCTCATCACCTACCACATAGATCGATAACTCAATACATAGCACACATATAGATATGTGCACACGAGCTAAACTCAACCACTTCATATTTCATGCTTCTTATAGGATTGTATGTTGTGATCATCATAAAATGGAGAATTATATTATAAGATTATGACTGCAAAGAGTGGAAAATGACTTTGGATGTCTCGAGGTATCCAGGCGTAACTGTTTTTGTGAGCAGCTGAAACCCTGAACCCATTATCCCTGATTACATAGACTGGTCGAGAGTCACTAAAAAAGGGTTATTTACCACATCTTTAAAAAACATAAAAAAAACATATTTTATGCCATAATCAAAACTCATGTTTCTCAACACACCTATTTTGAAAGTGTCCGATGGTGACTCCTAGTCTCAATAGTCAAGGCTCTAGTTTAAGAAAATATATCTTTGACGCACCATATCGTAATAAAGACTCACAACTTACGTTCATTGGCCTCAACGTGCAGATCCGGTCGTGATATTGTGGTTTGGTGAGGTTTATGGAAAATTTCCTAATGACTTCGAGTATACAATTTGGTAGGAAATGGGCATATGATAGCTATCATCTCTCAAAGATATCCTGGTACCACTCAAACTCTTCATCCTTAAATTCCTCAATGGCCCAAAATCTTTCTAAAACAATAGCCCTCTTCTCCCAAAATTTTCGAAAATAAGTTTCATTTTTCTTCCACGTAAACCTATGGTCATCATAATTTATATGGGAGACATTACGACAAGCTGGGAGTTTCTTAGGACCCTTTTTCTACAATTGAAGTACAAGTATGTAATCAATATAAAATTAAGCTTAAATATCAACAATTGGGTAGTACAAAGCGTCCTAGGTCCACACAACACAAATGGTGGCCCAATCTAAATTTTCTTACCCTATTATAGCTCATTCTAGAGTAAATTTCAAGAAATGGATCTCACAGTTGGATCAATGGTAGTTTCAAAATTCAAATTACATGAATTTTACTTAACTAGAATGGAAAGCGCTAGACCTCGCAGTTGGGTCTACTATAGAATGATAATTGCAAGGCCTCATAGTCGGGTCCACTGTAGTGTTATAATTCAAAAAGAGGTTGAATAAGCCCAATCAAAATGTGTCCCATAAATTCAAAATTCATTTCAAAGCCATTAACATTTCATAAATTTTCAAACTAAACTAGGCATTTAAAATGGGCAATACATTTTAAAAAGTGGTTAGTAATTTTCATCTTCAAACCTAATTCAGAATTTGAACATAAGGAACACCAATTAGAGCAAAATTTATGTTCAAAATCTATGGAAATTCACATTTTCAGAAATTGATTCAGAATTTGAAAGTGGAGAACACAAATTAGATAGAATTTTGGGGTTTAAATGTTCCATGAAATTCAATTTCATGAGTTTGTATTCAAGAATATGGGATAAATGTAATAGATGTACTCATAGGTTCAAAAATTGAGTAAAAATACTGAACAATCTTCAAAATCTTTATTTAGAATTAGAAATTTTCAAATTTTGGGTTGATTGTTAAGATGAATGGCATATCGCATGAACTTGATGTACGGGGGTTTGAAAGGAACCCACAAGTTTTAAAGCTAGTCCAATTTCATCAAAATAGTTTGTAAAAACGTCATTAAAATTCACATAATCAAATATCAACAACTTTTTAGGCAGGAATTCAACCAAAATGAATTGATAGCATGAGGATTGGATTTCTATGGAAATTCAAAGTTAGGGTTAAGATTTTACCAGAATTTGTGAGTTGAATGATGAAGAACACACGTAATGTTCCAATTCATCGTGAATCAATCCTTAGTTTTCACTTAGACTTGCACAGGGGTTGAGTATTAACGGTTTAGAGATGATTTGTAATGGTTTTGAAAATAATTTCGCACGAAATGAATAGAAGAAAAAGGGATTTTTAATCGAGTCCACTACGCGTTGTCTAGATGGCGTAATGGCATCCGGATACTAAGGCCAAATAAATTCACTTGAGTTTTCAATATAACCTACTAGACAACAGCATCCAGATAGCAAGGGCAAAAATTTTAGGCCTCATTTTTAGCTCTGTATACTAGATGATGGCATCCAAACGGCGTGGTGGCTTTCAGACAGTAAGAGCAACTTTTTTTTTTTAAGTTGCTAATTCCTACTAATGTATAACAACAATGAAATGGTTATGGATTTCACTCGAAGGATGGGGGATCATTGAGATCCCACGTTTTAATCATAAGACAAAATTCTTGAGATACGGCTTAAGACGATGCCCATTCACTTTAAACTGATTCTTTTTTCTTTTTTGGGTTTTTAATCTCAATAGCTTCATGCTTAGACAATTTCACTATGATGAATGGTCCTACCCACTTAGACTGTAATTTTTTCCAGGAATAGGTGAAGCTATGATCTGTGCAAAAGTACCTTTTGCCCTTCATGAAAATTTTATCTTGCAATGTGTTTATCATGAACGCTCTTCATCTTTTCCTTAGAAATACTTGCATTTTCATATGCAGCATTCCTAAGCTTGTCCATTTCTGACAGTTGGAGTTTATGATGAAGCCCTACTTCATCAATACTAATATTGAACTGTTTAATGGCCCAATAGGTATTATGCTCTAGTTTGATGGGTCAATGGTAGGCGTTATCATAAACAAGCCGGTAAGATGACATTTCTATTGTCTTATATGCTATGTGATATGCCCATAGTGAATCAATCAGAAGTAATGACCAGTCCTTACATTTAGGATTAACTATCTTTTCTATTATTTGTTTGATTTTATGGTTGGCAAACTCTACCTCACCACTTGTTTGAGAATGGCATGGAGTGCTTACTCTGTGAACTACTCTGTACTTGTGAATAAGGATTCCGATTGGTTTATTACAAAAATGTTTCCCTCCATCACTAATAATGGCTCTAGGAACTCCAAATTGGGAAATTTTATTTTTATGCAAGAATTTCATTACCACCTTACGGTCATTTGTTCGTGTTGACATGACTTCAACACATTTGGATACATAGTCTACCCTTACAAGAATATACTCATCTAAATGATACAGGAAAAGGTCTCATGAAATTGATGCCCCAACAATCAAAAACCTCAAGAACAATAATAGGGGATAATAGCATCATGTTTTATCTTGCTAAAGTCCCTAATCTTTGACATGGATCGCATGAGGTGTAAAAGCTTTGATCGTCTTTGAATCAAATGGGCCAAAAGAATCCACTTTATAGGATTTTGGAAGATGTCTTAGAGGCAGAGAAATGGCCACCACATGCTTATGAGTGGCAGAACTATAAAATATTAGGAATTTCCCAATCAAGAATACATCGTCGAATAACTTGATCAAGACAATACTTGAATAGATACAGATCAGCCTAGAAGTATAACCATTCATTTGGAAATTTGCCTATGACTGATCGGTAATATCTGCATACCAAGTGGACATGGTGGAAGATATTGTTGCCATCATTAATCTCAATATCTTCATTGATTTGAATTTCTTGTGGAAGACGAGATAAGTGATTGACAACAACTCTACTCCCTTCTTATCCTTTATAGCTAAGTCAAACCGTTGTAAGAGTAAAATCCAATGGATTAATTTTGAGTTGGCATCTTTCTTAGTTAATAGATACTTTAGAGCTGAGTAATCAATGTAGACAGTAAGTGTCAAACCAAGAAGATAAGATTGGAACTTTTCAAGTTCAAAAACCACTGCTAAAAGTTCCTTTTTGGTAGTAGAGTAATTCTTTTGCTCACTATTAAGGGTCTTACTTGCATAATCGATTACATGCACCTTTTTATCATTTCTTTGCTGTAATACAGCACCAATGGCTTGTTTACTTGCATCGCACATGAGATCAAATGGCAAGGACCAATTAGGAGATTATTAAATAGGAGCTGTGGTTGTACATTTCTTAAGTTTCTCAAGTGCCTCTTAGCATTGAGAGGTCCATTCAAAAGGTACACCCTATCTTAATAAATGACACAGGGGTTTAGAAAGAGAATTAAAGGAAAAGATAAAATGTCGGTAAAAATCGGTATGCCCCAAGAATGAACGAACATCCTTAACGTTTTGTGGGGTTGGAAGCTTCTGAATCAAGTCAAACTTCACTTGATCTACTTGTATTCCTGCTTCAGAGACAATATGCCAAAAGAACAATTCCTCGTCATACCATGAAATGACACTTTTCCCACTTTAGTATGATGTTTCATTCTTCACGCCTAGTCAAAACTCTATCTAAATTATCTTAGCATTGTTCATAAGAGTCACCATAAACTAAGAAGTCATCCATAAAATATTATACGATGTCTTCCACCATTTCATTACAAATGCTTATCATACATCGTTGAAATGTAGCTGGAGTATAATAAAGGGCAAAAGCCATTCTTTTGTATGCGAAGGTACCAAAAAGACATGTGAATGTTATCTTATCTTGGTCCTCAATGGAAACTTCGATTTGATTGTATCTTGAATAACCATTTAGGAAGCAATAGAATGCATGTCCAGCCACTCTCTCATGTACTTGGTCCAAAAATGGTAATGGGATGGTCTTTACAAGTTACAACATTGAGTTTTCGATAATCAATACACACTCTTCATCCTATTTGGACTCAACTGGTACCAATTCATTATTCTCATTTCTTAATACTGTAACACCTAACTTCTTTGGCACGATCTATGTTATACTTATCCATTTATAATTAGATATAGGATATATGATTCCTACATCCAATAGTTTGAGTACCTCAACTCTTACCAATTTTTTTATGTTCAGATTAAGATGCCTTTGCATTTGACAAATTGTCTTGGCGTCTTCGTCCAAATATATACGATGTGTGCAAAGTAAGGGACAACTCTACTAATTAAGTTTCTTGCTTGGGTGTTAGTTCTGTAGAAATTACTATAAGGAAGGCTTCTATCTCTCTTAGGAAGGAATACTTTAAGTGATCTGGTAGTGGTTTTCTTTTTAGACTTGGAGCTTTTACCTTAGCAGTTTCTGTTCTCTTCTCAAGTCGTTCGAGTTTTTCAAATATTTGCACCCAACTAACACCTGCCATGATTGGACAAACCTTAAGCAAATGATAAAGAGTAAGAGATGAATCTATTATATTAGTGTCTTCCATGAGTCCTTCACTCAAGCAAATTTCTTTGTCCAAAGGATCTTTAATAACCTTACGGTCTACATAATCCTGGACTGTTGTTTCAACCATATCCACCTCTTGGATTCTAGACTTGTCCTTTGGTTATTTGCAAACATTAAAAATGTTGGTTTCAAATATAATATTACCAAAGGTCATTTTAAGTGAGCTTGTCCTGTAATTAATAAGGGCATTTAATGTTGTAAGGAAAGGTCTACCTAAGTTTGATTTGGTGTGGACAAACTAATTAGAGGTTACGTATCAAGAATTATAAAATCCATTGGAAAAAAAAATTTCTACTTAGACCAGTCTGCCCTCTACTATCTATTTTAACGGATCTATCTATAAGTTATAGTGTAATTCAAGTGGGCTTTAACTCTCCTAAGCCTAATTTTCTGTGAACTGAATAGGGCAATAGGTTCACACTTGCCCCCAAATCAAGAAGTACATTGTCTATATGACACTCCCCAATGTAACATGAAATTATAGGACGTCCAGGATCCTTGTGTTTAGGAGATGCATGACTCTAAAGTATAGTGCTAGCTCGTTCTGTTAGAAATGTCTTTTCTTTTAACGCATAATCCCTTTTTAACTATGCAAAGTTCTTTTAAAAAATTTTTATAATAAGGGATTTGTTTGATGGCATTTAATAGAGGCATATTTATTTTTACTTGTTTAAAAACCTCTATAATCTCTGCATGCTGAGCATCTTTCTTGCTTTTTATGAATCTTTGGGTGAACGGAGTTGAGGGATATACTCTCTCGGGGGAGTTACAAGCATTTGCT
>QLOD02000038.1:11911336-11936461 GCA_003260245.2 Sideroxylon spinosum | reverse complement strand
ATTTGATGTTTCCAATGGAAATATTCCTTCTCTTACGTAGTCAAATTATATATATATTGTTTAGTGTAATGTTATCATCAATAGTGAATAAACAGTCAATATCCTTCAGTGCCAATTTCCCTTATGTTGTTTCTTGTAGGATTTAAAAAACGGTCACTCGGAACGCAGTATGTAACAATTACGAGTTACTCCGATCTAATTATAAATCATTTTATGTTCTTATTATACATTATTCGGCGACTGTTGTCGTTACATTGACATTTACCATTAGCATGACCTCTTGGCAATTTTTTTTTTTTTTTGGTCACCAATATCATTCATTTTTTTCTCTCTTTATTTATTTATTTTATTTTATTTTATTTTATTTTATTTTTTTGCCTCTTTAATTTGGTTAGGATGGAAAGCAAACGTAAAGAATAAAAAGCAGGGTTCGGCAATTTCTATAGTCAAGCCACCTGGGGTCTATGCAGGAATGATGAGCTAAAAAAGCGGAGGAGATGAATTGTTTGATTAATATTGGATAATGTGTGAATTTGACTCTTAGCTAGAGTGCCTGTAATTTAGCCCCCCACAAATTTACATTTTGGCATAAGTTCCATTTTAGAATCTCCAATTATATTTGGATTAACTCACAATCCTTAATTAGCCAGAACTGTTTTCATACTTCTACTGGTTGCACTCTCATTGTTGGCCAGAAACAAATAGTGATATATATATGTATATAAATGGTCGGTAAAAGTCCTCATTTTTGCGGAACTTATGAAGGACAAGATCAATGTTAACCTCTTGCTTTATTATATGAGAACCTAAGAGTCTCAATTTGGTGTCTTTCAATTTATCTACATTATCATATAAAAAAGCCTCTGGGATAATAGTGAAACTTAAAAATTCAAGATATCCTTAATTTTTGTGAAATTTTTTTTAATTTTGTCCTAAAATAACTTTCAATCTCCTACATCAAGTTCAAATTTTAAATCAAACAATTTCTTAACACTATCCCTAACTAAATCATTTCATAAATTTTAAATCTTTAATCACCACTTTATTTTACTTTTATATCCCTAATTAAATTGTAAGAAGAGATAATTACAAACATTATGTTTGCACACATAATTAGGGATGAAAATGAGCCGAATTGAGTCGTATTTTAACTTATTTGAGTTCAACTCGAGTTATTTGTATCAAGTTCACGCTCAGTTTGAATTTTTATATAGACTCAAATTTGGCTCAATAAATAAAAAATTTAAGTTCGAGATTGACTGGGAATAGTTTGATTAAATTAAAATGACGTTATTTTAATTTAAAATATAATAAATAAAATATATAAAAGTATTATTAAAAATACAAAAATATTATTAAAAATACATTTATTACTTTATCGAGCTAACTCGTGAATTTCGACCCAAGATTTTTAAGGCTCGAGCTTGAATTTGATTCCAAATAATCCACAAATAAATTTTGATTCGAGTTTGTTTTTATTATGAATCAAGCTCAAGCCAAATTATTTTTGAATCGAGCTCGAGTAACTAGTAAATAACTTGATTTGTTTCTGCCTCCGTATCTAATATCCAATTGCACTAACATCCATCAATCTAATATCCCTCATCAATATCCAATTGCACTAACATCCATCAATCCAGCGTCCCTAATCAATATATAAAGAACTAATAATATAATATAAATGAGATGCTCCGGATTAATTACCTATGCATAAATTAAAAATATTAATACCATCGGGTCTCGCAATAGCAAAAAAATAAATAAATAAAAGATATGTATAGTTATTACATTGTACAACTGCTAATTGAAGATAGAGCAAAGATCAACTTCATTGGAATAAAGAGGCCCATAAGTTTTTCCACGCCCAAACACTGACACAAGCTCAAGACTCACAGTTCGAAAAGATTTTTGGGTTTGATGGACTTGGGGCTGGCAAACAATGTTTGCTCGGGAACCTTGAGTATGAAAGTCCAACAACCCTCTACTTAGTTTCTTATTCTATCAACTCTCACCTTACAAATATGATTAATTCCTTAGTGTAAATATACACAAAAATACATACATATTCTATTTCTTTTGTCTAACATGATATTAGAGCCTATAGTTTTTTTTTTTATCTTGGCTAGGCTAGGCCTAATTACATTTGGCAATTGCCGTGCAACTTCAATGACCCATGCCATTCAATTCGTTCGGTAACCCATTCGATCTTCAATTACCCTCACTAGTGTTGCCCTCGCTGCTCCGATTGCTTAGCTATGCCGTGTCTAGTTGTCTAGCTTTCTCAAACGCCCAAGTTTTGTGCATAATTATGTCTCCGAATGACAAACATAATGCACTTCCTCGCACCTCTGGTGCTTCTTTACCCTTCTAGTACTTTTACATGCCTCCAACTGTTCAACATGATTCTATGAACAGCCACTCACATAAGCACTAATGCTAGATCTTGCATCGTGACCTCCTCCAGTACCTGCTACTCGCACCAGGTTTTATGGTTTTCATTTAGCTTCACCTTCAATCGGTTGAGTTAGCTATGTCCGGTTTCATGATTTTCATCTAGTTTCGTATTCAACCGGTTTTGTCCGTCGTGCATGACTTCATGACTTTCATCGGACTTCACTTTCAGCTAGTTCAGTCCTCCACATCCGATTTCATTGCTTTCATCTAGCTAGTCTGAGTTTGAAGGGAGATTTTAATATATATATCTATATTAGATATATGGTTTAGTTAAAATAGATTTTTATTCTGTTATCTCTCACCCTATAGATAGGGTTGATTCCTCAATGTAAATATACATAAAAATATATACATATTCTACTTCTCTTTCTTTTGTCTAACAAAAATCTTGACAATAGAAGCCTAGAAAATTAGCAAGCAAGTCCTTCCACAAAGAAATGTACTAACACAAATAAGAGGGTGTTTGGTTTGCTAAAAAAATAAAAAAATGAAAACAAAGTTGGTGTAAAATCGCCATGTCGTGAAATTTAATTATAAAAAATTTAAAAAAATGATAAAAAAATAGAGATTTTTTGGTGCTTTTTGGGGATTTAAACACTAGCTCGCTAAATGTAGAAATGTGGGACATATTCCACTGCTGTTGAACCCACACCGTCTTTTGTCATTTACATCTACAATAAGAAAGATAAAATAAGAAAAATGCTATTTTAATATAGAAATTTATATCAAAACAAACTACCAAAATAATGACATCGTGGTATTTTTGAAATTAAAATATGTGAAAAATGCATCATTACTTTGAATTTACTAGAAACAACTATCTAAATGATATGAAAATAACATTTTTGTAGTTAAAATGCAACATAATAGCTTGTTTCCAAGATGATAAGTATAAATTTCATTAATCAAATACTAATTTTAATTATGCACGAGAAATGCACGAGAAACAATTATCACTCATGCATATCAAACACTACAAATGATCCTGAAATGAGTAAGACTACAAAACAAGGGAAAATCAGAGTGTGACTGATGTAATGGTCAGTCGAAAATCATCTGAGACTTAAGTTAGTCTCTTTTCTTAAAACATTAAGGGAATGTTTTATGGAATACTGATTGCATACCTTTATTTCTGACTTGGGTCCTCTGTTATATAGTCCTCGTTGGGTCAATGTGGGATTCTCCTTAAATTATGGGTTTTGAGATTAATCCTTTCCTAAATAATAGAATATAAAAATATTCAACATCTTTTTTTATAAGGAAATCCCAACTAGTGAGATTCTATATATCCTTCTAAGTTAATGCCACGTGTCTCAGTTACAAATACACTCTGATTTGACTAAACTATAGAGAATAGTACTTAAATGATATCCTCTTGGGTTAGGTTATCGATCAGATCTTGAGTTACTCAATCCTATCTGTATGTGTATCTTATAACATGTGGCATGTCTCATTCGATACACCTCCGATGCATGGTACACTAGATGTGAATTTAGTTATATTTAACCTAATTTCATATCGTTTTCTTCGCACCTATCTTATATTTTTTAGACTATTCTCAAAGAAAAAGCTAGGTTGTTAGGGTTTTCCAGAAAACACTTAATTGAGGTATGGGTTGATTGATTGAGTTTTTGCTTGCTTAACCTCAGGTCAACCAAATGGAAGATAGCTAGAGCTCGTTCTCATACTCAAGCTTGAAATCTAGGTCAAGCTCAATTAGGAATACTAAATCTTAAGCTTTAGTTCGGCTAAATAATAAAAACAAATAAGGTAAACGAATAGATCTATTAAAAAATAGATCCAGAAAATAATACTAAAATAAAATTATTAATTTGTCTTTCAAAACATCAGTGATTGGTAATGTAAATCTGATCTATTATTTTTAGAAAAACAATATTTTATTTTTGTTTTCTCATTTCAATTTAGTAGAAAGTAGCCATTTAAATCCTAGCTAGAAAATTGTTAATTAAGATATGTACCCTTACAGTGAAGATCTTTAAAATAATAAATAAATAAATTCATTCAATAAGACACAAAAGCTTTAAGAATTATACAACAAGAAACTCAGATTTATACAAGAAATCTTAGATTTACAAAAACAAAAAACAGAAAAAATAAAGATTAAAAAAAAAAAACTAGATCTAAAAAACATACATTGCTTATGCTTTGGTTGTGGATATACACAAAGAGGCCTTAGATCTAAGCTGGTGCAATGAAGTGCCTGGTTGAGAATCTAGATATCTTTAGGAGGTATTTTGCATGGCAGATGTCAACAGTTGCAACTGCTTTGGTGGATTTTGGCGATGATGAAGGACTTGGTGGATTCTAGTAGCGGTGACATCTAAACTTGTTAAAGGAAGGACAAAATAAATCGAAAAAATGTTAGAGAGAGGATTTTAATTAGTGAGCTTATGTTTTGGTTTTTTGTCTTATTTTGGGTATCCACTTGGGAGGGAGTCTATATTTGTTTCTTTGTCAATTTCTTACAACAAAAGGGAAAATGAATTAAGGGGGAGAATTGGTTATTTTAGAAGCAACAATTATTACGTTATACCATGCACGTCTTGATGTGATTATTGTTGAGGTTGTGTTTTAGGCAATAAGTTATTTCTTACTCTTGTGATTTGTGATGTCTTTTTTTTTTTTTAATTTGGGTACTTATATAAAATTTATTTGTGAGGATAATTCTCGAGAAAACACTTTGATTGTAGTTGATTAGAAAAGTTATTGTTTAAGATGTCACAATGTCATCTAATTATTTGTGATCTTCATTCTATGTGTTTGACATCATGCAAAGAGTGTTTGGATGGTTCATAAGTTCATTTGAGGGATGTCAGTGAAGGTTTCAATAGTAAAAAGATTGGAATATAGTTAGTTTTTCATTCAGGAATTTTTTGAACTTTGCAAGCAGGTTGTGCTCGTGAATTGATTGTGAGAGCTAGCTATAAGAAAAGTTGTTAAAATCAAAACTCTACGTAAAATCGGTGGAAGGTTTAAGAAATCAAATAATAAAATCAAATTGCAAAATTCTAAAATTTTATTTAATGCCTATAGCATGAAAATATAGTCTATTATACTACAATTCTTCATTTAGAGCTTTTTTTCCCCCCCTCTTTTTGTAAAGAAATTTCTTACTAAGAGAAAAGAGTAAAAACATATATATAACAAAATTCCATACACAAAAATGTACATATATCAACAAAATGACCCCTCAACAAAGTTCATAGGAGATTCTATTTCTGGTTGTATGCCAACTTCACCTCAGTATACGATTGAGTCATTTAAAGTATTTGGTGTAACCTATGCATTTGACATTATAATATTGACTTCATTATATCTTAATTTTTTTGTAGGATTTGAAATATATTTGTAATATTTTTTATATGTCTCTTGGTTTCTATTCCAACTATTAAATTTAATTTACAGTAGTCAATTTGGTGGAACAATGTAGATGGTACTTAACAAGTATTGATTGTTTTAGTAAAAAGTACAATTATAAGCTTTAATTTGAGAATTTTTATGCAAATTACTACATTAAAGAAATAAAAATGTAAATTTTCATGCATTAAAGATGGCTTTGTGTGATTTGTTGGTATTTCACCAGAAAATGATAGAGATTGGATCAGAAAAAGTCAACTCAACATTGGTTTAAGGTGCAGAAGATGGAGAACAAAAAAATTTGCTAAGTGTCAGAATTGGCTTCGAACACATGTTCAAACCATATCTTTTTCAAACTTATGTTAGAACAATAGAAAGTGGTGTAAGGAAAAGTAGAAGAAAAAGTTCTAAGGAAAGTTTGTTCGAACACATGTGGTTCAAACTAGTGTTCTAACAACAAAATAGTAGAAAAATCTTGAAGCAGAAAAAATTCAAAGTGTGAAGGCTTGGTTCGAACATTGGTTCAAACAAGAACTATTCTGACTTGCGTTCGATTAACAGAAGTATGGAAAGATAGTTCAAACTTATGTTCGAACTATGATTTGCTCAAACAAGTATTCAAACAACAGTAAGTGTGCCCAGGTCCAGATGAAGAAATTTAACCAAGTCTCAGAAATCTACTGAAAACTTTATTTGAACTAGATTCTTGTTCAAACACTTATTCGAACCAACCTATATCTCGGGAGCTTTGTAATTCTGTTATGATTTGAAAAGGGTAATTGGGTACTTTTGATTCGCACTATATATACGAAAGAGGGATGTCGTTTCAGGAAGCTCATTCATTCGTAAATTTCAGTTTATTTAGATTTCTATTTTATAGAGAGAGTTATAAAGAGGGAAAGTAGATCTAAGAATTGTTTCCATTGAATTTTACTTCTGAATTTTAGTTTTATGGCTAAAATTTACATTGTTCCATTGATTTTCATTCCAATTATGAGTAAGTAGTTGTTTCTTCTTGGATTCAAAGCAAGGATATAGTTGAATTATATGGATTTTAGGGTAATGAGTTTCAATGTTCTATCTCTTAATTGTTTAAGGTTCAATTTATGTCGATTTGAATTTGTTCCTGATGTCAAGGTTGAAATTTAATTGAAATCTGATTTGTTTAGTTCATGAATCTTTTATATTAATTTCTACTTAGAATTTTTATGCATTCTTCAAAGATTTTTGTGGAAATTTCTAATTTAGGTTTTATATGTAAAAATTATAGATTATGCATATTAGATATTTGATTAAATTCTTAGCCAAGAATTTGTACTTCAATTTCTATTCAATTCATACATAGGTTGTTTCAACTTGGATTTCACATATAATGTCACGCCCCGAGTTTTGTGACCCGAAGGGTGAATGACTGACATACATATCATGAACTATATAACCATTCCCTTATCAGAGCAATATAACAAACCTAGAGCAACATCCACATGAATTATAAAATAACATAATTTAAATAAAGCCTTGGGCTAATTTAGACTTCATATGTAAAAACTATAGATTATGCACATCATATATTTGATTAAATATTTAAATAAAGCCTTAGGGTAATTTAGATATCATATGTAAAAATTATAGATTATGCAAATTAGATATTTGATTAGATTCTCAACCAAGAATTTGTAATTCAATCTTTATTCAATTCATACATAGGTTGTTCCAACTTGGATTTCACATATAATGTCATGCCTCGGGTTTTGTGACCGGAGGAGTGAATGGATGACATACATATGATTAATTATATAACCATCCCTTTATTAGAGCAATATAACAACCCTCGAGCAACATCCACATGAACCATAAAATAGCAAAATTTAAATAAAGCCTTAGTTATAGCTAGGCTAGGCTGCTCCAACAATCCCAAAATAAACATAATCTAAGAAAAAGTAGACCTTATGGCCTTTACAAACCAGTCGACTAAATCTCCACATAAAAATATTATTACAGATCCAAACGTAAATTTAACTTAAGAAATTGAAAGTAGCAATGTCTACAAAATCTTATGCACTTCTAATCGCATAAAATATCCACCTTGAACTACCCTTCTCCGGTGGAGTGACCGGTTGAGTTTCGTGATCAACTTCCTTTATTTTGATCAGCTAAATCAGCCTAAAGAACGATTCGTGGATAATCAAAAAGAGTCTCTTTTTCCTGGGATAACTTTCATATTCCTCTATCAATGACTTTTTCATAAGTTTCTATATCTTGAAAGCCTTTTGGATCTATTTTCCGTAACTAAATCTGTAGGGATGTGAGTACTATTCTACTTGTGCCTACAAAGCATCTCAAAAGCATATATAATATGTAGAATAATAATATGAACAACATCAACATTAATTCAAAAACAGTAAATATATTCCAATTCCACATATAAATATCAATCATAATTCCATAATTCAATTTATTCTTATATAAAAACTCCTACCAATAATCAATATCATAGTCTCAACATTTAATTAACAATAATCTACCTTTGAAATTCTTATCATAAACTTTTTCTTCCTTGTCCCATTCTCATTTTCCTTTGTGGGGTTGGACATATTAATCGTCATCGTTAAAGGTCACGATTAGTCTCAATTCACGTCGCCGTTAAAGACCACAACTAGTCATGCTTACTTTGTTTTGAAAATTTGTTTATTTAGCTTGTTATTTAAATTAGTTTACTCATCTAAGTTAACAAATAATTTTTCCAAACTTGTTTATCAAAACATTTTGATTTCTTTTAATCATTTCAAACTTGTTTGATTATTAGGTTATACAAACTAGTTTACCTAACCTTAAATTCAAACCTTTTTGCATTTTTTGTTTAGCAAGGAAGGTTGTAAAATAGATTTTGCAAGGATTTTTGCATTCTTTATCATTCAAACATGTTTCATTATTAGGTTATGTAAACTTGTTTGGTTAATCTAATATACAAACTTTTTGGCACCAAAAAAGTCTATAAATAAGGGGTCACCCCTTTCATTTTTTTTTCATCCCTCACCTGGGTCCTCTTCCTCTCCCAACCGAGCCTCTCTCTCCTCTCCCAAAACAGCCCACTTCTCCTCTCCTATGGCCGATCGTGAGGTGCTCTCTCAAAGGTGTTTAGAGTCTTTTCAAGTTTCTTCCTTTCTAAAGCTTCAAAGCTTCAGTATAAAATTTCTCTCTCTAAATTATTTCCTTACACTTTGTGTAATTGTTATAATTAGCATGCCATTTTTTTCGAAATGAAAATGTTTTCTATAAAATAGAAGTCTTCATTTTGTCAGTAAAAAGTGTCAACTTCATGTTTATAGTCCGAGTTTTGCCTAATCCATGCTTTTGTCTAGATAAACCCATGATAATCTTAGAAATCTCTTCACAAGCATAATGCCATGTCATAATACCATATTCACCATGCTAGGCCATGTTAGATTTTATATCACCATGCCAAATCATTTTTTTCATGTTATACTTTGTCATTGTCATCTTATAACATACCCACATGTCATATTGCTACCTTATGCCATGAGACAAAAGTATATGAATGAATCGTGGGAGGTCTCACCCAAAGAAAGCCATCCATGTGCTATGATTCCTTAACATGCTCATTCATTATCACACATCATAGTATAACATATGAGGACATCATTAACCATGCTGGAATCCTATGCATCATATTTTGACATACCTGCACATACTTTTGACATGCTTGAATAAATTCAAACATGTAAGAACACACCATTAGGGTAGATACAGACTTAAAAATCAAAACCTTATCTATCTAGAGCATCCACTTGAGACCAGGAATGGCTTAGGATTAGCTAAGCCATTGATTTCTAAGTCATGACTTCCTTTTGATATATCTAACATGCATCCTTGAACTATTATCCATATTGTCATCACATTCAACATGTCCATAGCACATCTGATAATATCAACTGCATCTCTCTCATCACATTTGGTCGTTAAGCCTCTCACATAGATTTGACCATTACCACTAGGAACTAAGTTTTTGATTTGAGCTAAGCTCCTTTCCAAAATGATAGATATTCATTCACCTATATTGAGTGCATCCATGAAAGTTGAGCTCTTTATCAGAGTAGAGCCCATTCCTCTAGTTTAGCCCCAAATACTGACTACTTTTGTCACCCATGTGGAGTCTTAGACTACTTGTGTCTTTTCTCTTTACACCTATATGGATTTTATATTTCTGGTGTATGTATTCCCTTCATCCATGTGGAGTTTGTACTCTTAGTGACTGTCTTCCTTACACGCATGTAGAGTTTATACTCCGGGTGTATGTATTTTCTTATATCCATGTGGAGTCTGTACTCCCGGTGTCATTACTCTCTCCACTGGAGTCTATACTCCCGTTGTCTTCACTCTCTCCACCATATGGAGTCTTATACTCCTGGTGTCTGTTTTTCTTATACCCATGTGGAATTTAAACTCTTGATATATATATATTCTCTTCACATATGTGAATGTTATACTTCTGGTAACTATCTTCCCTTCACCCATGTGGAGTTTATACTCTTGGTGTATGTATTTTCCTACATCTATGTGAAGTACATACTCCTGCTGTCTGTATTTCCTTACACTTATGTGGAGTTTATACTCCCAATGTCATTGCTCTCCCCATCATATGGAGTCTGTACTCCCGGTGTCTTTATTCTATCCACCATGCGGAGTTTATACTCTTGGTGTCATTACTCTCTTCACTATACAGAGTCTATACTCCCGGTATCATTACTCCCTTCACTATGTGGTGTCTTATACTCCTAGTGACTGTCTTCCCTACATCCATGTAGAGTTTATACTTTGGGTGTTTATATTTCGATCTTTCATAGTTAGGTGGTAGGAACTATTTCATCATTTGAAGCTTATGCTCGTTTCATTAGTTTACCCTTTTGTAGAGCTACGTAGACCTAATCTCGTCACGAGTACATAGGCAACTCAAGTAGATAGCTTGAGTTTGGTTACCTGGTCTCTATAGGTCATCTAAATGCTATATCTTTAGGCACCTTTTCTAAGAGTTACGTAGACCAAATCCCATCACGGGTACGTAGGTAGCTCAAGCAGATAGCTTGAGTCCGGTCAACCCGGTCACTATAAACCGCCTAAATCTTACATCTTCGGGCACCTTCATGTAGTTTACCCTGCAAGAGCAACATAGACCTGATCCCATCACAGGTACATAGGTAGCTTAAGAAGATAGCTTGAATCCCGTCACATCGGTCTTTATAGACTATATAAAGTCATACATCTTTAGGCACTCACACATTATATCCTTAGTTAGAGTTACGTTTGACCTGATTCTATCACGGGTACGTAGGTAGCTGATTGCTCGCAATCATTATTGACCTTAACATCAATTCACACTCTTCTTTTGAACATTTTACCAATTAAAATTCCTTTT
This sequence comes from Sideroxylon spinosum, assembly GCA_003260245.2. Lineage (NCBI taxonomy): Eukaryota > Viridiplantae > Streptophyta > Magnoliopsida > Ericales > Sapotaceae > Sideroxylon > Sideroxylon spinosum. The sequence continues at coordinate 11,925,195 of QLOD02000038.1, read as the reverse complement.
TTTATTATAATTTTAGTATTTATATTTCTTTCGTGTGTTTTGTAGGAGTTTGGAAGGAAAACAAGTCAAGAAAAGCAAATTTGGAGCTTAAATGTGCAAACCACTGCAAGTGTCCAGCAAGACACTCTATCCGTTTTCTGGCCATACCTTTTCACTCACAACTCCGATTGATACGATTCTTCTTGGATTGGAAAGAAGACTTGTAGATCTATAACTTTTGTGTTTTAGCCGAAGCCTAAATCCATCATCTTTAAGGTCAAAACTGCAGTGGAATTTGGAGAACGAAAGCTATCTGAAGAATCAAGCTGAGGGCATGAACCATTCTGCGGTCTGGACCCTTCCTCTACTGTCCGGACCCCAGTGGATGAATTGAAGAAAATTGCATACAGTGGTTCGGACCCTTTCCTCTACGGTCCGGACCCCAGGAAGACTTCAAGAGTGCGCGTTTTTCTCATTTTTAGGGTTTTTACTGGACCTCTATAAATATGGATGGAACGGCTGAACATAAAAAAACTCAATACTTTCATTCTTTTCATACTCTTGTTTGAGAGAAAATTTTAAGAGAGTTTTTAGATTATTTTTGAGAGCTTTATGGATTCGTACGATGTGTCTTGTTCTTCGCTGCACTTTTTTTTTACCTACGCTTTTTCAGAATTGATTTCGATATGAGTTTCTTTAGTTCAAGTATTTTAATATATGATTTTTAGATTTCAATTAATAGATCAAACGATAATTTATATTTTTATTGCTTTCGTTACATTTAAAATAATGTTAGCGTAGAAACCCTAGTTCTTGATTCAACGAATCAAGAACGGGTAGTTCATGGAAATACTCTGGGATCTACGTAGATCTTTCGCATGGGTTTCGAAAACACATGCGTAGAGATCTACCATTTTTAAATCTATTTTACCTTATTTCGAAAACATTCGAAAATGGAAATCTGTAACCACATTCATTTGAAATCACTAGTATAGGTTTTCGATTTTAACTTTCTACATAATTTTGAACAAGATTATAAATGGGGTTCGAGTAAAACTTTGAGTTCGTTTGTCTAAAAAGCTTTCGAAAAAAAAAATCTTTAACCATATTCACTTGAAATTACTGGTACTGGTTTTTGATTCAAATGTTCTTAATAATTTTTGAACAAAATAGAATTTCAAGTTTGAAATTAAACATCGCAGAGTAAAGTAGTGAACTACCCTGACTTGCAAGTTGAATTAAGAACTTCTTCTTTATTGATTTCATTAATCGACTCTAATTATCGTAGCAATTTAACTAGATTAAATTATTTTTCAATTTATTCTGAATTACAAAGAAATATAAATTTAATTGAATTATTAAAGTTATTTCGTAATGGTAATTTAATCATTAGTTTTAATTTTACTTGTTTTTATTTGTTTTATTTCTGTTTAATTCTAAGACCTAGTGAAACTGAACACCAAACCTCTTTTACATTCAATCTCAAAGTCCATTAGTAACCTAAAAAATTAAATAACGTAAGCTCCCTGTGAATTCGACCTCAGACTCACCGAGTTTAAAACTACGATTACCCTCTTGCACTTGAGAGGTAAAAACACCGACTTTAGGGTTGGTCAGTAGCTCGAGCAAGAGACTTAACTCCGGTCACCATAGCAAAAAGTGCTAATTATCTTATCCCCAATGGAGCATTATCCATTTCTGTAGTTAACCATTTCCCAGTTATTCGCTAAGTGCTGACTGTCTTTTCCCTAGTGGAGTAAAACTCTTAAAAAACAAAAACGATTACTCTTACTACATACCTAGAGTTTAGACTCTACCTCATCCTATATCAGGAACGAGGCTTCTTTTACATTAACTTTACATACAGCACTAACCTCATCAGTCACCACCTCATGTATTTTATCATCACATCTGTAATAGGCACTATTCCCGAGCTACATTGATCTGATCCCTTAACAGGGTATGTAGGCAACTTAATACAGTCTCCACGGTCTTTATAGACCATCATATGCATGAATTGTCAACGTAGAATTAAAGTTAAACTCTCAAATTAGCATACCTATTTGCATCTTATCATCATATAGTTTAAGTCACTTTAGGTGTGAACTACGTGTGACCTGATCCTTACACAGGGTACTTAGGTAGCTTAAGCACATTGCTTGAGTTCAGTCACTTCAGTTTTCATAGACCATCTTTTAATACACATTTCATCCTCTATAAATATACATTTAGGCATAATTAAACATCTCACTATACTTGCACACATAAGCTAAGTTAGACCATTTGGCATCTCATACATTATTTGCATTTATGGTTTACATGCTATGATTATTACAAATTAGAGAATTATCTTGTAAGATTATGATGGTAAATAGTGGAAATGGACTTTGGATATCCCTAGGTATCCAGGTGTAATGGTTTCCGTGAATAGTCAAACCCCTGGACTCACTATATCTAATTGCACAGACAAGTTGAGAGTTACAAAAACTGAGCTTTTTATCATGATTTCAAGACATAAATCAAAACATTTTACCAAAACTCGGGTTTCTCGACATACTCATTTTGAAAATGTCAGGTTGCGACTCCTAGTGTCTATAATTAAGACCCTATTTCAAAATAAAACATACTTTTTATCATTTGGGTGTTATTGGACTCACCACATCGCAATGAAGCCTTACAACCCACAACATCGTACCCCCAGTGCGCAGATCTGGTCGTGATACATATGTTACCCCTATTAAGATTTTATGTAAGATTGAACAAGTTTTCTCACTATAGTTGTAATGACCTAGAATTTTACTTGCTTACTTCTATTATTTTTATAAATTTTCTTTAACTCGACAATATGATAATTTTGTTAATTTGAAAATTTTAAGACATTATTGAACTGCTTTTTTTTATGAACACACAAGGTTGTGCAGGTTTTGATTTTGATTGTGTGTGTGAAATTAGAATTTTTGTGTTGGCTAATTGGAATTTATTATAATTAGAAAATATTATAACATTTACGATATTTTAATTAAACTCAAATTATAACTAACTAAAAATATGTGCATATATGGCAGCTTGCACGTGAAAGGAAAATTTAACGAGAATATATTAAACTGGATAGAATTCTAATCATTATTTAATTCATTTATCCCCAAATACATACTTGACAAATTGAATGTATAAATAAGTATATGCATGCAATAAAAAGATAAGGAAGTAAAAGAAAACTTCAACAGAAATAATTCCTCAAATCTTGTATCTTTCTCTACTTTTTTTTTCTAATCTAAATCCCTATCCGTTATTTCATTTCTTTTACTGAAATGACTGAGACAGTACATTCTCTCATGTGTGGTGGCTAACCAGTCCTGCCAGTTTCCAAGTTGCACAGCAACTTAGATTTTGATTCCTTTCCCACTAACTTGTTTCTTCAACCACAGGGGTTATATGTATATTATATCGCATATCAAATAAGGTAGGGGCGGAGTGAAAATTAAATTTATTATTCATGGTTTGATTCGGTGAATTCTTGTGATTAATTGGTTTACTTTTGCATGATTAATTATATGAATATAGGTGTTGTGTGATTTGGAAGAATTTAAATTATTTTTTATTTTGGAAAATTCAAATTGATTTGGTGCAAAATTTTAATATTTAAATTTTATATTTTATCATGGAACCTTAAGTAGGAGAAAGAAAGATTTTTAAATGATGACTTAGATTTGAATAAATATACTACTTATTTATTTATAAGGTTTTGATTTTTTGTTTTGTTTTTGGTTTTGGCTTAAGAGATGTATAAAGATTTTTAAATGATGACTTAGATTTGAATAAATATACTAATTATTTATTTATAAGGTTTTGATTTTTGTTTTGTTTTTGGTTTTCGCTTAAGAGATGTATTAGGATAGATAAATTATGCTGAAAGCTCCAATAGTTGAAAGTATAAGAACTTGCATGGGGTTAGTTGTCATGTCCAGTAGGCTATTAACTTACGAAGTATATTTACATTAACAAACTATTTTTAGTATTCTATAGTTGACACCTAAGTTGACTAGGCAGGCAGCGGTACCTAACCTTACGGATTGATATTCTAATTTTCTTAAGATATTTTATTTTATGTTGGCTCACATTTAAAAATATTTAAATTTAAATATTTTTTTACATATGTTGTATGTTGCTTTAGAACGTTAATGATTCATACTTAGACACTCGTTGTGCAATTTGAGTTGTTACATTTGAAACATAAGAGACTAAAGTGATACCATGGTAAACTATAAGGGGTGGTTTTTGTACTTTACCCTACAAAATTACCTTTTTACCCCTACTCTAATGGTTATTTGCAACGGTCAGCGAACAAAAGGACCGAATTTGTAGGGATTTCACTGTTGTGATTGAAAAGTATGGGACTATAAAGACACTGAAGCTAAACTATAGGGGTATTTTTTATACTTTACCCAGACTTCTATTTTGTTTCGAGCACTAGTTGGTTATTTCTATATACATTAATAGATTGTGCTAATGTCCTTATAACTTTAAATGCAGATGTGACTTACACCTAATAACGATCATGATTGGACTACTTACGTGGAGTAAATTATTTGAATAGTTCATTAATTATGTTTTCAAAAGAAAACTACACAATTATTCGAATTACTTAATTTTTTTGTTTATTAGTTGGATTGGTTAGAGCATAAGTCTCAGCTTGGGAAGCTAAGAATAAATTTTTATTTTACATCTAAAATCTGAGATTTTTATTTCATTATTGTTAAACATGGTTGGCTCTAATTACCTCGGATCGATGATTTTGATGAATTTTGGTTATTTGTCCATAGTCCCAAGTTTGTGAAAAAATTAGACATGACAATAACAATGTAAAGTCATTAGATTTTAAGAGTTAAATTGCGATTTTAACAATCTTGACACAAAAGGCAGAAATTTTCAAAATATTTTGTGAGCAAAGGAAGGGAGCTTCACACCCACAAAGTGCTTGTGATGTCTATTGCCTCAAATTTTAGTGTACTTCGCTAGTAGGTCGAAGCCATAAATTGTCCAAAAAATTTGACGGGATTATGTGCTTTTTTTTTTTATACATTGAACTAAGGTTTTTTTGAGCTTTTTCTCCACTAACAAATATTCTCAAACATTCCCCAAACCTAATTTGTCATTCCATGAGAGCAAAAACTTAAGAGAAGTCATCAAATCTAGATTATTCAATCCTCTTTGCAAGAATTTCTGTGGCAAATCATAATGGTTCTTAAATATCATATCTAAGGCTAAAGTTTAGATTGAGATAGTGCTTCTACTATAATTAGAACAATTTAGACTTCATGGAAGATGTGCATTATAGGTGTTTAGCAAGCAAGGATAAGGAAATCTAAATTAAGTAGATTAAGTAATTTGATTGGGAAACTTATAATTTCTCGAGTGAGATCTTTGCAACCTTTGATTCATAGAAATTTTTTAAATCTAATCCGTGTTAAGGATCTGGGAATTTTTTCATTTACTAAAAGAATTTCACCAATGAATAATCTTGTGCCTTCTTATGGATTGTTTGCTGTGTTTTCTTTTTAGATCTATGATCCCTAACATTTATTCTCTGGGCTAGTTTTGCTGATTTAATTGTTATAAATCTGATTATGAATTATTTTATTTTAGAACATTTATATAACGAGTATTTGAACAAATCAGGCTTTTTTAAGAACTTAACAGACCAAGATTAAAAATTAAAAGAAGCTTAATTACCCACGTAAATCATGGTTGGACATCAGAACTTCTTCTAAGATTATGAAAGATCAGTTTATTCAAAGATGATATTAGAAGACTAGCAAAGGTTGGATATTATTGAAATAGCTTGATATACATTGTTGGGCCCATTTTTTAACAGTTTAAATATTTGAGATAATTAGTGACTTAAAATGGTATCAGAGTTTTGGCCCCAAGAGGTCTTTGGTTTGAATTTTGTTATTTCTTTTTATGTTGTGAACTCTGTTTGGTTTGTGCTAGTGCATCTTGTTTGATTTAATTTTTTTTGTCTCTGCTCCACATGTAAATTGAGATTACATGTGAAAATGAGTGTTGAAATAGTTTGATATACATTGGACCTATTTCCTAAAATTTTTAATCTTTTAAAATAACTAGTGACTTGACATATAATAAGACCAACGTCAAGTTGGAGTGCCCTCTTCTTTTCCCCCTACTACAAGAAAATAAAGTATAAGCGAGGAAGGTTTTTGCGAGGGATCCTATTTCCTCGCTAATGATAGGTTTTAGGTGAGGAAACCAAAATTTCCTCGTAAATTGTTTTACGACATTTTATAAGGAACAATTTTCTGCTAATTGTAGTCTTTTGTGCTAATAGTAGTCTTTTGTGAAGGTTGTCACATTTCCTCGCTATAGGGTCAAGAAGTTGACATGAGGAAGTTTGGAGTGTACTATAGGCGAGGAATTTTTTATTTCCTTGCTATTTTGATTATAGGTGAGGAAATTTTTTTTCCTCGCTAAAATTATCGTAAAGGCGAGGAAATGTTTCTTTCCTCGCTAATAGTCAAGTAACTTTTTTTTATTATTCACTAAAAATATGGTATAGGTGAGGAAATATTTATTTCCTTGCTAAAAGTCAGTATATAGGCTTCTTTCCTTCCTAAAAGTCAAGTAACTTTTTTATTATTCACTAAAAGTATAAGCGAGGAAATATTCATTTCCTCACTAACAGTCGGCTGCTATCAACAAGGAAATACCTGTTTCCTCGCTGATAGCACTTAAATTTTTCTAGCCTCGAAAATAAAAGATGAGTCTACCCAATAAATAGCCTTTTATACTCTAATTTGCTTTTTCATTACATATAGTTACACAATCAAACATAAATTTGTAAAACAATTAAATAATTTAATATATTCTAAGATGTATTTGAGACTGTTGGTCGGCATGGCATAATTTATTACAGAAATTGATGATCCGTATGGTAAAGGAAAAAGAGATATCATAAAACGTGCAAAAGTGTATATATACATATATTTTTTAAGTTTTATATAAATTAAAACTTAATTTTGAATTAAATATTTACTTTTAAAAAATTTAAAAAAATCAAAGTCTAAATGTCACATTTTTTATATAAATAATTTTAGTTGATTTTTGTTTAATAGATACTCATAGATTATTTCAAGATATCAATTTATTTATTAAAAATATTATCATATTTTTAAAAATATTAATTTAAATTTTTTTATTAAAAATAAATAATTTAACTATTTATTTTTTAAAAATTTTTAAAAATTTGAAAGTATAAGTAATATTTTTTAAATAAATAATCTTAGTTAACTTCTTTTAATAGGTATTTATAGAATGTTTTAAAATATTAATTTATTTATTATAAATATTTTTACATTTTCAAAAATTTTCATTTAAAAATTTTATATTTAAGAAAAATATAAAAATAATAACAAAATATACATATGAAAAATATGCCTTACATTAAGCGAGGAAATATTTACTTCCTCTTTAAAAGTGAAAAAAATTCTTCCCTCTCGTGCTCAGTTCCTTGCCTGAACTACACTAAACAAAGACCCTTCATAGCTAAAATTCCTTTAAAATTGTTTGGCTAAAACCCTTGAAATTGTCTCTCCCCTTCTCTTTATCTCTCGCGCTATCTCCCTTCTTAACCTAACTCTTTCTCGCTAACCTCTCTATCTCTCCCTCTTTCTCCGGACCCAATTTGTGGTTGGTTATGATTTGTAAGAATTTAGGGTTTTCGTTTGGGTGAATTGGCAAATCGGCTTTTCGAAATCGGCTTTTCTAGAGTGAATGACTAAACCATCCTTCAACCATAGGGCTTCAATGGAATCGGCTTTTTGATTCGTCCGAAGGGTAAGGAGCCGCTTCTCTCATCTCTCTCGGTAACCCCATCCATCTCTTTTGATTTTTGGTAGTACTGACGATTCATACATATATATAGATGCATGTATCTATATCTATTCTCTTTGGATTTTGCGATCTTGATTATCATTTGATCGGTATGGTTCTCTGTGAATAGCAGTTTTTGTGTCATCGTTCGATTTTGGGAGTTTTCGTTTCCCGTTGAATAGAACGTTGTTGTTGCCTTCAATTCACTGTTTCTCGGTTTGATGATTTCATTTGTCGGTGCGTTTGGTTGCTGCGAAAGTGTAGGAAAATAGGGAAGGGAAAGTTTTTGGCTCTTGGACTGTAGATGTTCATAGTCAGCTAAAAAAGATTTTGCAAAGAGTTTCTGTTTTGTTTTCTCAGCCACTTAACAGATTTCGAAGCTAGGTTAGGTAATTAAGAAATTATGGAACTTGTAGATAACGTTGTTTCTTGCATAATGGCCTTCTTTGGAGGTTATTTGCGGGAATTTTCTTATATTTTCACTGTTATATTTTGTGTATCAAACTTTACTTTGATTTTTTTATTATTAATTATAATTGAAATTTTTACGAAATCTTAATTTTGTTCCTTTCGTAAATATGGTAGAGAAAAATCACATGTATAGTTGATACATAATATTTTTTTATTAGTAAATTTGACTCATTAGTGGAAGGAATATATTAAAATTTGAACAGAAGCATAAAAAATAATGAATCTAGTCAAATGTGGTTAATTATTAAAGAAGGATATATATTACTTCAGCCTGTGGATATGATTGGATGCATTTGGGCATTTTATTTAAATTTTTAATTTATTTATTTATTTATTCATTTTTCTACAAATTTAGTTAAATTGGTTAACATGGTATTTAATAAATAATATTTTTAGCTTATATTTATCGATTTTCATTATTTTATCTTTAATGTATGTGCGCATACACTAATATTTTCAATTATGACATAGGTATGTATATATTGCATATGGAGGTCAAAAACTTGTATCAATGTGGAGGCCTTGACGTCACAGATGAAATTTATGCTTTAGCTATTAGTCCAAACTTTAGGGCATGAAGTTATGGTGGTTGCATTGTCAATGGAGTAAGATTTTATACAAATGAACGTGATAAGAGATGTAAAATTCAAAATTGTGGTATTGTCGTTGAAGGGGTGCATGATGATGATAACATTGAAATATTATTAATGGGTTCACATTCGATGGGTTGACATGCATTTGTGCTTGCTCGTCATAGCATGATAATTATTAGTTTACATGTTCTATTTATAATATTGGTTTTTGTACTTATGTATTATTTTTTCATAGGTGGATCCTAAAAGTAATGAGCCAATTGGTTTCATTGGATGGTGGGAGCAAGCACACAGAACAAAAAGTAACCAATAGTACTGCACGAAGGCAGGAGAGTTACATGTAAGTCCTTGTAATTTTGTTTGACTTTATTTTTAAATTATGGTTTGATATTTCTTATATTACTCATAATAAATGTTAGGATGAGATGGTATGCGTGAGAAGTGAGCCTACCCCCGATGGCCATGATGCATTGAGTGAGGATGCTATGGGGATGTAAGTTTTAGGGAGGAAATCTAGCTATGTACAGGGGATGGGCCATGGGCCAAAACCTCATTCGGTGCGTAATTTTCATTGCTCAAACTATGCTAGTTCGAGATCCCAACTTGAAAGCGTGATGCAAAAATTGGAGCAAATAGAAGCCGAGCAAAATCTTGTTTCTAGGAAGTTCCAAGATATGGAGGCTGAGTGAAATGCATTTTCTAACAAAGTTGGTAATATGGAGACGCAACAAGCTTAGTTATTGGAGATGTTTGAAGAGTTTCGCTCCTCTAAGACCACTCTACTCAATATTCCTCCACATCTCTAGGTTTAGACATTTGACAGTTCATATTGAACTTTTTGGATTTTAGTTTTGTTTATTATAATTATATGTAATGTTAATATTTTTTTTATTTTATTTTATGGATCTCATTGTTTGTCGTTGGATTTGAATGACTTTAATATAATAATTTTATATATATTTGGTTTTAATGTTGTAATAGGTTTATTTATTGGAAAATTAAATATTCAATAAATTTTTTTTTTTTTACAACCAGTACTTTTTGTGAGGAAATAAGTGCCACACTTATCTTTTCTCACTAAATGTTGTTATATGCGAGGAACTAGATTTCCTCACTAAAGGTTCCTTTGGCAAGGAAATCTATTTCCTCGTTAAAACGTAAGAATGGGCAACGAAAATCATTTCCTTGCTAAAAGTTATTATAGACGAGAAAATATATTTCCTTGCTAAAGGTTCCTTTGGTGAGGAAATCTATTTCCTCACTAAAACGTAAGAATGGCCAACGAAAATCGTTTTCCTTGGTAAAAGTTACTGTAGACAAGAAAGATTTATATTCCTCGCTAAAAACTATAAACGACCAAGTATAGGCGAGAAAATCTTCGAGGAATATGTAACTTTTAGCGAGGAAAATTTTCCTTGCTTATACCCACATTTCCTGTGGTGCCCCAAAAAAAAGAACCAAAAAAAAAAAAAAAAAAAAAAACAAATACCATGATAAGAAAAGAAAATAAAGTATCATGCACAAGTCATTAGTAGTTATTACTACTCTAATTATGCTTCAAAATTGTGTTTATAATATTACATCTGCATTTTTTTTTAATTTTGAACTTGATTAGTTTTTGTTCTTTATTGTGAATGGAAGGAAATATTACTTAACTAGCAATTGAGAAAATTAAGTTAAAAGTTCATAAAGAATTTCTAAATAATGAGTAAGAATTTAATAATCATAAGATGAAATTAAAAAATAGTTAAAGTCATCTATCATAAATCGATCCGAGGCTGCTTTCATCAAGGGAAGATCTAATTCTAACCAAATTCTTCTCACACAGGAACTTATAAGAAACTATCATAGATAAATCCTCACCCCAAGAAGTGCCCTAAAGATTAACTTAATGAAAGCATTTAATCTCTTGGGACTTTATTAATGATATTTTGAATGTTAAATTTTTTTAAGAATTTCAAGAAGTAGGTCCAATCTTGCATCACATCTCTTGAAGGATAATTTTTAGGTGCTAAAGGGCTCAGGGTGACCCTATTTCACCTTATCTATTTCTTCTTATCATGGAATCCTTTTTAAGACTTTTTAACAAAATAATGCAGGAAAGGGGATTCACTTACCATTGTTAATGCTTTGACCCTTTAATAAGCCATATATGTTTTGTAGATGATTTATTTATACTTTGCTCTCCTAATGATCTATTATTCTACTTAATCTGTAAGGTCTTGCTTGAATTTCATAAATTCTTTGTCTTGCAACCAAATGGGTTGAAGAGTAAATTTTTCAGGTTAGGAGTTAACCAGTAAGAAAAGTCATGTCTTTGGTTTATTCTTTGGTTTCAAATGGGAGAGTTGCTAGTCAAATATCTTAGAGTGCAGCTAATTTATACTAAACTCAAATATGATAACTGCAAGGAGTTCATCGATAAAATTTTGAAGAGAATTAAGTACTAGACTTGTAAATGCTTATCGTATGATTAAATACTAGACTTCTAAATGCTTATCGTATGCTGGAAGATTTGTATTAGTTAAATCCTGCTTATCGTATGCTGGAAGATTTGTACTAGTTAAATCCATCCTCTTTTAGAATTCAGATTTATTGGAGTCTCTATTTTATCCTTTCTAAAAAGGTAAGTAAGTCCATTGAACAAAATTTGTGACAAAATCTATGAATAGGTTTTGATCTAAAGAAATGGGAACTAAAGTAGCTTGGGAGGAAGACTTGGTATTAAGAGGCTCGATGAATGGAACACGGAAGCAATAATGCGTCATTTGGGACCATATACACCAAAAAACCTTCTCTTTGGGTAAGTTAGTGTCATACCAATCTTCTAAAAGGTAGATATTTTTGGGACCAGCTGATTGTTCTTGGACCTAGCTTAAAATTCTCAAGCCTTGAGATAAGGCAAGCAAAATATCTAAGTACAAAGTTGGCAGTGGCAACTTAATCTCCATATAGTATTCTAATTGGCATCCACTTGGGCCTTTGATTCCTCAGTTTGGAAAGAGAATATCCTACAATGCAGGAATTTCTATCAACTCCAAAGTATCTAGAGTCATCTCCAATGACTAATGGGCATGGCCATTTCCTACATGGGAGTTGAAGGAAATCATAGAAACTAATCCTCCTGATTATTGCTCAGTCTCATCACAACATGATAAATTCATTTGGATTGCCTCCAGACAAGGAAATTATAAACAAGCCTCCACTTGTGAAGCTCTAAGAGATCATTCTCCCAAGATTATTTGGCATGGTTTGTTATCGTTTCCAAAGCGTATTCCCAAGAACAGCCTTATCCTTTGGCTTGCTATAAGAGATAAACTTGATACCAAGGATAAGCTACTATTTTAGGGTCTTAATGTTGATTCCACTTGTGCCTTATGTGGATTGACTACAGAAAAGTTGGAGCATTTATTCTTTTAATGCTCATTCTCCCACAATATTTGGAGCTCCATGTGTCACCTATGTTCCACTTCCAAAAGCAACCAGTCATGGAGAGAAGAAGTTGAATGGGCCTCAAGCAAGTTGTAAAATTGCATGGGCATGGGCATGTCACCTAGTATCATCTATAAAATTACATGGGCTGCAATGGTATACTATATATGACAAGAAAGAAATTCAAAGATTTATAAAAGACTATCATACTCAGTACCAAGAGTGATTATTACATCAAGCGCAGAGTGAGATTACAATTTTCTCAACTTTCTACTATTAAAAAAACAAATGTTAATGTGAATTTATATAATACTTAGGGGATCCTTCTTCTAACCTAAGTTTTTTTGTATACAGGATATGCCCCTTTGATATTGTATATGTTATCCTATTAATTCAAATTAAACTTACCAAAAAAAAAAAATAGTTGAAAGGTGAAAAAGTTAGCATTCATGCATTTATGTTTGAACACACAAAGGAAGTTCAAACTATATTTTACATTAGGGTAGAACGCTAGCATGTTGTGATACATCCGTATGCATTTGAACTTTGTTTTACTGCAAGGTGCATAAAAGGTTTTAGATGCAGATGATCAAACACTGTGAATACCGTTCAAACGCCACGATGGATAGATTGCACATTCAATTTCTTTATAGACTAAGATTTGATGGAGATTTTACTATGTTTTTCATGTATTCGACGTTCAGTAAATTTGTAAACAAGGAGAACTATAGTGGGGCATTTGGGTGATTGATTCTTATTATTATTTGGTCCCGTACTAGTTTATGGAAATCCTTCTCTCTCTCTATAGGTTGTAATTATATTTGATTGTCATATAAATTTTGATCTTTTAATGCATATTTTTGGTTATTCAATTACCTATCATTTTGAATAAATCGTGTAGTTTAAATACTTTGAGAAAATAATTGCTTTATATAATTCTTTAATCGCATCAACAGATTTAAAATTTTGACACAGTAAATACTTGAGTTTTTTCTTTGATTTATTATCAACAAAATCAATTAACTTAGCACTATGAACTAGTGAGTTTCTTATTACTAAAATTTGAAATTTTTATTTTCTTTATTTTGAACATTCAAAACTTGAATTTTTAACGAAAGTCTTCCCATTGAATTTCAAAATCGTTGTGGTTCAATTTAGATAATTTATTACATTAATTAATAAAAATTTACAAGGTAATTTATTGGTTGAAACCTATGCCAAAATTATTCCTTTTTTCTTTTAACACCATTTTTATAACCTTTAAAATATCTTCTTATTATACCCGATAATAATAATTCGAAACCCTACTCTATGTGGATTTGACTTCAGAATGACTGGAATTTTTTATTTTTTTTATTTTTATTAATGAAGGCTGGGAAATATAAAGATTTGTTTGGCTGAAAAGTAGTGCGATTACTGGAATCCCCATTTAAAGACCAACCAAAGTGAATATGTTTCTTTTATGGAAAGATAGGTTTGTTTGTCTTTCATGGT
>QLOD02000038.1:11865727-11880596 GCA_003260245.2 Sideroxylon spinosum | reverse complement strand
ATTCTAATCTTGTGTAGTTATCAGTGATTTCAAGGAAATATGATCAACTACACAAGTTTTCAAAGGTTTTGAAAATAGTAGAAGACAGATCTAGAATAATAAGAACCCTAACATACAAGATCTACATTGCATGCTTAGATTCGTTCACATCTAATATTTAAATAAAGATCCACCCATCATTAATGGGTTGAATCAAGTATAAATCTACGCAACATTTTGTAAGAATTCATAAATATAAATCAATAAAAAAGCAAGAATATACAGAGATGAAACGAAAGAAAAAGGATCTGAACTTTTATAAAAATAAGAAAGAAAACAATACCATACTTCGAAGAATTGAAAGAGCGAGAAACAATAATTAAAGCTGAAACAATCGCACCTACTGTTGCGCAAACTTGTAAAAATATCTTCAAAAATAAACGAAAAGAAATTTCTAAACCCTAAAAACTACTCTAGGGTGGCTGAGAGAGCCCCCTCTAAACAGCTGCTCGATGGGTATTTAAAGCCCATGCACAAAGCCCTAAAAATAACCAAAAACACAAACTTCTAGTGTCCAGGACGTCTGGGTGTCCGGACGGCAGTAGCTCAATGTATGGGTTTTGTCTTCTGTGGTTCTGAGGGTGTCCGGACGCCTCTGCACCAGCGTTTCCGATTTCTGCTACGATTTTTTCCTTCAATACGATAGATTCAGGCTTCGGCTAAAACACAAAAGTTGTAGCTCTTTAAGTCTTCTTTCCAACCCAAAAAGGATCAGGTCAATCAGAGTTGTGAGTGAAACGTTATGACCAGAACACTGTCAGAGTGTCGTGCTGGACACTTGCCGTGGTTTGCACATTTAAGCTCCAAACTTGCTTCTCTCCTTCCATGCCCTCCATGGAAGTGTCCTTTGAGCTACCCTTCGTTATATTCTTCATCTTTGACACTCCCAATTGTATTTATTGAACCTTTTCCCTACAATTAAGAAAAAGAAATCACGTTAGTGTAAAAATTAACAAAATGCATGAATAAAGAAGAAAACGCATGACTTATTGTTAAAATAAAGGTCTTGCAATTACACTTTTCAAGTGTAATCAATAATGAAAGCCAAAATTGGTATCCGTGTCTCACTAGTGCTCAAGCCATCAGTAGTGGTAGGCTCCTATGATGCCTGTGTTGCCACCAGTGGGGGGTATAAAGCTCAACACTCGGTACTGAAGATGGTATCTGTGTCTCTGCTGCTGGCTTGTGTACAACTGTAGTGGTTGGTGGAGCTGTGGAACTTCCTGGGATGTCAGACTCAGATGCATGTGGTGGGGAAGATCATTGTGTAGTGCAAGGCCATATGTAGTCAGACGCCCTCGCGCTTGTCCACTGGCAAACCAAGTAGTGTCACTGGATGCCTGCAAACTCTCTTCATGATCAGTGGCTGCGATCATTGGTGCTACCGAATGAAAAATATACTATAGCACTGGAATATAACCTACTTGATCCACACTATCAACTGTTACAACCACGACTCGGTGCATGCTACCAATAGTGTTAACTTGTAAATTACAAAGAAGCTATCTTAGTTTAATTTAAAAATAATGAATAAAAATGTCGAATTGAAATAACCGTAGATAAAATTACATACCAAAATCAAAATATCAGCTGTCACTAGCTGAGACTCAACAAGTGGCACAAGTGAGGGTGGTGCAATACAACTTCGTGTGATATGACGGTACCACTGTATGTATGAGCTGTCGAACGGGAGACGTGTAAAGACTCAAAATTTTTCTTAGTATTTTTATTTTGAATTTTCGACCCCGTTTATATTCTATTAAAATATGTATAATCTGGTGTTAATTTATTTTTGTGCAATTTGTATTAATGTTGTGCATGGGTACGTATGTATTTGTGCATTTATTTCTTATTAGTGGGGAAATGAGGCATTAATCATTGGTAGAGAGAGAGAAAGAGACAAGGTTTTGTTTCTTTGTGAGGAAGGCTAAGAGTTGACAAGCGGGTTTTGAATTTATGTAGGAGATAGAGGAGAGATTATGGAGGTTTTTATGAGGAGTGCATGTACCAAGTAGGAGAGAGGGGGACTTTTAATTTATTTGTAAATACCTTTACACAATTTACACCTTCAGTTACTTCTTCACCCATATACCTCTTTGCACATTCTTCTTTTTTAATTTATTTATCTATTTTTTCTTTTCTTTTTCCTTCTGTGTAAGATATAAATAAATAAAATAAAAATAGAGAAAGAGAGAGAGAGAGAGAGAGAGTTGTGCCTACTATTTATCTGTTTGAAAGGATGAGGAACGTGATCGCAGGGAAAATTTGGAGTGAATTCGACGGAGGCCGTTTGTTGGGCGAATTTGAGTTGGCTTTTTTTTTTTTTTTTTTTTGGAATTTTTATATACTTTGTTGACGTATATAATACGAGGCAGGGAGGATTATGTTATGATATTTTCTCTTAATCATGATTAAATAACAGAAAATATTTACATGATTCATTTCAGGTTATGCTAAAAATAATCCAGTAATAAAGTTAAAATAGAATTATACATATTTATATATATAAAGTATTTCGCAGTCTGCATGTATATGTAATAAAAGTTAAAAGTTTGGTTTGTTTGATTGTTTGTCATTTGGTTATATATATTTTTTTTCTTGGAACGAAAATCTTTGATGACTAATGTTTAAGTCACTTCACTAAGTTATTTATATGTAGTAGGCTGATAAATTTATTATCCAATAGATTTTTTTTATGGTTTAGTGAATTGAATTTATAATATATATATATGTAGGCATGGAAGGTCATGCATCCATGGTAAATTTTAATGTATATAATATATACATATTTAATTTGCTTTTGCATTAATTCAAATCCAGTGAGTCTCGTGTGTCTTGTTATATTAATGATATGTTCATTAATACTTGAATAAATGGATAGAAGTCCCTCCTTGTTTTAGACTTGAAACATAATGTACTTAGGTTTTATGTGCACTTAAATATATATATATAGATACGTAAGAATAGAATTAATTAAAATCTCATTTAATGTGGATAAATAAGTTATAGATATTTGGTGGATAATGAGGCTAAAAATAAATTTTAAATTGGGATAAATATCTTGTTTATTATATTTATTACTTGAATTGGTTATGTGGTAATAGAGATAAGTTGAGGGAGTCTATATTAGCTAAGAATTTATTTCCTAATAAGTTGGAATTGTTTTTATTTATTTAAAATCGGATGACTAGATAAATATTTAAAGGTGATTATTCGTTTACTTATTTCAAACACTAGCATGAAAAGAGTAACATGAAACTTAGGTCCAAGAGAATTTACTTCGTAAGATTTATTAATTTAAAGATTGAACACAAGAACCAAATTAGGGAGAACTCTTGTGTATGTTGTTCTATTATTTAAAGGAATTAATTGAGATTTGATTTTTTGGTTATTCAGGTCATTATGGTACTAGAATGAGTGGATTCTAATGCCTAAGGGTCAAAAGCCCTAAAATCAGAGTAGGGTAATTAGCATAACCAGTAGGATAGAACCTAAAAAATGTATATACGGCTTGTTTTAGCATATATTTAGTATCGAGACTACGAGACCAGTTTGCCAATTCAGGCAAGATAAGATTGATTAGGACTGCGAGACCAAGGCCATGAGTTATGATGAGTATATCTGGGACTACAAGACTAGTTGTAACCCACGGCCAAGGCCCGAGGATTTATTTTAGGTTTAGTTCTGAGCCACAGACTAAACTTACAAATATCTAACCTATAGTATGATATAAATGTGTGGTGACATGAATGATGTGATACAAGTTATTTTTAGCATAAGACTGCAATATCATGGCTAGGTAACCATTTAATGAGAATGGTATCATTAAATTATGAAAATTTTGAAAATTATAAGATTTTAATTTCATTCTTATTAATTGGTGTTTACAGCTTTGTATGATTAAAAAATTATATTTATAGACTTTCAAAGCACATATGGAATTTAGTGCTCACCCCTACTACAGTTGGTAATGCAATGGCTGATGCTCGTGGTGGACTAGTGGGTTAACTAACCGTGTTGAATTGTTATAGTTAGATGATTTGTTTTATTTTGCATTCCAAAATTTTAAATTATAATGAAATGGAGTACTGATTTGCGCCCATATTTGTGGCATGGATTTATAACCCATTTTTACGGTATTTTAAAGTTATTTTGAATTCTTACGAAATTGAATAATATTTAATTTTATTAGCTTCTACTCTGATATAGTACATTTTTTGTGCTTTGATATTTATTTGTAGATTTTGTTCCCACGTCATCAGTTGTGAATTTTGGGACATGATAGCATGGTATCAGAACCTAGGTTTAGAAATACCAATAGACAGTAGGAATTTTTAAGGTTTTAGGTTTACGTATTTTGAAATATGTTATGCATGATTTGATTTTTGAGGCCTTAAAATTTCAAAATCTAAATTTTTTTTTTTCTTATTTCTAGCTTGATGGCACTAAAGGTTATACCAGTTGTTAAGGGTAGAGAACGTGGGTGACCTAGGGGTTGTAGGGTTCAGGTCGATCGTGGCCAGGAGCTTAAGCTGGTTTAGGTCGTAGGGCACTATTTAAGGGGATACATCTAGAGTTAACCCGCGAGTGGGGGTGTTATACAGGTGCAGGGTTTGAGACTCCACCGAGTGCAGCTCTAGTGCTAAAGTTGGAAGAAGTGTAGTCTGGACAGCCTTCGATTTAGACACTAGGGGCATTTGATCCTACCAGTGCTAAAGTTGGAAGAAGTGTAGTCCGGACAGCCTTCGATTTAGACAGTAAGGGCATTTGATCCTACCACTTTTACACAACAGATGGGGACGGCCACGGAAGTATTAGCAGGAGGTGGAGCACGGATGGGACCTCCACTAATATCTAGTCAACCGACAGGTTCTTAGAGGCCTTTGAAGCCTCCCAGTTATGAGAGAGTGCCAGACTTGCAGAGGGTTTTCTCAACCAATACGAGAAAATCCTCAAGGCCCTTCAAATCACAGATATTCAGATGAGGATTTCACTTGTCACGTTTTAATTCACTGGTGATACTACTTTGTAGTGGAGTTCTATAGAGGGTTCATAGGATGTGACAGCTTTGACTTGGGAGAGATTCCAAGAGTTGTTCCATGACTACTTTCTCCCTATCACTCTCAAGGACGTGAAGAGAGAAGAGTTCATAGCTTTAACTCAGGGAACTATGACAATGTTGGAGTATAAGTGTTGATTTTCTTTTCTCTTCTTATATGATTTTGAGCTAGTATCCAATGAGAGGTATCGCTGCAGACATTTTGAGAGGGGCTTACATATGGTTATCGGGAGCAGAGTTGTGCCATTGGGAATAAATGACTACAAAATTCTAACCGACCGAGCAATGACCATTAAGAAATACTTGAATGATGTCAGGGCAATGAATGAATGTAAGCAAGGGAAGAGTGTTGCCCCATAGTCAGATAACAGAAATAAGATGAAACAAAGGGAGGGACTTAGTGAATCCTAGCCACAGTAGTTCTAGCAATGAAGTATGGCCCCTTTACTCAGTCCGTAGGAAGGACATAGTCTTAAGGTCTGACTATGTGCCACATCTGTCACTAATTAGAGAACAAGAAGTATCATTACCCACTGAAAAAAGCACTTGCAAAGACCAAGTAGCGATTTAAACCGTGGTTTGAGAAAAATTCAGGACTACCTACATGTTTCTCTTATGGCCAGTCAGGCCATATTTCCATAAATTGCCTTAAGAGCAACAATAAATACAGTTAGATTTCAACAGCTAACAAAATTTGTCCAATGTAATAGACCTACAACATCGTAGAATTTTCAGAATTAGTTCCAGAAAGGGCCACATGGTGGTTCCTTGAGTGCTCAGAGGACAGCTTAAGGTGGTCTGCATCAGGGACAGAGTGGTGGAAGGTCGCTAGCAACTCCCACTAAGGGAAAGGTACTTTCAGTAGCTCAGGGTGGTATGCATCAGGGGCAGAGAGACGGAGCCAATTGTGACCCGAGATACATTATAGTTTTTACCATATATGACAACTTTGATATATACTAGGGCTTATCATTCATTTATTTCTGAGAAATAAGATTCCGTGCTTGTTTACCTATTGAGCTTTTGTATCCACCCATGTGTGTTGGGGGATTTTCTAAGTTGAATAAGATTTGTAAAAGGTGTGTGATGTTTACTCGGGTGGGCAATTTAGTGGATGATTATCAGTCTTCTCGTGACTTCATAGTGCTGAAGATGGATAGTTTTGATGTGATACTCACTATGGATTGCCTGGTAGCCTACCAAGCATTTACCGATTATTGCAATGGTCGTGTAACCTTGCATACTCCTAAAGAAAACGTGACTAAGTTCGTGGGGGATCGTTACAGTTCTAGGACTTTTCCTTTCATTAACGGGCAAGAACGAGTGGAACTTTATAGCCTATTTGCCAGTATGACCATAGAGGACGACGAACAAAGTGTGATTGAGTTACCATGTTTTGTCCATGAATTCGTAGAGATATTCACGGAAGACTTGTTTGGGTTACTGCCGGAAAGAGAAATGGAGTTTGTAATTGATTTGGCTCTAGGGATCAAGCCAATATCTGTTACGGCTTACTAGTTGACGCCAACAAAACTAGCTGAGTTGAAGACTCAGATTGAGGATTTTACATCAAAAGGATTTATCTGACCCAACACATCTTTGTGGGGTGCACCAATACTATTTGCAGCAAAGAATGAAGGCACATGTAGAATGTGTATTGATTATAGGAGACTAAATAGAGTCACCATCAAGAATCGTTATCCTTTACCGAGGATTGATGACCTATTTAATCAGCTAAAGGGGTTAGTATGCTTTTTGAAGATCAATCTAAGGTCAGGTTATCACCCATTAAGGGTACGAGCAGAAGATGTCTCCAAGATAGCATTTAGGACTCAATAAGACCATTATAAGTTTCTTGTTATGCCATTTGGGTCGGCAAATGCACTAGCAAGATACTACCTGGGGTTGGCAGGATACTACCGCAGGTTTGTGTTAGACTTTTCACGACTAGCTATCCAATGACGAGATTGACTTGAAAGGGGGTTAATTTAATATGAGATGAAGCTTTCGAGCGTTCATTCAAAGAATTGAAGAAAATATTGAATTCTACTCCCGTGCTTATGATTCCAGAAAGAGGATTAAGGTATGAAGATTATTATGACTCGTTTAGGAAGATTTGGGTTGTGTTTTAATGTAAGAAGGGAATGTAGTAGCATCTGGGTCTCAGCAGCCAAAGACTCATAAGAAGAATTACCCGGTGCATGATCTTGAATTAGTAATAGTTATCTTTGCACTCAAGAGCTAGAGGCACCATCTTTATGGGCACGAACTTGAAGTTTTCTCTGACCACAAGAGCTTGAACTATATATTTAATCAAAGAATATGAATCTGAGATAGAAAAGATGGGTTAAGTACATGAAAAACTTCAACTTTGAACTGCATTACCATTTAGGCAAGGCCAACGTGGTTGCTGATGCCTTGAGCCAGAAAACCTATGCCACCTTTCTAGTGCGGCGGTATGAGAGGGGAGGATGATGGATAGTTGGGGTGAGTTTGGGATCGACTATCAGAAGGTTGAGAATCAAACAGTGTTATGTTCAATAGTGGTTCAGCTCATCTTACTAAGCATAGTTACGGAGGCCTAACGCACTGATGATGAGGCTAATAAGTATCGGGTGCGAATGAATAGTGATGAAGTCATACTTGATTGGACGATAGGATCAGGCTGTTTGTGCCAATTCAAGAGAGTGTCACCACTTCAAGTTTGTAGTACATCCTGGAGGAATAAAGAAGTACCAAGATCTCCACCAATAGTTCTTTTTGGCTGGGGTGAAAAGATATGTAGTTGAGTTTGTGAACAAATGTTTGACTTGCCAGCAAGTGAAAGCAAAGAATCAGAGGCCAGTAGGGTTCCTTCAACCATTATCGGTTTCGGATTGGAAGTGGAAAAATATCATAATGGACTTCATTGCTAATTTGCCCAAGTCTCCTAAGAACCATGATACTATTTCGTTGGTGGTGGATAGGTTAACAAAGTCGGTGCACTTCTTGTCAATTTATTTGATTGACTCCATGGATGGTTTGGCTCAATTGTACATTAAAGAGATTGAGATGCTACATAGGGTTCCATTGTTAATCGTATCAGATAAGGATCCTAGATTCGCATCTCGTTTCTATCAACGTCTCCAATAGGCCATGGGTACGGAGTTGATATTCAGTGCTACCTATCATCTTTAAACAGATGGACAGTCTGAACTTACCTTTCAGATCTTGGAAGACATGCTTTGGGCATACGTACTGGATTTTCAGGGTAGTTGGGATGTGCACATTCCATTATTAGAGTTTGCATACAATAATAGCTATTAGTCCAGTATTAAGATGGTACCTTACGAGGTATTATACGGTAGGCCGTGCAGATCTCCTATCTGCTAGGCAGAGGTTGGAGAGAGAACTTTGTTGGGACCTGAGATGGTCTCGGGAGACAATAGAGAAGATTAGAATCATTAGGTAGAGGCTCGAGACAGCACATAGTCACCAAAAGAGCTATGCTGATGAAGGCGTAGACCAGTAGGAAACCATGTGTTACTGAAAGTCTCATCACGTAAAGAACAGTTTCAATTTGGCCTTGGAAGTGTCATGGGATGGAAAAGTTAACTTGGGAACGTGAACAGGATATGAGACATCATTTTTACAAGTTGTTTTCTTGATTTTTGTCGTTTTATTTTGTTGTTTAATTTTCGAGGGCGAAAATTTTGTAAGGAGGGGAGGATGTAAAAGCCTAACAATTTTTTTAGTATTTTTATTTTGACTGTATAATGTTTAAAATTTAAATATTTTGGTCCCATTTATATTTAATTTAAATATATATATAATCTCGTATTAATTTATTTTTATGCAATTTATATTAATGTTGTGCATGGGTGCGTACATATTTATGAATTTATTTCTTATCAATGGGGAAAAGAGGCATTAATCATTAGTAAAGAGAGAGAGAGAGAGAAAGAGAGAGAAGGTTTTATTTCTTCATGAGGAAAGCTAAGATTTGACAAGTGGGTTTTGAATTTATGTGGGAGTTGGAGAAGAGATAATGGAGATTTTTATGAGAGGTGCATGCATCGAGTAGGAGAGAGGGGAACTTTTAATTTATATATAAATACCCCTACGCAATTTACACCCTCAGTTACTTCTTCTCCTAGATACCTTTATACACCTTTATACTATTTTATTTATTTTTTCTTTCCTTCTTCCATCTGTGTGAGATAAAAAAAAGAAAAGAAAAAGAAAAGAAGAAGAAAAAAGATTTATGCCTACCATTTATCCATTGGAAGGGATGGCAAATGTGATCATAGGGAAAATTTGAAGTAAATTCAATGAAGGTTGTTCGTAGGGCCAACTTGAGTTGGTATTTTTTTTTTTTTGGTGGAGTTTTTATATACATTGTTGACGTATATAATACAAGGTAGGTGGGATTATGTTTATACTTTTTTTCTTAATCATGATTAAATAAAAGAAAATATTATTATGATTGAGATTTATGTTTTGGTTATACTAAACATAATTTAGTATTAAAGTTAATAATAGATTTATACATATATATATATATATATATAAAGTATTTCTCAGTCTGCATGTGTACGCAGTAACGGTTAAAGTTTGGTTTGTGTAATTGTTTGTTTATTATTTGGTTATCTATATATATATATGTATTACATGGAATGAAAATCTTTGATGATTAATGTCTAAGCCACTTCACTAAGTTATTTATATGCAATGGGCTAATAAATTTATTGTCCAATAGATTTTGTTTTCATGATTTAGTGAATTGAATTTATAATATATATATATATAGGCATGGCAGGTCATGCAATTTCATGAGAAATTTTAATGTATATAATATATATACATAGTTAATTTTTTTTAATTCAAATCTAATGAGTCTCTTGTGTCATGTTATATTAATGATATGTTCAAGAGTACTTGAATAAATGGATAAAAGTCCCTACATGTTTTAGACCCGAAACACGTTGTACTTAGGTTTTATGTGCATTTAATATATATATATATATACGTACAAATAGAATTAATTAAAATCTCATTTAATGTGGATAAATAAGTTATTGATATTGGGTGAATAATGACACATGGGTAAAATATGGAAAGGCTACGTAGATTGAATAAATATTTTTTATTACTATTTTTATTACTTGAATTGGTTATGTGGTAAAAGATATATGTTGGGGGAGTCTATATTAGCTTAGAATTTATTTCGTAATAAGCTGGAATTGTTTTTATTTCTTTAAAATTAGATGACTGGATAAATATTTAAAAATATTTATTTGCGGATGAGAATTTAAATTGTGACATTTTGTGCATTTTAAAAGTCATGGATTGAGAATTTATTTACTTGTTTCCAACACTAGCATAAAAGGGCAACATAAAACTTAGACCCAGGAGAATTTACTTCATAAGATTTATTAATTCAAAAATGAACATAAGAACCAAATTAAAGAGAACTCTCGTGTAAGTTGTGCTATTAATTAAATGAATTGATTGAGATTTGATTTTTAGGTTATTAGGGTCATTAAGGGTACTAGAAAGAGTGGGTTTTAAAGCCCAGTGGTTGAAAGCCTGAAAACCTACGCAGGGTAGTTAGCATAACCAATAGGTTAGAAACCTGCGAAATATATATACGGCTTATTCTAATATATATTTAGTACCAGGATTATGGGACCAGTTTACCTATTATGGCAAGATGAGATAGACTAAGACTGTGGAACAAGAGGGCCATGAATTATGATGAATATATCTGGGATTATGGGACTAGTTGTAACCTATCTAAGGCCTGGGGATTTATTTTGGATTTAGTTCTAAGGTCAAAGACTAAACTTATAGAGTACTTGACCCATAGTATGATATTGATGCGTAGTGATGTGAATGATGTGATATGATTTATTTTTAGCATGTGACTGTAGGATCATGGCTAAGTAACCATTTAATTCAAATGGTATCATTAAATATAGAAATTTTTAAAATTATAAGATTTTAATTTTATTCATATTAACTAGGGTAAAAGGTTTGCATGATTAAGAAATTATATTTTATAAACACTATCTAAGCATATATGGTATTTAGTGCTCACCTCTACTGCAGTTCGTAATGCAGGGGTTGATGCTCATGATAGACTAGTGGGTTAGCTGGCCGTCTTGGATTGTTATAGCTGAATAATTTTTTTTATTTTGCATTCTAACATTTTAGATTATAATGTAATGGAGAACCGATTTGGGCCCCTATTTGTGGCATGGCTTTATAGCCCATTTTTAGGGCATTTTAACTATATTCTTAACACTCACGAAATTGAATAATGCTTACGTTAATTAGTTTCTGCTCCGATAAGGTATATTTTTAATGGTTTGATGTTTATTTGTGGGTTTTATTCCCACATCCTTGGTCATGGATTCGGGTCATGGCAAGACGTATGCTCAAAGACTGACCCTAGACCATTATCTCCTATCGTCGCCCTACTTCTCGGCATACCGTTGATGGTACTGTTTCCAGTTGACCTCATCCTAGCCAACGTGTTGAACTGTACTAGGATCACCTAACGGAGGCCAAACTTCCTCGCTTACATGATCTTCCTAACTTACAATTTCACTAATTTAATCAAAGTCGAACTTAAGGCAAGAATCTAGTGGCCAATTACGATGAAGCCCTCACTGGGTATGTGCATCAATCATATCCCTGCTGCTTACATATGCTATAATGTAGCGCGGAGCTCCATCTTTGACTTATCCATCTCGTTTCTCAACTTGCTCGAAAGGAGACAACCCTTTTCACGTAGAAGATTTGAGTTAAGGATGAAGATTAGGGTTTAAATGATGGGCCAGTAATCCTCATGTTTCAACTCTAGCATATAGATGTCCACATATATCTTAATTGAGTATGCACTTGACACAAACATCATCCAATCAACGCATATTTGATCACATGCAAGAAAGGTAACCTTAGGACCTCTCACTTACCACAGCTGCACATCTTATTCCTTAGCCGAACAACCTGTGTGTTGCTACCCCTACTTGGATGGGAACTGGTGATGACTGGCACTCCCTGGTGATGTGATTCCATTATGTAATGAGTTAGTGAATCCTGTTAGAAATCTATCAAAAGTGTTTGGACTCAAGAAGCAACTCTTGCCCTATTATTGCTTGCATTTATAGCAATTAGATGACGCTGGTGGAAGTATGAAACTAGTTTAGTGTTAGCTGAACTGCTGCGATAATTGGTAAGTTTCTAGTACCACATAATACATTATTGAAACACTCAGACAGATGGATTATCATGATTCCATATATGTGAAGACCACCGTGACAAACTGTCTACTTCTCATTTGGGATGTTATCTAGATTTCCATGCTTCTGAGTTTAGAGACTTGAGGAACTTCATAGCCTCGTTGAACTTACGGACTTAACTTGCCCTTCCTACTTATTTTAGTATGTTAATCACTTTTTTTCCAAGCCATTTTTTTCTTGAAGTTAGCCTCTATGTGCCTCAAATAGAAACAATGGTATATGTTGGCCCAACTAGACTGAGAGGGTGCAATTATGGCTATTATGGCTGGGTGCTGGTCAGAGATAAGGCACAATTTTCAATCTAGGCAAACATAGCTCCGAAGCATCCTTAAGAAGTACATCCAGCTATCATAGTTTTCTTCATCCACTCATGCAAATGCTAGGGGAAATACTTATAGGTTTGCATCTTGGGCCATTGCTATCAGTAGTTTCTTAGTAAACTTTTCATACAAGTGTGTTTCATTGATTGAGACAATGAGAATGTAGTGAATGAAGCCTTCAATTGAAGGCTTGAAGCTCTTAAACACATAATAGAGAATGCGATGGGCCATGCCCATATAAAGGTGATGCTCATGGTGAACTACCATGCCCGGGTTGTTGGTCTGGACTGCATTCATGAACTTAATGAGCAACAAGTAAAACAGAACAAGTGGGGTTCAACTTAACCAAATGGATTATAGTACTACAAAGAAAGTTTAATCAAGTTGGTCATGATCTTCGCTCAGCCATTCGAAGATACACATGTGCAGGTCTTTGTACTTAGTTATTTTGAATAGACTGTGTGAACTTAGCTTGCTTACTAGAACCTGCCACTTACACTGACCTTCCTTCCTCTTTGGACACTCAGCTACCCAAGATTTCTTGTTTGATTCTACATTTATCTAGAGTTGGTTTGATCTAATAGCAAATAACTTCATAGATTGGAGTAGATGCTCCATGTTCTTCAAAAGTTATCCAACACAAGGATCTCAATCTATAGGTTCCATGTTCATCGGCGAAGCAAAGAGGCCCAGAAAAGTATACTGTCATCCAATTCAACGGATCTGAACATTTTAGATATCGGCTCATGCAATCGTCTAACCGCACCTTTACTGTGTTCGTTAATAGCTGAATCCCCAGTACTTGCCTTCCCTATCATGTCCATGTTTTGTAGTTCTATGTCATCCTCATCAATCGGACCTCCAGCATCATTGAACTCGTCAGCCTGGTCAACCACATAATCCCAACACGTTTCTATATATTACATGTAATCACAGACAGAGTTAAAAATGGGTTGAGTAGTGGTGCCCAACTAGTTGTTTGGATCATTGTATGGGGAAGAAGGCATGACTTCCTTGTAGTTACCAACCAAATTTTCACGAGGAGCGTCCTTGATAGGGCTGGTTTCACCACCGACCATCGCATGATCAGTCGATTGAAACTCCAAGAAGATAACACAGTGATTGCCATTCAGATTATGAACAATAATAGACAATGCCCTGACTATTTTATCGTCCACTATATCTACAAGTCTGTGAAGCATTTGACCTGCACTACCAACAATTGGACATTTGCACACCACTCTCGAAATTACCTTCTCCAAGTCTATATTGACAACTTTGTATAGTTTTGCTAGCAACACCGTGTAGATTGGCTTAGTAGTAACCTTCATATAACGTTTAAATGGCCTGTCATACCCCACGTGGTCATTTACATTTATGAGATTCCTCCCCAAAAACAAAATAATGAAATTTTTAATTGAGAAATGACGAACAACCAATGAACGACAAATTATGGTCCTAAAAAAAATGAGTATTAGGGAGGAGCAACTTAATTTATCTTAACTTAGCTTATCTAACTAGGGTTGAATTTGAGTTTTCTCTAGCTTAACTTAACTTAAATTAATTTACTTAATTTATTTACATCTATTTTAAAATTGTTTAGTTTATCATACGAAGTAACTTAATTTAAAATAAATTACATATTAATTATTCAATTTTTTTTGGTATCTTTTGTATTTATCAATTCCTATATTTAAATATAACTATATCATAGTATAATTAAAATTAAGTATTATACTAGATTACGTGATTAAATTATTATATTTAAATACAAGTCAATTATAATTAGAGGCATAAACTTTATCAATTAATCTATTTACTCTTAAGTACATAAATTAAAATAAATTTAAGTGAAGATATAAATTTAACTATATAATATAACATCAATGACTTCATTCAACATTGTAAAAGAAATTGTCTTCTTGTTAAGTAACTTAATTTTAAATAAATTTATATCTTAATTATTTTATATATTTATCTTTACTTGTAATTTGTATTTATTAAATTATGTAATTAAATTTAATTACATAATTAGTACAATTAAATTTAACTTAAGTATTGTACTAAGTTACATGACAAAATTAGTATACCGCTCTCAAATAAGGAAGAGGTTCACTCTCAAGTATAAGAGGTCGGTTGTGTTTAGTCTAGGTGAGTACTAGGTC
>QLOD02000038.1:11840599-11865627 GCA_003260245.2 Sideroxylon spinosum | reverse complement strand
TTTGATTGTGTACCAAACTATAATATGGAAATAACCTAGGATTGTTTTAAAAATTTAATCCCTAAGTCTATTTCTTTCATAAATCTATTTGTGAAGAGCATCTTGTTAATATTGTGACAAAATTTTCATTACACTTGATCATTTGTATATTATTGAACCTTTGAGTTTATATGCACAACTTGACCAAACCTTAAGGTTCATGCCTTTAGGCTTGTGTTTTATTCCTGATAGATATTTATCCATCTTCACCCATGTGGAGTCTATACTCCCGGAAACATTATTCTCCTCACCCATGTGGAGTCGATACTCCTGGTGACATTGCTCTTCTCACCCATGTGAAGTCTATACTCCTGGTGACATTACCATTCTCACCCATGTGGAGTCTATACTTCTGGTTATTGGGAAACACCGAAAACCCCAAGATCACGACTGTAGTGTATACAAGTAATACAAAAAAAAAAACTTTTACTAATCTGATCTACGAGTTTAGGATCAAACCTTCAAGATCTCTCTGGTTTGATCTTAACAAATCCAAACTTTGGGCACTTGATGACTTTGATTTGACTGCTCAATCTCAACCTTCAGCCTTCTGCCGTATTCCAAAAAATACCTTCTTTCTCTCTCACAAGATGATGAAATCTCCAGCAGTCTCTAATGTTTCTTATTTTTCTTTTCATAAAGCGTTAACCCTAGCTGCCAACAGAGAAGGTATTTACAGGACTACAACAAGGACCAATAGGCAAATATGAAAAGACTTCCTATGTAATCAAATCTCCTAATCCTACCTGGATTATGATTTAATCACATAAATGATAATTCATTCCACTAAAGAATCATAATTGCATTCCTAATCATCTTCGAAATTATATTTATGAGCCTTTAATATTAAATACTTATTATCTCCCCACATAAAGATTTTGGATATCCACCGATTAAATTTAATTACTGAAAATTTAATTTAATTGAATTCTTATTTTCCTTGAGACCTTTCCACTTAACTTATTTCATGTATGAGATTCAAAATCCACTTACAAGATTTGATAGAGTCAAAACTTATAAGCCTCCTCAAGGGAATATCATCAATCCAATATATCAGGATATGGATTTCCTCAACTATTAATATTTATCATATATATAATGTTATTGCCCAACTTACTAAGTTTATTGATTTGTATAGAATCTTACTCTTTATGTAATCAAAGCAACAATCACCATATACATGTGTCTAAAATTACAATTCAGATTAAGAGCATAAGTAATCATAATAAGCATGAGCTTTAAATCATTTTATGAAGTTAGTACAAAATAATTACCTCAACTGGGTCCAGTTCAATACACACCAAGTATACTAGCACAAACAGTTGGAATTGAACTATTCCCAGTAGTTAAGACAGACCGACTAAAAATCTATGCTATAGTTCTAGTGATGGTGTGTCCAATTCTGTCTAAGACTATGAACAATAGACTTGTAGTCCAAAAGAACCAATGATCTAGTTTTCTATGTGTAAGCCATACTCTACACACTAAATCAAATACTCTTTGTGAATACTAGACACACGGAATATAATAAATGGCATTCATTACTCAAAATGAATTCTCATTAAAATAAAAAATAACATGAAGCATGTCTTTCAGTTTATCTATCTCTTTATCACTAGTGACATTATTCTCTTCACCCATGTGGAGTCTATACTCCTGGTGACATTAGTCTCTTCACCTATGTGGAGACTATACTCTTGGTGATTACATTTCTTTCATCCATATGGAGTTTATACTCCTGGTGTCTGTATCCTTGCACCCTTGTGGAGTTTATACTCATGGTATTTATTTTTCTTTACTCACCCATACCTTAATCATTTGCTCATTTTATCGAGCTACGTGCCATGATCCCATAACAGAGTACGTAGACAGCTTGAGAAAATAGCTTAAATGGGGTCTTCATGGTCTTTATAGACCATTACTTATACTCTTATTTAGGCTTTTACATTTTTATAACATCTTATATAGTTTGGACCACTTTAAGGTCTGAACTACGATGACCTGATTCCCTTTTGTGGGGTATTTTAGTAGCTTGGGTACATTGCCAAGGTCCGGTCTCCACTATTATCTTCTATCACTACCATTTCCACTATCATGTTTATCATTATCATTATCATCACCTTTATTTGGTCATCTAGACCTTCGAAGCATTTCATTCCGTTGTATTTGATTTGATATTGTTTGTATGAAATCATGCATGTAAAAGTTCAACCTTTAAACTTGCATTTAGAGTCTATCTAGCATATAAAACCCCCTAGAAAACATCATTGCCAAATAAGCGAAAGCTTTACTATACTCACACACAAACTATGATTGGCTTGATTCTCATTCGAGATACGTAGGCATCTTGATCAAGCACAGCCATTTCACATTTCATGCATCATATAAGTAAAGAGTTTTATCATGATATCAGTAAACTAGATATTATTTGGTGAGATTATAATTGTAAAATGAGAAAACGATACTCGATATCCTTAAGTAATCCAAGAGTAATCGGTTTCCGAGTGTAACAGAACCTCAGTATTCATTATCTCCAATTGCACAGACTAGTTGAGAGTCACTGTAAATGGGCCTTTTATCATGTTTTCAAGAAATCATATGATAAAAACATTTTTAAATATAAAAACTCGGGTTTCTCAACACACCCAGTTTGAAAGTGTTGAGTGGCGATTTCTATTTTTTTTTTAATCAAGGCCCTTTCAAAGTAAAAATATAAGTTCTTACATGTGGGCGACCTCGAGCACACTAGTCGAAAGAAAGACAAGAAACATACAGCCCTGGCTACGAATCGGAGCATGAATCTAGTTGCGGCAAAGAATTTACGAAGAAAATTTAAGAAAAACAAAATGTCTTTGATTAAGGAAATGACTCGAAACTAGGAAAAATCCATCAAACCTGAAATAGATTGAAAAATAATTATATTAAATATTGACAGAATTTATGATAATTGAATTTAACATTAAACCATAAAGAAATATAACTTTTAAAACATCAAATTTAATAGTTTCAACTAGAAGCTAATCGGGGCATTACGAGTGATCTATAGCTTAGATTCCTACACGGTTCATTTCTGCAACTCTCTAAGACTCACTACACGTCAAGTTTCGTTGATATCAAATGCTATATCTTGGTTTGAGTAATCAAATCCTGATTTGGAAGTTCTAAATTTTGATGTCTAAACTAGAAGCTACTCGAGACCATTCTGAGTGGTCTGTAGCTCAGATTCCCGCACAATTCATTCTCGAAGTGCTAAATCCCTAGGACTCACTACACATCGATTTCCATTAACATTGGACGTTGTATGCTCATTTTGAGCAATCAACTCCTAAGTTAAGAGTTCTAAGTTTTACATTTCAACTAGAAGCTACTTGGGGTCATTACGAGAAATTCGTAACTTGGATTCCCACGCAATTCATTCCTGTAAGTCCTAAATCCCTATAACTCATTATACATCAAGTTCCATTGACATCAGACACCATATGCTTAGTTCGAGCAATCAACTTCTAAGTTGGGAGTTTTAAGTTTCAATGTCTAAACTAGAAGCTACTCAACGCCATTTCAAGCGATCCGTAGCTCGGATTCCCATGCAGTTTATTCTTGTTAGTCTTAAATCCCAACGACTCACCACACATTAAGTAGTCGTGCCCATTCCGTCCTACAACCTCGGCGAATATGGTATCATGCTTCTTAGCTGACTCTTCCTCAGCCTCTAAGAGCTCAACTAGGTGTACCTAAACCTACTCAATGATGGGCCGCACGTCAGGGTGGTGGGCATCGTGTATTTTCTCAAATACACAAAGCCAGAGTCGTGGCAACCGCTAGGCAAATAAAATGGTCGCCTGAACCCCACTGAAAAAGAAGGCCTCAATTTTTAAAACATTAACAATAAAAGTATTAAATGCATTAATTATTATAAATTTTTTATTGACTCTTAAACTTCTTCCAACTCTATCTATAAATTAATAATTATATTATTAAATTTGATATGTTTTTGAACTTTTAACCACTCTATCTATAAATTAATAAGTGTCTTATTAAATGTCATATACGTAACTTTTGAACTTCCTACAATTCTATCTTTATAATTATCTTATTAAATTTATTATTTTTATCGTATTAATTTTATTTGCGTCGATTACAACATGAAACGATATCTATTGGATATTGGATTAGAATTGTCTAAAATAAAGAGAAAAAAAAATAAAGATAATGCTTATGAAATTCTTACCTATCAGGTTCTATCATCCCATAAGCTTTTTCTATTTTGTTTTATTTTTAATTAATTTATTTTTGTTGGTCACTTGATTTAATATTTTATTTTTTATATAAAATTAAATATAAAACTTCAATAAATGATTATATAGCTTACAAGGCTAGAAGAATGAGAAAAAGAGTTACATAATTATACTTCCCAAAAAGTTTTACCTAAGACCCCCAAACATCTAAGCAGGACCTATGTGAAGCCAATTAGTTTGGGATCCTCTCTACCTACATCTACGCAAAAAGTAAATTAAATTAGCTACAAAAAATATAATAATAACTAAAGCAAGAAAATAAACTATACTTGTAATGAATTCAACTACGGCTATATACCTTATAAAGTATGTCCTAGATACGCCTCCCTCTAGTCATGTGTAGCAAGCTAAATTGTGTGCAACAAGCTAAAGTTGGCTCAATTTGCTAAGTTCATCGTCGACTCAGCCTGCATTCAAAAAATTATAACTAATTACTAACAAATTAAATTAGAAATTCAAATGCAATAGATTTAAAAACATAACTAAATTATACCTAGGCTACATCACTGGACCAGTAGGAGACGAGGTTCGGTTACTGCTCTGATACGATGTACACAACACAAAAATAAGGTTTCCCGTATTTGTCTATGTACCTAGAGAACAACAGAAGTAGCTACATAAAACCTCGCCCAACATAAAACTAGCATGAGCAACATTGAGTACAAGATGGATCATTACATTCCCAAACTGTCAAATGAACAATTTAAGATTCGTATATGTCGATTTGTGCATCCTCGTCACAAGAACAAATAGGTCTTAAAAGACCTAACTCGTTACATAAAGGATGACCAACTCAACCGCCGTGATATGATTCTCAAACAGGTTTAAGTTTATTTTAAAATATGAATGTATGCACATGCATGAATATAATTACTTAACTATTTCTAACAAGGGATGTTTGATATGTTGTCAAGAACTTTTTGGAGATTTAGACAGTTATTGAGATTTCTAGAGATTTGATAGAGATTTTTGATATTCGAGATTCGTAGAAATTTTAAAAGCTCCGAACAAGCCCTATATTAACCCTTAATGAATTTTCCCCAGTGAAAGTTATACCTAATTTAATGTTGAAATAGTTAATTTTAACCCCTAATGAATTTGAATCCAATTAAATTTAATTATAAAGTGATTTTTGTTGTTCAAGATTTATAGAGATTTATTGAAATTTTGGGAGAGTTATTGGAATTTCTTGAGATTTATCGGGTTTTCTAGAAAGTCATTAGAATTTCTAGAGATTTATAAGGATTTTGTAAAAAAATATTGAATATCAATAGAGATTTTCTAGAGATTTTGAAATTTTTACAGAGATGTTAGGAGTTCGAAATTTGTAGAGATTTTTGAATATTAATCTTAACTGAATTTTATCCCTAATTAAACAAAACCTTAATTTAATTGTGAATATATTTTAACTCTTATTGAATTTTAACTGTAATCAAATTTTATCTATAATTAAATTTAATCTTGAGTTATTTTTGAATTAATTTTTACCTTTACTGAATTTCATCTCTAATTACATTTAACCACTACTTTAATTTTGAATTAATTTAACTTTCATTAATTTTATATATAAATTATTTATAGTTATTTGATAGACTAATATTTCAATTGTAATTAATTTTAATGATAAATTATCTTTTTATAGAATTTATTTTCTTTTGATAAAATATTTCAGTAAGACAACTAATTTAAGTTTATTCAAATAAATTTTTCATTTTAATAAATTATATCAATAGAATACATAATCTACTAAATTATTATTTATGAGAAATCAATTTTATTCAATAAAAAATTTTAATAAAATAAATCACTTTATTAAGGACTTATTATTTACTAAAAAGCTTTAGTTTTGCAAACTAAATAAATTTACTGATGATAAATGTAAATTTAATAGTATTACTTCTATAAAATAAAATAAGATAAATATTTTAGATTAAATAAATTAATTTCAATAGCTATTAAATTTACTTTGATTAAATAAATTATAATTTTATGACATGTATTTTAATTCTTTATAGGGGAACGTCCACTAGAGTTTTACTTTCTTTTTTATCCTTCTCATTTTCTCTTCCTTTTTTTTTTTTTTTTTTTCAGTTGTTTTTTTTCAACGGAAGGATCCTTGGATTAATGTACTTTAGTCAAATTAATTATCATTAAAAATATTTTATAAAACTAGATTAACATATATTTTATCGACATATTTTGTAAAATTGATTTTGATAGACGATAGTTTATTATTCGATTAAATTTGTTATTAATATACTTCATTCATGTTAATTATTACTAAAAACTATTTTACAAAACCAAATAAAATATATTTTTATTAAATTAATAAATCTAATTTATTTTATTTTTACCCTATAAACCTCTTTTGATCGAGTCCATTCAATATATACTAGGGCATTCTACATTGATCGCATAGAGCATGCCTATCGAAGCATATTTATCAATAATCCAAAATTAGTAAATAAGGCATTCTTTTTATTAAAGTAAATACTGGAACCAAATATAATTGCAACCTCATATTTCATGCTACTGATTAAGAAGAAAGGATTTAAGAAATCAAATCATTTCCTAATAAAACAAAAGAAAGTAATTTTACGTCTTAAATTTCCAAATTCACAGAAGAGACATCAAAATTAAAGATATCAATTCTTATTCAGATTTCTCAAGCAACCAAAATTAGCAACCCAGTGGCTCAACACCTTTCACTCAATTTCAAATCTTCAAAGCCAACGACAACAAATTGAGATCGATCAAATAATATAACAAATAATGTAATATAAATTCATCAACAACAAAAACAGCAACAATGGAGATTAAAATAGGTAGAAATTCTCCAATTAAATCAAAAATCAAAAACCATTGTAACAGCTAGTAGGGGATCCTTACTTGATCAAATGGAGATACAAGAGGGAAGGGGATCGACGCTTCTAATAGTCCAAAGGGAAATCACGCGATGGTGGTCATGGTGGTTTGGATGGGAGATGTGACAGTAAGCCGGGGTGGATTCGTGGTGGCAGCTCATCCGACTAGCCTAGGCATAGAGCAAGAGTGAGATGCGGAGGGGAGAGAAGAGAGAGAGTGTCGAGGGAGACATTTGACAGAGAGGAAAAAGGCAAAGCAAAAGGGGAGAAGGGGTACCTTAGTGGTGGGGCAATGACAATGGTTAGAGGGGCAACAGTAGTAGTAGACGGTGGTGGCTAGGCAGATGTACAACAGTTAGGGAGAGCAAAGATAGAGAGAGAGAGAAAGAGAGAGAGGGAATGGGAAACTGAAGCGGGGAGGAGGAGCTTTTGGGGGGAAAATAAAAGGGAATGTAAAGACCCAAAATTTTAGAAATATATATATATATTAATTTTATCTTATTATTTAACTCAAATTCAAATTTTGTTACTCTATTTTATTTTAAATTTTATTTATTTATTTAGTCTAACTTGTTTAATTTAATTGCTAGCATGTGAAACAATAGATTATTTTTATAATTTGTGACACGTGGATATGTATATATATGTTGTGGGTGTGTTTTATTAGACAAGGGGAAAGGCTTGTTCCCACTGGTTGGGTGTGTGATAAGAGATGAAGTATTGGCGTGGGGGAAGCTAAAGGGTGGCAGGTGAATATTGATGGCGTAGTTGTATTGATGGGGGAGGCTTGCAGGGAAAGCCTCTAATGAGTTTCTATATAAATCTCTCCCTATAAAGAGAAAGTTGTATACATACCCATTAAGAGATTTTGCTAGTTTGTTTAAAGAGAAAGGAGATGAAGGGTTCTTCCTACATCTTTTTCTCGAAGCGCATCCATTTCAAAGCTTTGTGTTGCTCGGAGCATTTTCGCTAGAGTTTTTGGTAGAGAAAAAAACCAACCTGAGTTGGTAGATACGCTTTCAAACTGAGCGTCTACGTGTATAATGAGGTTAGTGGAGTTTTGTGCTTGTATGATATTTGTTTCTAAAGCTTGTAGATATATTCATGTGTATTGGGTTTGTTTAAGTTAAATCCATGATTTGGGTATGGTATAATGAAAATTCATGATAGATATCTGAGAATGGTTGTAAGAGGATGGTATGTGATGTAAATCCATATTTTTGATATGAATCTACATAAAAAGATCGGTGTATAAAGCATAATTGGTGAGTATAGGGTTTAGAAACTTGTTCCATTACATTAGAAAGCATTTTGCCGAATAGGGTCGGCCCTTTTTAGTGTTAGGTTGACTCCTTTCATGTCCTGATACATCGAAAAGTATATTGTCAGAAAGGGTCGACCTTTTTTAGAGTCAGGGTCGACCCCTTATGTCCTATAGCATTAGAAAGATTTCTATCGAATTAGGACGACTTTTTTTGTGTCGGGGTCAATGCCTTTTCATGTTCTATTGAATTGGATAGTCACTACCAGAAAGGGTCGACCCCTTTATGTGCCAAGGTTGATCCTTTTCACATTTTTGTATTGGAAATGTTTTCTATTGAAAAGGGGTGACCCATTTTCAGGCAAGGTCGACCCTATCCTATATTTTTATACAAATATATATGAAACCATGTTTTTAGCTACACTTTTATAAACTCATTGTTTTGACTGAATTTTTCAAGAAATTAAATCCTAATTATGAGAATGGAGTTTACATAATTTATATTAATGATTAGTTAAACTCTTCATGAAATGGAAAAGAGAAAACGTTGTTTTATATAAAGCCCTTTTCAAAAGAAAATTGTATTTCGATCAAAAATTATGAACCATTTCTAATTCTCTTTTACGAACTATATTTGTTTAGATTCTTTTTAAGGTGATAAATTCATATACAGTATGATTTGTTTAGCATGACTGAAGTCTTGAACTTGGTAAATTCTTATTCATGTTACGTGTATGAATTGCATTTTTGTTTACCTCATTAAACATTAGCATGTAATGCGCAACATGAAACTTAGGTCCAAGAGCGACTTATTTCATAAAATTTATAAATTAAAGGTCAACACGAGAATCTAAACTAAGGATAACTCTTGTGTATGGTTTACATAACCAATAGGCTAGAAACCTATGAAATGTATACACGGCTTATACTAGAGTATATTAATACCGAGACTACGAGACCGGTTTTCCTACTAAGCCAAGATGAGATGGACCGGTTTTCCTACTAAGGCAAGATGAGATGGACTAGTAGTATGGGACTAGGGCCATGAGATTGATGAGTATATTTACGATTACGGGACCAATTATATCCCATGGCTTAGGGCTAGGGATTTGATAAGTACATCTAGGACTCTGTTATAGCCCATGACTTAGGCCTAGGGATTTATTTTAGGCTTAGTTCCATGATAACAGACTAACCTTATAGAGTAGCTAACCCATAGTATTATATTCATATATATATTGAGCTATGAATGAGATGATGGGTATTTGTTTTAGCATGAGACTGTGAGAACATGGCTGAGTGATTTTCTAATTAGAACAGTATAATAAATATGAAAATTATGTTATCATTGTGAAGTTGGTAAATATTTTACTTAATTAATATTGATTAAGAGCTAGATGCTTTGCATGATTAAGAAACATTATCTTATACGCATATATTGAGCACATGTGGATTAGTGCTCACCCCTAGACAATTAATCTTGTAGGAGCAGAAACTCGTGATAGACTGGTGAGTTAGATTAGCTAACCTTGTTTTTATTTTCATTTCAATATTTGAATTATGATATGTATTGAATATTGATTTTGGGGCCGGTTTGAGACATATATTTTGTAGCCCCTTTGTGGTACTTTTATAGGCCTTAAGTATTCTTACATTGATTAGCATTTAGACTTTGCTTTTGCTTTGATTTATACTGGTTGTATGGTTATCTATGGTTATTTATAGGTTTATCCCCACGTCCCCAAGTTTTGAATTTCGGGGCGTGATAGCTTGGTATCAGATCTTAAGTTTAGGAACACCTAGGGACAGTGGAAAATTTTGTTGTTTTAGGGTTATGTGTTTTGGAATTTGTTATTCATGGCTTGATATTTGAGGTCTTTAGATTTTGAATCTAAATTTGCTTTTCTTTGTTTCTAGCTTGATGGCACTGAGAGTTGAACCAATTTCTAAGGGTAGAGACCATGGCGACCGAGAGGTTATGGGGTTTAGCCCGACCATGGCCATCGGCCCCCATGGGAATGTTCATCCGAAATTGACCCACAAGCATAGGTCTAATGCAGGTGTAGGATTTGAGGCTCTGTAAGGTGGCTCTTCTGCCACAGTTAAAAGAAGTACAATCTAGATAGCCTTCGATTCAGACAATAGGGGCATCTGATCCTCCCGCATTCATGCATCACATGGTGCTAGCAATGGAAATATTAGCAAAAAGGTAAAGCATGGATAGGACCTCCATTAGCTTCTAGTTAGCCAGTGGTTCCTTAGAGCACTTCAGGATAATGAAGTCTCTTAGTTATGATGGATGCCAGACTCCGATGTTGCTGAGGGCTTTCTCAGTCAATGTGAGAAAA
Source organism: Sideroxylon spinosum (assembly GCA_003260245.2). Taxonomy (NCBI): domain Eukaryota; kingdom Viridiplantae; phylum Streptophyta; class Magnoliopsida; order Ericales; family Sapotaceae; genus Sideroxylon; species Sideroxylon spinosum. The sequence continues at coordinate 11,854,820 of QLOD02000038.1, read as the reverse complement.
TCCTCAAGGCCTGTTAAACCACAGAAACTCAGACAGATGATATATCCTTATAGTGGAGTATAGTGGAGAGCTCTTAAAATATTATAGCTTTGACCTCGAAGAGATTCCAAGAGTTGTTCCATGAGTATTTTCTTACCATCGCTCTCAAGGATGTAAAGAGGGACGAGTTTATGGACTTAACTCAAGGAGCAATGTTAGTATTAGAATATGAATGCTAATTCGCGTCTCTCTATACTTATGCCCCAAAATTGGTATCTATTAAGAGATACAAATGTAGACAGTTTGAGAGGGGTCTGTGAGTGCCAATTAGGAGCAGGGTTGTTCAATTGGGACAAGATGATTATAAGACATTGATCGGCCAAGTGATGAGTGTTAAGAAAGATCTAAATGATGTTTAGGTCTTGAATGAGAACAACAGAGTAAGAATAATGCTCCACAGTCAGACAGTAAACATAAGAAAAAGGAGGGAGGTAAGGAGTCTTAGCCATAGCTGTTCCAACAGGGGAGCGTGGTCTCTACTCAGTCAGCTAGTAGGGCATAGTCTCAGGGGTCGATTATATGCCACATATGTTACCAGCCAGGGCATAAGAAGTACCAATGGCCGTTGAGAAAAGCACTAGCCATAACTAAACAGCAACTCGAGCTACAATTTGGGTGGAGGTCGGGACAGCTAACATGTTTCTCTTGTGGCTAGCCTGGCCATATCTGTAGAAAATGTAAAAAGAGTTCAGCAGCTCGTGTGGTTTCTCCAGCATAATAGGCTGATAACATCTTAGTCTTTTCAAAATCAGTTTTCAAAGAATAGCTTAGGGTGGTCGCAACAGGGGTAGAGAGATAGAAGGCCACCAGTAGCTCCCACTTAAGGAAGGGTATTTGCTATAACACTAAACGATGGACCAGCTAAACCCATTATGGTTAGAAGTATAATTACAATTTTCCCCTTTCATGTTATTGCTTTAGTAGATACATGAACTTCACACCCTCTCATATATGAGAATTGTGTGGTTGCTCTTAGTTTATTTGTTGAGTATTTGTCACCACGCTTGCACATTGAAACCCTGATAAGGGATTCTCCTAGTTGAATAGAGCTTTTCAGGATTGTGTGTTAACAATAAAAGTAGAGGAGTCTGCAGATGATTACCAATCCTCACATGATTTCATTATGCTGAAGATAGACAGCTTTGATGTGATACTCGAGATAGATTGGCTGATTGCCTAGCAAACATTCATCGATTCTTCTAAGGGTTGTATAACTCTACACAATCGTGATGAGAATGTGATAAAGTTTACTGGGGGCCACTACAATCCTTGGACTTTGCATCCCCTAGACCGGCAATGGCAAGTGGACCTTTGTAGTTTGTCTACCTTCTTGGCAGTGGAAGATGGGAAACAGTTTGTGGTTGAGATGCCATAGGTAGTTTGTGAGTTTTCAGAGGTATTTTTGAATGACTTATTTAGCTTTCCACCAAAAAGAGAAGTGGAGTTTATGATTGACTTAGCTCTTGGGACCAAGCCGATATCTATTACACCTTATCAGTTGGCACCTACAGAACTAACTGAGTTAAAGGCACAGAGTAAAGATTTGACCTTAAAGGGGTTTATCCAACCCAAGACATCTCAATGAGGTGTGTCCACACTATTTATAGCCAAGAAAGATAGCACACTTAAAACATGCATTGATTATAAGAAACTGAATAAAGTCATCATCAAGAATCGGTATCTTTTACCGAGGATTGATGGCCTATTTGATCAATTAAAAAGATCAATTCACTTTTCAAAGATCGACAAATCAGGTTATCACCAATTAAGGGTGCGAGTAAAAGATGTCCCTAAGATAGCATTTAGGTTTTAGTATGACCATTGCAAGTTCCTAGTTATGCCATTCAGATTGATAAATGCACCAGTAGTGTTCATGGACCTGATGAATCAAATTTTCAATAAGTATCTGGATTAGTTTATGGTCGTATTCATCGATGACGTGTTGGTTTTCTAACAATCAAAGGAAGAGCATGGGAGCATTTACAAATTGTGCTTCAAACTTTGAAGGACTACCAACTATATGCCAAGTACAGTAAGTGTTAATTTTGGCTCTAAGAGGAGAAATTTCTTTGGCATGTTGTTTTAAGCAAGGGTGTCACAGTGGAATCTTCGAAGATTGAAGTAGTTATGGATTGGCCGAGGCCACAAACTATGTTTGAAATTTGTAGCATCTTGGGGTTGGCAGGTACTACTGAAGCTTGTAAGCATTCGTTCCAGGAGTTAAAGAATAGATTGATAACTACTCCAGTGCTTGTGATTCGAGAAAAATGATTGGCCTATGCAGTTTATAATAAGGTGTTCAAGGAAGGGTTGGGCTGTGTTTTAATATAAGAGGGGAAGGTAGTGGCTTATAGGCCTAGGCAGCTGAACCCTCATGAGGGGAACTACCCAGTATATGATCTTGAATTAGCAGTGCTTATTTTTACACTCAAGAGTTAGAAGCATTATCTCTATGGGGAGAAATTTGAAGTCTTCTCCGACCACAAGAGATTAAAGTACATTTTCATTCAAAAGGACCTAAATTTAAGGCAAAAGAGATGGGCCGAGAGTAGAGAGAACTTTACACTACCATCCGTGTAAGGCTAACATGGTTGTTGATGCCTTAAGTAGAAAGATCCATGCCACTTTAGCTAGTGTGGTAGTGGGGGAATGGAGGAGGATGGATAATTTAGATGAGTTTGGACTTAATTATCAGGAGGCCGAGAACCAGGTAATGTTGTGTTCTACAGTGGTTTAGTTTACCTTACTAAGTAGAGTTATGGAGGCCCAGGTTAATGATGCTGAAGCTGATGAGTATCGAGTACGAATGAGCAGTGATGAGGGCATACATAGTTAGACATAGGATCAAATAAAGGATTGAGATTTCAAGGAAGATTGTTTGTTCCAGTTTCAATTTGGGATATAGTCTTGAGGGAGTTTCATCACTCCAAGTTTGCGATACACTCCGGAGGGACAAAGATGTATCAAGATCTCTGTTGGTAATTCTTTTAGGCTGAGATGAAGAGAGATGTAGCTAAGTTTGTGAGGAGGTGTTCCACTTGTCAGCATATGAAAGTAGAGCATTAGAACACAATAAGATTGCTTTAGCCAATGCCGGTTTCAGAATAGAAATAGAAGAACATCACAATGGACTTCGTTATCAATTTACATAAGTCTCCCAAGAAGCATAACACCATTTGGGTGGTGATGGATAGGTTAACAAAGTCAACACACTTCTTGTCGATTTCTTTGACTAACTCCATAGATAGTTTGGCATGATTGTATATTCGAGATATTACTAGCTTACATTGAACTTCAATTTCAATTATATCAAATAGAGATCCTCATTTTGCATCTCAATTCTAGCATAGTCTCCAGTAAGCAATGGGTACAGAGTTGATGTTCAGTTATGCCTATCATTCCTAAACAGATGGGCAATCTAAACATACCATTTAGATTTTAAAGTACATGCTTTGGGCATGTGTGCTGGATTTTCAGGGTAGCTAGGAAACACACCTTCTATTGGTGGAGTTTGCTTATAACAATAGTTATCTGTCTAGAATTGAGATGGTGTTTTATGAGGCATTGTATAGTAGGCTATGTAGATCTTCTATCTACTGGGTAGAGGTTGGAGAGATAACCTTATTGGGACTCGAATTGGTCTGGGAAATGACATAAAAGATTAGGATCATCAGGTATAGGCTTAAAATGGCCCATCGTCGCTAGAAAAGCTATGTAGACCGGAGACCTAGACCATTAGAGTTCGATGTGGGAGACCATATGTTCCTAAAGGTCTCACCACGTAAGGGATAGTTTCGGTTTGGCTATAAGGGTAAGTTTTCATTGAGGTTCATTAGCCATTTGAGGTGTTAGCACGAGTTAGCGAGGTGGCGTACTATCTGGCCTTGCCACCGCGGTTATCTAAGGTGCATGTGGTGTTCCATGTATTCATGATAAGGAAGTAAAATCTTAATCTATCTCATGTTTTGGATAGCGAGGAGCTTGAGGTTAATTCTAATGTCTCCTATGAGATAAAACCTATGAGGATTGTGGATTCTTGTGAGCAGGTTCTTTGACGGAAGACGATACCCATAGTTTGAGTACTTTGGAAGTATCATGGGGCAGAGAAGTCAACTTGGGAGTGTGAGCAAGATATGATGCAACGTTACCCCGAGTTGTTTACTTGATCTTGTTGTGTTTTCTGTTGTTTAATTTTGGAGGACAAAATTTTTGTAAGAAGGGTAGGATGTAAAGACCCGGAATTTCAGAAATATATATATTTTAAATTTATTTTATTACTTAACTCAAACTCATATTTTGTTGCTTTTTTATTTTGAATTATGTTCTATTTATTTAGTGTGACATGTTTAATTTAATTGCGAGCATGTGTAATGATAGATTATATTTATGTAATTTGTAATATGTTTATGTGTAAATAAATATTTGGTTAGTGTGTTTTATTAGTCAAAGAGAGAGGCTTGTTCCAATTGCTGAGGTGTGTGGTAAGAGATTAAGTACTAGCGTATGGGAGGCTAAATGGTGGCAGGTGGATATTTAAGGCATATGGGAGTTTAGAGGTGTATTGATGGAGGAGGCTTCCAGGGGAAGCCTCTAATGAGTTCTTGTATAAATCTCTCCCTATTTAGTGTCCAAGAATCTTTTTCCCCAGCAACATAAGTCTAAAACATTGAGAGAGAGTTATATATATAGTCACCAGGAGATTTTGCTAGTTTGTGTAAAGAAGAAGGAGAAGAAGGGTTCTTCCTACGTCTTTTCTCAGAGTGCATCCATTTCAAAACCGTGTATTGCTCAAAGCATTTTTACCGGAGTTTATCATAAAGAGAAACAACCAACCTAAGTTGGTAGATATGCTTTACACACTAATCATGTACGTGTGAAAGTGAGGTAGGTGGAGTTTTTATACTTCTAAGATATTTGTTTCTTAAGCTTGTAGATGTATTCATGTGTATTTCGGTTTGTTTAAGATATATCCATGATTAGAGTATGATATAATGAAAATTCATGATAGATATTTGAGAATGGTTGTAAGAGGATAATATGATGTAAATACATATTTTAGATATGAATCTACAAAAAAATATCTGTGTTTTAAGCATAATTAGTAAGTTTAGGGTTTAAAAACTTGTTTTGTTACATTTGAAAGCATTCTGCTGAAAAGGGTTGACCTCTTTTAGTGTCAGCATCACCTTCCTTGCTCTGTTACACTGGAAAGTATACTGCCTAAAAGAGTCAACCCATTTTAGTGTCAGGGTTGACCTTTTTCATGTTAGGTTGCAATACAAAGCTTTATGCCGGAAAAGGTCGACCCCTTCTGTGTCGGGTTAACCCATTTTCATGTTCGGCTGAATTGGATTATACACTACCAGAATGGGTTAACACCTTTAAGTGTTAGGGTTGACCCTTTCACATTTTGTGTATTGGAAATGTTTTCTGCCAAAAAGTGATCGACCCCTTTTTGGGCAGGGTCGACTCCATCCTATATTTTTATACAAATATATATGAAACCATGCACTTAGCTATGATTTTACAAACTCATTGTTTTGATTAGAATTTTTCAAGAAATTAAATCTTAATTACGATAATGGTGTTTAATTGATTTTATATTAATGATTAGTTAAACTTTCCATAAAATGGAATTGAGAAACCATTGTTTTATATAAAATCCTTTTCAAAAGAAAATCGTATTTCGATCAAAAATTGTGAATCATTTCTAATTCTCTTTTATGAGTTATATTTGTTTGGATCCATCCTCAAATGATAAATTCATAAACAGTATGATTTGTTTAGCATGACTAAAGTCTTGAACCTGGTAAATTGTTATTCATGTTACACGTATGAATTGCATTTTTATGTACCTCGTTAAACACTAGCATGTAATGGGCAACATGAAACTTGGGCTCGGTAGAAACTTATTTAATAAAGTTTATAAATTAAATGGTGAACACAAGAATCTAAATTAAGGAGAACTTGTGTATGTTATGCTGTTAATTAAAACAAATTGTTTGAGATTGATTTTTTATTATATCGACACAAAAGGCTTTTCCTAGATGTATTCAAGAGAACTTGAGTTTTATGCAATTTTATTTTTTTTGTAGACAATAAAAATTAGATATTATTTTAATATGAGTTAATTTAAACTATATCTTTGTAATGATACAGAATTAAGAGCAAAGGGTGATGCCCTCTCATGCCCAAATTTATTTTGAGACTTGAACATCAAAGATAGGAGTATTGTGAATGAGCAGACGACTCGATTGATTATAAATATTTCTTATATCGTAATTTTTTTTATTTACAGTTCAATTTGTTAATTAGTTTTGATGGCAATTGGATTCCCATTTCCTTTTTATAATGGAATAAATTAGTGAAATGCTACTACGTTACTATTTATTTTGGAAATGATAGTTTGTGTTTTAAGTGCATCAAAAAAAAAAAAAAAGTAGGTTTCTGATTAAACTATATTTTACGTTTAACTAGTTGGATTACATATTTTAAAATAATATATGTTTTTATATATTTTCAAGAAGAGATGAAAAATTACATAAATGAGTATGAGATTTTACAAAACTTAGAATATTCACAAAAGAATGCTCATTTTGAAATAGTGATATGTATTTTAAAGTCAAAGTAACTGAGAAAAAAGGAAGTGTACAGTGTATATGCAAGATTCTAATTGTCAAAGAATCAAATAATTTATTATCTCAAAATCCAAAAAATTATGAGAACTATAAAACCTTAGATGCTTCAAAGAATAAAATATTTAGTATTTGGTTAGCATCAGAGCTTCAAAAAGACTATTATAGCAACCAAATCACTGCAAATATAAACATTACAAGAGGCTTCAAAGATCAAGCGATATGAAATTTTTAAAAATTAAGTTTTTTTTTTTTATATGTTGATAATATCACTCTTTAGTAACATTTTTACTTTATCTACTTTTTAGGATTCAACTTGTACTAGTTGCTTAGGAGACATTTCACAAAATAATGTACCATCTTCATCTATAGCCCATCAATCTCATCAAAGTTTTAACAGTAAAATTGTAAACTACATCATTATTAGATATTTTGTTTATGTTATTATTGCAACCATTATTTATGTTAAATTGGGATATGATTATTTTTGATATGTTATTTTATTAATTCATTTTTTTTACAGGTACACATTTATTATTTAGGAACCTATCAAGAAATGACACTTCTGAGAGATTGCTTATATTATTTCAATTATGTATAATACTTTTGGAGATTTTATTTAGGATTTATTTCACTACAAAATATTATGTAACTGAATTATTTTTGGCTTAAATAATGTTTCGGACATTGTTTATCATATATTTATATTAATGCAGTAACTTTTCAAAGTTTTATTACTTTTTTTTTAATCTAAAATCTCTACATCAAATTGATTTAGATTAATTCTAGATATTTTTATCTATAAAGGGCAAACAAATTTTCCAATGAAAAATGATTACTAATTGTGATGGAATTTGTAGTGATAGTATATGCCTATTATATCGTGACAAATACAAATAGTTACTGAATCCTAAAGCTAGCGACATAAAAAACCATCAATGTATCTTAACCATATACGAATAATAATTCACATTATAACAATGGGAACTGTTTGTTGCTGCTTATAGTAATGATTATGATTACTAGTAAATATATTATACAACAATAGAGAAAACTATCTGTGTACCTTTTCTATAGTACAGAAAAAATCTTAGTTATAGGACATATATAACAAAGTCAATCGCAACTTTTACTGATGGAATAAGGCATCTGTTTAAGCTATACATCTAATTTGACGTCAAGTGAAAAATCTATTGGTGTAGTTCAATTTACCTTATAACAACAGCATTACTGTTACTACAACCATACAGTAACCCCACTTAAAGTAAACTGTAAACAATTCTATTAGAGTAGTTATATGCAAGTTTTTAGTAACGGTTACTGGCAATTATAATATGGCATTTTTTTGTAGCTCAGGAAACCTAAAACAAGATTCTTTAGACACCAGAGGGTCTATCCCCCGTGGTCCTAGCAATTGTGATTAGTGAACAACTGCCTATACTTGAAATCTCCAATCTAACCCAGGAACTTAATGGAATATGGATTGGAGGCACGAGCAAAAGAGCATTGAGGATCCACTAAAGGATCCTTTAGCACCTTAACTCTTTGAGGGAGAGAGATAGAAAACCCAAACTTCTTCATTTAATGCTACTATCTACCACCACTAAGTGGTACCTCACCATTATCCATAGACCTGCATACTTTGGTAGTCTGAGGATCAACAACTATCATCCTGGTTTAAACAGAGTCAAAGCCTTATACTTGTAATCTTTGTGTTTATAGGCTCTTGATGTACTTGCTCCCGCTAACCATATAGTCTCTTGATGCATGCTTAAGCGTGAAACCTTGATCCCTAGGGAGCCTCCCTAGGACATATCCCTTTCACTTTTTTTAGGCCAACTAGGTGATTATACTGTAAAAAGTACAATTATAAACCTTAATTTGGGGATTTTTATGCGAATTCATACTTTAAATAAAAGAAAATATGATTTTTCTTACATTAATGAGGATTTTGTATGAATTGCAGGTATTTAAGTAGAAAATGTCAGAAATTGGGCTAAAAGAGACCAATTTAGGAAAGCGGTTCGCGCAAGTGTTGTTTGAACCTTGGTTAGAACAATAGAAGCTGGCACAAAGAAAAGAAACTGAAAAATCTTGTCCGAACCAAATCAAGTTCAAACCCTTGTTCGATTAACATAAGGCATGACAAGGTCCAATTGAAGAAAATGACTAAGTCCCAAAAAGTTGTTCAAACCTTTGTTCGAACCAACCTGCAAGTTCGGGAATTTGTAATTCCATTTTGTAAATAGGCAAGAGCAGGGTCGTTTGGGGGAGCTTTTTAATTATGTACATAGAGATAGGAAGATAGAAAGAGAAAGTTTTACATTTTCATAGATTAGGTTATAATTTCTTTAGTAATTCTTTTTGTTCTTCTTCAATTTTTTTTTTTTATGATCTAAGAGTAGAGGAAGGAAAAGAACCTTGGGATCCTTGAAGATCTTAATGTAATTGATTCCATTGAGGTATAATTGCAATTTATTTCCAATTTCTACATACCTAGATGTTGATTGGTTGATTTTTCTTCAATTCTTTGTTTGTATGCAATTTTTACCTTGCCTTTTCATGCCATATATGATTAGTACTTGTGTGGAAATAGTATGCACACTAAGTGTTTGATAGAATGTCTCCATGGGTGATTTACTTACATGCTTTTCTAGACTTTTTATGCATGCTAAGTGTTTGCATACTTAGTGCTTGTGTTAAGTGTGATTACGTGTTAAGCCCTTATTAGATTACTTATATTCCTAGATCAATTATGCATGCTAAGTATATTCGATGCTATGTTTCCCTAAGTGATCTAGCAATTGGACTTCATTTCTCTAAATCAACCTACCTTGTGATGGTTTGCCTAGATGCATATAGGTAGACATGTTCCCCCTCTAATTGATTCAATTGAATAATGATTGGATGGGTTAGCTTTGGTTATTAGCCTCTTTAATTTCATAGATTTTAATTCATTTTCATTAGAATTGATTTTTAATTCAATTTTTATTCATTTTACATTGGGTTTAACTGTTGCCTCCTAGGTGTTTGACGAAATGCCTAGGTAGGTTTTATTTTCAAAATTCAACCCAATTTTCTATAATTTTCATTGTGTGACACCTACTAAGTAATAGAAGAAGAATTGTGAGTAACAAAGCCTCTCCCTGTGGGTACAACCGGTACTTTTACTGTTAGAAATTTAAATTCTACATCAGACCACCTTGTACTTGGGGTGTGAATCCACATTGTGGAAAGACAAGCACTAGGTTACAAACATAAGACTCAATCATTATAAATATCTACCTTTTGTCTATTGTGTATATCACCAACCATCCATTTATCTACCAAACATTCGAGAGCATTCAAGTCTCTCTGCCTTGGCTACGTTATTCTTCCTCTATAATTCTCAGATGGCTTCACCGGCTACTCTAACAAAAGTAACCTACTTTCCATATAAAGGTTCCTCTAGGAGAATCCTAGGTTGGCTAGGTGATCCTCTCACTCCTATCTCATACCTACATGCATTTATATGAACAATCCTAGGTTGTTGAGCCAAGTGAAGGAGTGGTTAACTAAGAAATATTGCAAGAATGTCTAAAACTTCTCAATCATCACATACCTACATGCATTTATATGGACAATCCTACCTCATACCTACACACATTTATATGGGCAATCATAGGCAAGGAAAATCTTTCTTGCTAAAGACTATAGGTGAGGAAAAATTTTTGTTATAGATTTCCTCGCCTATCATCAATCGCCTATAGTTTTTTGTGAGGAACTTCAATTTTATTGGCTTATACTTACTTTTTGCAGCAAAATAAGTTCTGCAGCCTACTCTTATGTTCTAGCGAGGAACTAAGATTTTCCTCTTTTAGTAAGGAAATAAATTTCGTCGCCTATCTTGACTTTTAACAAGAAAATAAGTCTCATTGCCTATTCTTACTTTAGTGAGGAACTACTTGTTTATCCTGACTTTTAGTGAGGAAATCATATTTTCTTGTCTATAGTGACTTTTGGCAAGGAAATATATTCATCATTTATAGTATATAGAACTTCAACAAAAAGACTTTTAGAGATGAAAAATGATACATTTAGTGAGGACCAAATTTCCTTACTAAAAGTATTAACTAAAGAAAAATAAAATTTTCTAAAAACCTATTACAACAATAAATCAAGGCTATAAATAAACCTATTAAATCATTAAACTAAATATACAAATTATCATACTAAAAGTCATCCAAATCTAACAACAAATAATAAGATCTAAGAAATTTAAAAACTATTAAGATTACATATAGATAAAATAAACAAAATAAAATCTAAGAATTCAATGTTTATTAACTATCTAATGTCTAAACCTGGGAAAGTGGAGGTGCACTGGGTAGAAGTTATCCCTGCAAAGTAAAAACCCTCAACCATCTTCAATATTTGAGCTTACTGCATCTCTATATTATCGACCTTATTGGAAAGAATATTTCACTCAGCCTTTGTATTTTGGATCTCGTTAGAAAGAACATTTTTCCTTGCCTCCATATCCTAGACCTTGTTGGAAAAGAGATTTTGCTCAATCTCCATTAATTTGCTTCATTTTTTGCATGAAGCCTTCAAGTTGTTGCTCAAGCTACACCTCACGGAATCTCGATTCAACACAACCTGAGCATTCTAGATTATGCACTGAAAGGGGCATTGGCGTCCTATCCTGTATATATAGCTAGACTTTTTTCCTAAAACTTGCATCCCCATATCATCCTCATTCAATGTATCATGGCCATCGAGGTAAGCTCATTCTTCACGCTTCGCATCTTATCCTAACATTTATTATAACTAATGTGAGAATATTGTCAAACAATAACTAAAAAATTACAATGTCAAATAAAAATTACAAGAAGTTACGTGTAACTCCCTCACCTTTGAGCAATCCCACTAGTAACCTTCTATTGTGTACGCTTTCTTCTACCATCCAAAGAAGCTATTCGGCTCATTATTTTCAAGATCCACCTATGAAAAAATTATATGTCAATAAAAAATGAAAGGTATAAATAAAAACTAATGATTACCATGTTATGATGAGTAAGAACAAATGCACATAATCTAACTGAGTGTTTAACAATTTGATGAGACCAATTTTGTGTATTTTTTATAAACTTGTCCTTAAAAAGAAAAACATGTGTTCAATGTTAAAGACATAATTAAAACATATTATTTAATACATATTATTGTAAATTATATTAACATGGTAACTAGTGTCTATCCATTTGTTGTTAATAAGCTACTCCTAATCCACTTGTAATACACCAGATGGCCAATGCCCTCTCATCTCTTCCCAACAATTAAAGCTTTTTAGTGCAACTCTAATAGCTCTTTCTAAGCTATTGATTAGACTATCAATTTATATAAACCAAATTGGGTGGACCCACAATAATGGACACAAGCCAAACTATTGTTGTGGAAATCCTAGATCACCTTCTAGCAATACCCTAATGAATAATGGCAAATTCACAAACAAATACAAGAAAAATCATGTAATGGAAGAACATAAAATTTACGTGGTTTGGAAATTTACTTATGTCCACATGCATAGGAAAACTAGTTTTTAATTATAAAATTACTGCAACAATGGAGTAAGGAATTACAAGAGAGATATGAGAAAACTTTAAAGAACTCTAGACAAACCTGCCACTTGTTCTTAACTTTTCTCTTAACCTTATCCTTTGAAAACTGTAATCTCAAGTTAGTTGCGGTGTGCAATATGTTCTAAGTATATATAGGAACATGAAACTCAATCAAAACTGGAATAAAAAACTTTCCTAGAACAAGATTACTGTACTGTAGTTTTATGCTGCGTGGTTAAACCCCCTACCCTCGAACCTTCTATGTGTTCTCGTGACTCAATATGAGTCACAACTTTAACAAATCTCCACCTTGGCAATACTCACTCTTTAGAAAACTGAACATTGGTAACTCCACCTTGAACAACATTAGTTCTCCCATTTAGCAATTGGAGATGCATAAATCAAGTCCAAGCAGTGCTTGAACTTTTCACCTTCTTTTTCTAAAGTGGCTTACTTTTAGATTAGACTCTTTCACAACAACTTCACCTACAACTGTACTCCTTAACAGTCTAGAGATGTGCCTAGAAACTTTATGCTATTTCATCATTATCATAATCCTTTTCAAAACCTTCATTTCCCTACCCTCAAAATTTAAGTTGAACCTATTCAAATTTAAGGCACCCAATGAAATAAGATTCTTCCAAAGATCGGGAATATGTCTTACATCACAAAAGGTTTATAGTCTACCATCATGCATGTGGATTTTGATATTTCCAATACTTATAACTTTAAATATAGCACTTTACCCATTAGAATTGAATCAGAGTCCATCAATCTATAAATGTTAAACCACACCCTGTTTGGCATCATATGAAAAAAAGCATGTCAAATCTAGTGCCAAAGAATCTGTGAGATGATCTAAACTGGATGAAACTGAAAGCATGTCACCATCCTCCAAGTTTTTCTCTATAACATTTGTAGACTTTGAATCGTCTTTGTTCTTGCCACCCTTATCCTTGCCCAACTTTTGGTAATCTCTTTTGAAGTACCCTTCTTCCCGTACTTGACACATTGAAGATTCTGCTTATTTCTGGATTTGGACTAAGAATTTTTATTTCCATTCGATTCCCTATGTCTGTGGAAAGTGAGGGGGTTGGCATTAATTTGGTGGCAGCAAGTTGAGATTGAATCGTGGCCACTTGATTAATCGTTTATGTCAAACCAAAGAGGCTGGTAGTAACAACTTTTTAGCTTCTTTCATTTTTTTTTGTGTCTTTTTTATATTTTTAATACATAAACCGTAATGGCAAAGCTCAAGTAAAACTGACATTTTCAATTTATTTTATTTTATTTTTTTTGAATGTTATACAAATGACAAAAATAACTTTGAGTTAATGACTTGATATATTAATTATATTAAATATTAAAATATTTAAAAATAAAATTTATCGATATCATTTAAAATATTACAATAAAAATTCAACTATTGTAAAACCTTTAAAAAATTTAACTCATAATATCTATTTGGGTGAGGCTATTTATACTCCACAAATAGTCTCTTCTACTCCACTTTATTTTTTCATCAAATAAAATTACAAAAAAAAAAATTCTGATTAATTAATTTGAAATGATACGATTGTCCTTCATAAAGAAAACATTTATAAATTTGAATAAACATCATTAGGCCTATAAGAAAATATAAAAAAAATATTTGAAAAAAATTAATTTATATTTCTTATATTTATGTTTTTAAAAATTACATAAAAATATATTTTCTTTTATTTCAAAATTTAATCAAATAAAAAATTAATTTTTTTGCATTCCTCTCATTTATAAACTTTTGTCGTTTTGACTTTTGTCATCATCCTCAAATAATTTTATAAGGTTTTGTATAAACCTTTCAATTCTCATAATCTAGTAATATATTATAAACAATTTAATAAAATAAAATGTAAGTGTGATAAATGTTAATGTAAATAATTTAAAAATATTTATAAAAAAATAAATATC